>CM076851.1:91219117-91645266 GCA_039519185.1 Astragalus membranaceus
CTTCTTTTCAAAAACATGCAGCGGAAATAAAAAGGTTTAACTTGGCAATCATACTTCAAAAGGTTTACAACTTAGAAAGGCATATACATAACACATAAGGAAAGACACAAGGACAACCCTCCCGAGTGCTACGTATCAGAGCCGACTCGACCATACTAGAAGAAGAATCTCTAGCCATCTTCAGTCACCGTCACCTGCAGGTTGCCGACATACGAGGCAACACGACGCAGTAGGGTGAGTCTCACTACATAGGTAATAATAGATAAAACAAGAAACACAGTATAATAGGCACACCAGGGATACCATCAATTTACTACACCAATAATACAGTTACACCAAATCTAGTTACGCCGAATACTGTTACACCAAGTACCGTCACACCAAATACAGTCACACCCAGAATACAGTTCAAGAAGACGCAATCAAACACAGGACGCGTATGCAATGTATGAGATGCAACCCAAAACTCCACTGGGCATATGCATGTGGATCCATCAACACCAAAAACTTGCCTTGAGGGCACTCACCAAGATAGGCCGAAGCCTCTGCTCACCAAAATAACTAGGCCGAAGCCTCTGCTCACCAATTTTTGAAATTAGGCCGAAGCCTCTGCACACCAAATATAATTATAATAAGGCCGAAGCCTTCTGCTCACCAAAATATGCACATGATCATGAAACTCTAGGACCATGCAACATACACACACAAAAACACCATAACTACGGTTATCACACTCACCAACATCAATTCAGCTCACCAGTAATTATTTAGCTCACCAATAAGTAATTCAGCTCACCAATAATTAATTCAGCTCACCAATATTTAACAAGTATTCTGCTCACCAACATCTAACAAATATTCAGCTCACCAAACATCACCAAAAACACTCGCACGTTGGCCACTAAGGGAATTTTCGTAAAGACACTCAAACATCACTTAGCTATCCGGGACAGCCACACGGGCGCCCACTCAGCCACAACCGCCAACGACCCGAAAAGGTTACCCAAAACAGTTCACTTTTGGAAATCAGTTCGCTCATCAGAAAATATTGCATTTTTGCCTGAAAGTAGAATATCCAGGTAGGCACCTGAATAAGCTTCGAAACGCATTTTGAACCATCAAATTTGGACACCCGAGTCAAAAGATATTTAGAAAACAAATTTGGGAACAACAGCGACACCCTGTGATACGCGAACACAGCAGCCAGAATTCGGCGAATTAGTTAAAATAGTAAACGACATCGGATTCCAACAAACGACCACTCTACAGAAACCTGAGAAAGTCTAGTTCCTGACTATAGTTTTATTTTTTTTTGAAACAATGAGCCAATTAGCACAGTTTTTAGAAGCAACCCGAATGGTTCCCAGACTGGACAGATTCTGTCCTTCTACTTCAAATCACTCTAAACTGACTTACACTTGACCAAATGGAACAAAACCTTAGCCTTAACAAAAGAAATTTGAGTATAGTTTCTAATGGAAAAAGAATCGTTCAAATCAGAGTTCAATTGAAGACACAAGACCTGAAACACTGAACCTATACCTAGTTTAAGTCCAGAAATTTGACATGAATTGGGACGCTCATAACTCGAGCTACACTACTCCAAATTCAACTAAACCAGTGCCAAAGTGACCAAAATTAAGTCTGTTTTCTAACAAAAAAAGTCCCATAATTTTTTGACGAACAGAAAGTTCCCAGTTTTAAAAATACCGAACCTATGTCCAGAATGCTTCCAGAATATTACCCTAACTTGTGGAATTCATAACTCGATCTTCACAGCTCTAAACGCAACCAAACCAGTGCCAAATTAACAAGCATCAAGTCTATTTTCCAGAACAGTAAACCACATAATTTTTCAGTCAACACAACGTTCGCAGTTACCGAAATACGGAACCTCTACCCACATCGTTCCCAGAATTTTAACCTAACTTGTTTCACCTATAACTAAAGTTTTACAACTCCAAATGCAACCAAATCAACGCCAAATTAACAAGCATTCAATCAAGTTTTCGAAATGACAAACCACGTAATTTTTCAATTAGTAAAACGTTCTCAGTTACTGAAATACTAAACCTATGTCAGAACATCTCAAAACAGTGAATTCAACAACACAAACAACCATCACACTTCAGCCACATATAGATATTATAAACATCAACAGCAATTTAAACAACTACTCCTGACACCTAGTCCCCATGATTTCGTGGTTTATAAATTATTAACTATGAACGAGAGCCCCCTTACCTTATTGAAGAACTCGAATCCTTAGGCTTAGAAACCTTGAAAAACCTAGCTTTTCTTCTCTCTCCTCTTTTCTTTCTTGGTCACGAACTCCTCTCTTTCTTTTTCTCTATGGAAGCCACGAAATTCCTCTCTTTTTCCTTGCCTTGGCCGCCACTCCTTAGCTCTCACTCTCTTACAAAATCTAATTTTCTCAACTAATGAAACCCTAACTTAAAAACTCCTTATTTATAGGCTCACTTAACCAATCATGGGCTTTCTTAGTTTATGACTTAATCATGGGCCTCCACTAACACCTCTAATTCGCCACCACCTATCCACATATACTAACAACTAATTATTTCTAATATTCTATCACATAAAATCCCTAAATAATTATTCCTATCATTTTATTTTATTTTTCTCAAACACCAACCCTAGATAATTAATTAAATAAATTAACTAATTATTTTGGGCTGTTACACCCATGCCACAACCAAAAATGGATTTTCAGCCCCAAATCATGAAGACAACATATATCTCACTAACCGAACATGATATTACACACAAATCAAGGACATGAATAGATCTAGGGTAACCCTAACTTACAACCTATCATGAACATCTATTATATAGAAAGATAGAACTCCCCTTACCTTGGATTTGAAGAACGGAAGCCCTAGAGACAGTCACGAACGAAACCACAGCAACAAAATCACGTCCTCCTTCCTCCTTGAGCTTGCGACTTCTTCTCCTCCTTCTCCTCTCTCTACGGCGCCCTCCCTCTCTCTTTTCTCCTCTCTCAATTTCGCAAATGCCAACACAAAACCCTAACCCCAAATGACTTGGCCACTTCTCCACCTTCTAATACTACCTACACCATTTTAATATAATTTCACTTAATTAAATTATATTCAGTTAATTAAAATAAGTTCCTAAATACTTAATTAAATAAATTAATTAAATATTTAGGGTGTTACAGATTGGGTGTCGCCGGAGCGGGCAGCGATCGTGTGGTTACTCGGTGATTTCGGCTCGCACATGGCTCACGCTTCAAGGGTGAGTTTTACTCACGTTTAGGTTTTTGAATTTGATAAACATAAATCGTGAAATGTGTTTCGGTTTGATTCGTTTCGAAAACGTATTTTGTACGAAAATCACGTTTTAGGTCCAATTGGTTTTTGGATTGTTTGATTGATGATCATTGTTGTTTGAATATGTTTTCGGACTGTTTTTATGTTGAGACTGGACTGGAACAGGTATCGAAATTGGTCGGAACGACGAAATATGCGAAAACGGGATAAAATACAATGCTGTCAAAAGCGCACAACCCGTGCGTCCCAGGCGCACGACCCGTGCGTGTCATTCTGTTTCTGTTTTCAAAAATGCATTACAGGGCGCACGAACCGTGCGCTGTGTTCTGTCCAAATTTTTCCAAACTTGCCCGAAACGATCCCGATCGATTCCAATCCTCTTCTAATCCTCTCCTAACCCTTCTATAATGATATTAGGCTTATAATGTCATGATTTTGGGTATGTTTCAAATGGGTTTTATAAAATACTTTTGAAGTTGAAATTCTTTCGAAATGCCGAACAATAGTATACGTGTGCGGATATGTTTTATTGATAATAAAACGAATTATAAGTTCTATGTGGGATTGTAACACTGACGCGGAATGATTATTATTCATTCGTCTAAACCGGTTAATAATTCACGATATATAAATTATATCGATTATAGGAGTCGGCCCAATGTGGGTGGTTATATATGATGGTAGATATATATATTATATCAAGTTTGGGTGACGACCCATGTTAACATACTAGGCGGGGCAGTCATGATCCCCTACCCTAGGCTCCGTACCATTAGGGAAAGTACTATTGGTAAGGGGTTCACCGGGATTCAGCACAGGATTGCAGTCGGTGTTATGTTGAAAGTTTTGTCGTACGATACACCGGGATTTAGCACTGGATTGCAGTCGGTGTCGTACTGTACGGTTCACCGGGATTTAGCACAGGATTGCAGTCGGTGCCGTACTGAGTCATAACAAGTTCACCGGGATTTAGCACTGGATTGCAGTCGGTGTCGTGTTGAATTAAAATGCACATGGTTATAAATTAAACCACGAATGAATAAAGTCCTATAATACGGTTCACCGGGATTGAGCACTGGATTGCAGTCGGTGTCGTGTTATGTTAAATAGGATTCATAATTGAACGGAGAGTGTAGATAGGGGTCTCGGTAGAACTCACTGAGATTGTATCTCATTGTTTATATGTTGTGGTTTTACAGATAAACAGGGAAAGTGGAGATCCAAGACGCACGAGTAGGTGGTACTCGGATGGTGGCTGAAGACTTGGCTTTTATGCTTAAGTTATGTTTTTCCTTCGTAGTTATGTATCACGACATTATGACTTTAACTGTTGTAAAGTTATGTATTTATCTCCGCTTTCTTGTGCGATATTGAATACTGCATTTCACTGATGGTTTATGGTCTTGTTTATGTTTAAGACTGTTCTGTTGTTATTCAGTGAAAATCTAATTGTGGTGTTCAGTATTTAAACAGGAAATATATCTCTGATGTTTTAGGAATGGTGCACTTGGGTATTTTTACTATATGAAAATACCGGGGTGTTACAGTTGGTATCAGAGCAGTTCGACCTAGTCGGACTTAGTTTAGCGTTGAGTCGATTCCTTGTTAGTCCTGGTTGTATTTACACTTGTGATGCTAAGAGACATTGAGCCTGATCAACTTAATACTTAGTGCATCATAGGCGGAATTATGGTAGGATGATCAAGACGTAGTCCTCGACCAAGACCGGAGTCTCCAACTGGTGCATCCTCAGGAAAGGTGACATGACAGTGGAAGAATACACCGCTAAGGACTCAACGACTCGAGTCAGAACGAGTAACAAGACTCGAGGATCATAAAACTAAAGACTCAACGACTTGGTCGGACAGACCGAACTGCTCTGATACCACTATGTAACACCCCCGTTTCTACCCGGTAATATAACGGTAAATAGTAAATCAGAGTTTAAAAATTTCTTTAACACATCCCAAAAAGGGGTTGTCACACATGCCTCGTAAAATAAAACATCAAATCGAATATATAGAAATAATTCACCATGCAGCGGAAAAACATAAAGAAAGGTTCGACATCAGTTAACCAAAACAACCGTGGTAAAGTCTTAGCAACATAAAAATAATGAAGACTAATCAACTAGCGCCCCCTGAGTGTTACGTATCAGAAAGCAGACACCGATTCGACACTAGTGAAGGTACCTAGGCCTTCACTCGGAATCACCTGCACGTTACCCAACGTAGGAGTAACATTCAAACAGAAGAGAGTGAGATATCTTCAATATAATAGCATAAATAACAAGGAATAGGTTAGAATTTAACAGCTATATCTACCACTCCGTTACTCTCATCCAGTTACAACTACAACACCAAGGGTAAAACCGTCAATATCCACATCAAAGGTAAAACAGTCAAAGGTCATGAGATGCATGAATGTAGCCCCACCAATGGGCATAATGCATGTGGATCCATCATCACCAATAATTTGCCTTGAGGGCACATCACCAATAAGACCGAAGTCTTCTGCTCACCAATAAGACCGAAGTCTCAACCAAATAAATGCATATGAGTTATGCGACACCATGAATGCACCACAGACAAACACCAAAGATAGTCATAATAATGACACACCAAAAAATCACCAAAGGGGCCAACGACCCATCACCAATAAGATATCCCCAAATAAAATAGACATTTTCACCATGTCATATTTTTCACCAAGTGGCGGACTTTTCACCAGCCACACCGAAAATTCACCAAAACACCGAAGATTTTCCAACACCGGGACAACTGACATTTTCCAAAATATTGAGGACAACGACCATTTCCAAAATAACAATTTTCTAAAAATTCTTGAGACACCGAAACGCCTAAATGACACCAAAAACGACGCCTGAGACCAATGTCAGAAAAATAATTCATACTTCCCTGGAATTAGAATATCCAGGTGGGCACCTGAATAAGCTTCACGACGCTTTTTGAAACGTTCAAAACGGATACCCGAGTCAAAAGATACGATCAAAACAAAATTGGGAAAAACGCAACAAAAATCAGAATCTGGCGCCCACAGGGGATCCGGGCGCCCAGCACACAGCAACACAGAGACAGAACTGGCACAACCAGAAACTAGCGCTCAGGAGCAGGGCGCCAACACTTTTCAGGCTACACACACTGGAAACAAGTGGAGCCACGTTGGATCATCTCATTAACTCAAGGCACGACGCACGGTCGAAGGGCGCCTTCGTCGGACACAGAACCAAGGCGCGCGCGCACATGGCGCCCATGAGCAGGGATCCGTTTCCTGCAACACAACCAAACAGCACAAGGGCGCCTAGGGCGCCACTTACAGACCACCTGAAACACAGAATTGGATATATGGACAAGCTAGGCATACGCAGAGGATTAAGGGGAACAAGTTTCAGAAACATTGGGGCTCTACATCCTACAGGAGCATGGCGCCCATGCACCGGGCGCCCAATTCTGCACACAAATAAAAACTGGCGCAGAGACACAGTGGCTGGGCGCCTAGGCGCCCATGACTAAGACACCCAAAAACAGCAACAAGACATATGGCGCCCAAGGCGCCTAGGAACCCCCAAAATCATAATTTTGCTAATCCAACACCAAATTCAACCCACCAAACATTCAATCATCAATATATATTTTAAATTATCATTATGGTCATCAATTCTCATCAAACAAACACCAACAAATCATATACTCAAACACGTGGCATGCAATTCACCTTAGCAACAATCAAAACACCAAGCATGCGATTTTAACATAGGAATTTCTGATCACATATTACAATCACCATGGAATACATGCATAATTCGAAATCATCATACCAATTATCATGAAAATCACCCAATTGGCAACATAGTTCCAATTCTTACATACACCCCATTATTCACCCAATTAGAGAGAAGAATCCCACTCTTACCTTGTAAATTGTAGAGTACTAGCACCTTGATCACGAATTGGCAAGATCAAAACAGCAACCAAGCCTCCTCCTCTCCTTGCAATTGCGCCGTACGCTCCTCTCTTCTCCTCTCTATATTTTTGTTCTAATTTTTCACTTAAGGCATATGACTAAACCCTAAGGCCTTAAACCCGTCATCATACACGCCTACTATGGGTCCTTTCTTGGATCATGGGCTATCCATCTCATTAAATCCACTTCATTGACTAGGCATCACCACCTTAATTAACATAAAACACCCCATTAATTATATTAATAAAATTACTCTAAATAAATAATTAAATATTTAATTAAATAAATTAATTAAATATTTGGGGCGTTACAACTCTCCCCCACTTAGAATGTTTTCGTCCTCGAAAACTCACCTGGTTCAAATAGCTCGGGGTAGGACTCCCGCATCTTACTCTCCAACTCCCAAGTCATGCTTTCGCCAACGGCTCCCAACCAAACCACTTTCACTAAATTGATCTCTTTACCTCTTAACACCTTCACCTCACGATCTTCAATTCTAATCGGCATTGTCTCCACGGTGAGGTTCTCCCTCACCTCCACATCATCCATTTGGACCACATGAGACGGGTCAGGAACATACTTCCGTAACTGGGACACATGAAATACATCATGCAAGTTCGAAAGATTAGGTGGTAGAGCCACCCGATAAGCAACTTTCCCAACCCTCTCCAAAATTTGATACGGACCAATAAAGCGAGGAGTTAACTTCTTAGACTTCAAGGCACGACCAACACCAGTCACCGGAGTGACTCTCAGGAACACATGATCACCGGCTTGAAACTCCAAATCCTTCCTTCTCTTATCATGATAACTCTTTTGTCTACTCTGCGAAGCCTTCATCTTCTCACGAATCATCTTCACTTTCTCCGTAGTCTCACGGACAATCTCAGGACCAAGTACCACGCCCTCTCCCGATTCATACCAACACAGAGGAGTTCTACACCTTCTACCATACAATGCCTCAAAAGGCGCCATCCCAATACTAGAATGAAAACTATTATTGTAAGTAAACTCTATCAATGGGAGGTGAGAATCCCACGACCCTCCTTGCTCAAGAACACAAGCCCTCAACAAATCTTCTAGCGGCTGAATAGTCCTCTCCGTCTGACCATCTGTCTGTGGATGATACGCTGAGCTCAACCTCAACTTAGAACCCAAAGCTTCTTGCAAACTCTTCCAAAACTCAGAAGTAAATCTAGGATCCCTATCAGACACAATACTCAAAGGAACACCATGCAACTTCACAATCGTCTTAACATAAATTTCTGCCAACTTCGAAACCGGATAAGTAATACTAATTGGCTAAAAGTGAGCAGACTTCGTCAATCTAGCAACAATCACCCAAATAGCATCAAATCCTCTTACGGTATTAGGCAAATTAGTCACAAAATCCATGGAAATGCTATCCCACTTCCATTCCGGAATCTCTAACGGTTGCATCAACCCCGCAGGCTTCTGATGCTCCACTTTCGACTTCTGGCAAGTCAAACACGCATACACAAACTGAGCCACATCACGCTTCATACCAGGCCACCAAAACAACTTCTTCAAGTCTTGATACATTTTTGTGGCTCCCGGATGAATACTCAACTTACTCCTGTGCCCTTCTTCAATAATTGCCTTCTTAATCTCCTCATCACTCGGAATACAAATCCTTCCACGGTATCTCAACACATCTTGCGCATCAATCTCATAGTCTTTGTTTTCGGAACGATCAATCCCAACCGCCAATTCAACTAGCTTGATATCTTGCTTCTGAGCCTTCCGAATGACATCTAAAAATTCATTATGAATCTTCAACATTACCAGTCTAACATTCTGAGGTGTTACTTCACAGACCAAACTCATGTCTCTGAACTGCTCAACCAATTCAAGTTCCTTCACCATCATTGCTGACACATGCAACGACTTCCGACTCAAAGCATCGGCTACAACATTAGCCTTTCCCGGATGATAATTCAAACTGAAGTCATAATCTTTCAACAATTCTAACCATCTCCTTTGCCTCATATTCAACTCTTTCGGATCAAACAAATATTGCAAACCTTTATGATCACTGAACACTTCAAATTTAGAACCATACAGATAATGCCTCCAAATCTTCAAAGCAAATACAACTGCCGCAAGCTCCAAATCATGAGTAAGGTAGTTCTTCTCATGAGTTCTCAACTGTCTGGACGCGTAAGCAACTACCTTACCATTTTGCATAAGAACACCTCCTAGTCCCATCTTAGAAGCATCACAATACACTACAAAAGGCTCTCCTGACTTAGGCAACGTCAAAATAGGGGACGTTGTCAACCTTTTCTTCAATTTATTAAAACTTTCCTCACAGCGAGAATTCCAAACAAACGCCTTTCCTTTACAAGTCAACTGAGTTAGCGGGAGTGCCAACTTAGAAAACCCCTCGATGAACCTCCTATAATAACCGGCTAGCCCCAGAAAACTTCTAATCTCCGTAACCGACTTAGGAGCCTCCCACTGCAACACGGCATCAATCTTGGATGGATCCACTGCAATACCGTCACCAGAAATAATATGACCAAGAAAACTTACTTTCTTCAACCAGAATTCACACTTAGATAGCTTAGCATACAACTTCCTATCCCTCAAGATTTCTAGCACTGACTTCAAATGCTCAACATGCTCCTCATCAGACTTAGAATAAACCAAAATATCATCGATGAAGACCACCACGAAACGATCTAGATACTCAAGAAAAATACGATTCATATATTCCATGAATACCCCCGGAGCATTCGTAACACCTAATGGCATCACCGAATACTCGTAGTGACCATACCGAGTCCTAAACGCCGTCTTAGGAATATCTCCATCCTTCACCTTAATTTGATGGTAACCCGACCTCAAATCAATTTTACTAAATACGCGGGCACCCACTAATTGATCCATCAAATCATCAATCCTTGGAAGCGGATACTTATTCTTTATTGTCACCTTGTTCAACTGTCGATAGTCAACGCAAAGTCTCATACTCCCATCTTTCTTCTTTACCAGCAACACCGGAGCTCCCCACGGCGACACACTTGGTATTATGAACTTCTTTTCAAGCAAGTCCTCAAGCTGCTTCTTCAACTCAGACAACTCAGATGCCGACATTCTATACGGTGCCATAGACACAGGTTTAGTACCAGGTGCTAGATCAATAGCAAAGTCTACTTCTCTCTCAGGTGGCACATCAGGAATTTCATCAGGAAACACTTCGGAAAATTCACCCACTACCGGCAACTCATCAACCTTAGCTTGGCTCTCCATAGACAACGACGCCATCAAAGCAAACAGCTTAACTTCCTCTCTCATTACCTTATGCAATTGGCCAGCAGGCAGCAAAACTGATTCCTCTTCGACCGGAGAAGAGAAACTCACTGACTTATCAAAACAATTGATATGAACATGGTTATTCACCAACCAGTCCATCCCCAAGATAACATCTAACCCATCTAACGGCAAGCAAATCAAATCAACCGTAAAGTCCCTACCGAAAACTGATAAAGGACACTTAGCACACACGAGAGAAGTAGTCACCGAGCCCTTAGCCGGAGTATCGAAGACCATTTCCCTCATCATAACAGACAACACTAGATTCAACTTATCAGCACATACAGCAGCAATAAAGGAATGCGTAGCACCAGTATCAACAATAGCAAGCAACGGAGTACCATTAATGAAACACGTACCTCTGATCTCATTAGCCGTCTCAGTCCCCGCAAGAGCAAACACCTTCCCACTCACCTTCTCCTTCTTTGGCTTGGAACACTTGGTACTAATATGCCCCACCTCCCCGCAGTTGTAGCAAACAACATCCCTCTTCTCGCAATTAGCAGCTATGTGACCTTCTTTGCCACATTTGAAACATTTGTTAACCGGGCAATCAAAACTCTTATGACCGGGCTTACTACACTTGTAGCATACAATGTTCGCAGGGGCATCTCCCCCACTTGGCTTCTTGCCTGAAACCTGCTTTCCACTTACCTCCACCACCAGAAACATCATAGGGCTTCCCATGATACTGAGGACCTCTCTTCTCTTTCACAATCTTATAGGAAGCATTGCTATCCTCTTCAAAAATCCTACAGCTGTCAACCAAATCAGCAAACACCCGAATCTTTTGATAACCAATTGCCTTCTTGATGTCATGCCTCAGATCATTTTCAAACTTGATACATTTCGAAAATTCAGAATTAGCATCATTATTATAATGAGGGTAGAACTTAGCCAATTCCACAAATTTCGCCGCATACTCGGCCACAGACTTGTTTCCCTGCTTCAATTCCAGAAATTCAATTTCTTTCTTTCCTCTCACATCTTCTGGGTAGTACTTCCTCGTAAACCCTCTCTTGAAAACATCCCATGTGATCTCTTCACCAGAAGCTTCCAACCTCTGTAGAGCCTCAAGCAACCAATCATCGGCTTCTTCAGCTAACATGTGAGTACCATACCTCACCTTCTGAGCAGGCGTGCAATCCATAACTCGGAAAAAATTTTCAATCTCCTTTAACCATGCCAGAGCTCCATCAGGATCATACCGACCCTTGAAAGTGGGTGGATTCTCCCTTTGTAAAGTGGCCAAATTACGAGCACCAGCATCAGCAGCAACCTGTTGATTTCCCATAGCCTGAGCCATTGCTTGCAGAGCAGCAGCAAGAGCAGCATCATTTCTTCCGGCCATCTCAACCAATCACTGAAACAAGATTCAAGTCAGAACGAGTAACAAGACTCGAGGATCATAAAACTAAAGACTCAACGACTTGGTCTTACAGACCGAACTGCTCTGATACCACTATGTAACACCCCCTTTCTACCCGGTAATATAACGGTAAATAGTAAATCAGAGTTTAAAAATTTCTTTAACACATCCCAAAAAGGGGTTGTCACACATGCCTCGTAAAATAAAACATCAAATCGAATATATAGAAATAATTCACCATGCAGCGGAAAAACATAAAGAAAGGTTCGACATCAGTTAACCAAAACAACCGTGTTAAAGTCTTAGCAACATAAAAATAATGAAGACTAATCAACTAGCGCCCCCTGAGTGTTACGTATCAGAAAGCAGACACCGACTCGACACTAGTGAAGGTACCTAGGCCTTCACTCGGAGTCACCTACACGTTACCCAACGTAGGAGTAACATTCAAACAGAAGAGAGTGAGATATCTTCAATATAATAGCGTAAATAATAAGGAATAGGTTAGAATTTAACAGCTATATCTACCACTCCGTTACTCTCATCCAGTTACAACTACAACACCAAGGGTAAAACAGTCAATATCCACATCAAAGGTAAAACAGTCAAAGGTCATGAGATGCATGAATGCAGCCCCTGTAACACCCCGATAAATTCTAACATATAGAATCACCGTAATGCACTAAATGGCATATATCAGAGTAACTTCCTGTCATTGAAATATTGAACACAACTAAACTTTCGATAATACATATCAAATGGTTCTCCGAACCTCATAAACTTCCTGAAAATGCTTAAGTTTCAAAACTTAAGACTTGTACATAATCATGGTGTTCAATACTCAAAACATAAAGTAGCGGAAACGATTTATAACTTATACATGATAGTTATACAACCGATAACAAAAGTACTACAAAAGGGCAAGGGCCTAAAACAAGAAACATAGACTTCTGGACTCCTCGAGTCACACCAGTTAACCGTGCTTTGTCGCCTTTGCCTTCCCCTGTTTCTATGTAAAAAACCACAAATATGAAGGGTGAGATAAACATTATCTCAGTGAGTCCTATCGAGACCCCTGACCAACTCTAACGGTCTGTTTTACTTGAATCTGAACTCGTTGCCCTAATAAGCGACCATGTGAATACTTGATGTTTTCTCGTAACTTGTAGCCCTAATAAGCGACTACTCGTTACATTTCTGATTTCCTTCTGATGTAGCCCTAATAAGCGACTACGGATCATATTTTAACTTGAACTTAGAACAACCCGAGATATAATGCTAGACAATCTTGATTGCCCAATATCTACGGAAACCCCAATCCAAAATTCTATTCGAATAATGCTAGGGTCCTAGCTTTGGATTCATGACTCCCCTCCACTAGGTATGCTAATAACTGGAGGATCGTCATCCTCGATATACACACGGTATACCATCTACCTTTCCCCGAGGGAAAGTAACTTGATTTGTGTTTACATGAATTGAGAGTTTTTATATCTTTATAGACTTACAATCAATTAGCTTTCATGACATGATGAACTTGAAGTTCATTATCCTAACATGGACATCTCGTTCTTCTTGACTTAACTCTCAAATTAAGGTCTCTGAACGATTCCAACAAGGACATCTCGTTCATCATTAACTCTGCAGTATGGATAGACTTCCTACTTAAAGCATCGGCCACAACATTAGCCTTACCAGGATGGTACTTCAATTCAAAATCATAATCCTTCAGGAATTCTACCCATCTCCTCTGTCTGTTGTTCAGCTCCTTTTGGTCAAACAAATACTTAAGGCTCTTGTGGTCACTAAAGACTTCGAAACGGGACCCATACAGGTAATGTCTCCAAATCTTTAGGGCAAACACAATCGCTGCCAACTCTAAATCATGAGTTGGGTAATTCTCTTCATGCGGCTTCAACTGTCTGGAGGCATAAGCAACTACTTGTTGATTCTGCATCAGGACACATCCCAAGCCCTTGCCAGAGGCGTCGCAATAGATTTGAAATCCTACGGACGGATCTGGAAGAATCAGGATGGGTGCAGAAGTCAAACGACCCTTCAACTCCGTGAAACAATTTTCACAGTCTGAGTCCCAAACAAACGGCTGACCCTTGCGAGTTAACCGAGTGAGTGGAAGAACCAGCTGGGAGAATCCTTGAATGAATCTTCGATAATACCCAGCTAATCCCAAGAAACATCTTACCTCAGTAACCGTGGAAGGCTGCTCCCAGTCTATCACAGCTTCAACCTTACTGGGATCCACTGCAACACCTGTCTGAGATATCACATGACCCAGAAACTTAACTTCGGGCATCCAAAAATCACATTTGGACGGCTTAGCATACAACTTCTTCTCTCGGAGTACGTTCAGAACAATTCGGAGATGTTGCACATGCTCCTCAATCGTTTTAGAGAACACCAAGATATCATCAATGAACACTACCACAAACTGATCCAGATAGGGATTAAAAATTCGATTCATATAATCCATGAATACCGCTGGAGCATTGGTCAAACCGAAGGGCATCACTACAAATTCATAGTGTCCATACCTCGTACGGAAAGCGGTCTTCGGGACGTCCAAAGCTCGCACCCTGATTGGTGATAGCCGGACCTCAAATCAATCTTCGAAAATACAAAAGCTTCCCTCAGCTGATCTAGCAAATCATCAATCCTCGGTAGAGGGTACTTGTTCTTGACAGTTACCTTATTCAACTGACGATAATCGATACACAATCTCATAGTTCCGTCCTTCTTCTTGACAAGCAACACTGGAGCACCCCATGGTGAGGCACTCGGCCGGATGAACCGTTTGGAAATTAGCTCTTCCAGTTGCACTTTCAATTCCTTCAACTCTAATGGCGACATTCTATACGGGGCTATAGAAATAGGTCCGGTGCCTGGAACCAACTCTATAGAAAATTCCACCTCACGATCCGGAGGAAATGAAGGAACTTCATCGGGAAACACATCAAGAAATTCATTAACAACTTGCACAGAAGATAAATCCTGACCTGTCTCAGTGGATGCAGACAGCATCATGACATAAGCTTCTGCGCCTTGGAACAGATAGTTACTGGCCGAAGTGAAAGAAATAACAGCTTCAGAATTAGGCGGTTGCAGCTCCAGTGACTCGGAGGAGAAACCGATAGTTCGATGGAAGCAATCTATAGTCACATGGTTGGCCGTCATCCAACTCATTCCTAGGACGACGTCCATGCCCTTCATTGGTAAACAAATGAAGTCTACCACAAAATTCCTGTCTCCAATGGATAGAAGACAATTTTCACTTATCGCTTGGGTATGAATACTACCCTCAGCAGCAGTCTTAATGGAGATTGGTTGAGGCAAAGGAGTTAAAGCCAATCCCAACCGTTCAACACAAACTTGAGATATAAAACAATGGGTCGCACCTGAATCATATAAAATACTAACGGAGTTATTAAAAAGAGATCCCATACCCCTAAGTAGATTATCTGATGGTGTGACCTTCTGGGCGTCCAAAGTGTAAACCCTCCCATGGGTTGTAGTGGCACCTTCTTCTTGACCTCTCCTCTTTGGGCAATTAGCAGCATAATGTCCCTCCTTCTTGCAGTAGTAGCACTGAGTCGATCCCACTTGACACTTACCCTGATGGTACCTTCCACAGTTGGAGCATGCACTGAACCTTGGTGAATTGGACGACTGAATCTGCTTCCCTTTGTTGGAGTTGTACCTAGGACCCATTTGATTGTTGGATGATCCAACATTCTTCCTACTTTGATTGAATACCTTCCTACTTGCATACAACCTCTTCAAATCACTTTCGGCTATATGAGCTTGCTGAACCATGGCCGCATAATTGGTATATGCAAAGGAACTTAGACTCTGAGCAATGTCTTCCCTTAACCCATACTTGTACCTATCGGTCTTCCACTTGTCATTGGGGGCATAACCAGCCAATCCGAAGAATTGATACAACTCTTCAAACTTGGCGGAGTACTGACCCACCGTTAGACTTCCTTGAGTGAGAGTTAAAAACTCATTCTCCTTTTCGAACCTCATTGCCGTTGGGAAGAACTGCTCCAAAAACACTTGCCTGAAATGCTCCTAAGTCTGGGGAGTACCCATAGTCACCATCATAGCCTTAACATTAGTCCACCAGTTGTGCGCCTCTCCTTTCAGCATATGGGACGCCAACCTTAATTTGTCCTCATCCGTAACTTGCATAGTCAGAAAAATCTTCTCTATATCATCCAGCCAATGCTGGGCTTCCATGACAACCGGTCCTCCTTTGAACTCAGATGGCTTCATCTTCGGAAATTCTGAATAAACTTGCCTGGGGTTAACTTGCGGCTCTGGGGCCTGCTGATGTTGAACTTGAGCATTCTGCTGCAATGCTACCATATCCTCCAGCATCTTTTGTTGTTTTTCCATCATGCCTTGCATCCAAGCAGCATGTGGATCCGTTGGTGGGGTGTTCCTTGATCCTCCTGCCATAATTCTGCAAATGATACACCAAGTATTAAGTTGATCAGTCTCAATGTCTCTTAGCATCATAAGAAGCATAATGGCAGAGTTACTCAAGGGACAAAACCACCCTAACAAATCTAAGCCCGACTAGGTCGAACTGCTCTGATACCATAATGTAACACCCCGATAAATTCTAACATATAGAATCACCGAAATGCACTAAATGGCATACATCAGAGTAACTTCCTGTCATTGAAATATTGAACACAACTAAACTTTCGATAATACATACCAAATGGTTCTCCGAACCTCATAAACTTCCTGAAAATGCTTAAGTTTCAAAACTTAAGACTTGTACATAATCTTGGTGTTCAATACTCAAAACATAAAGTAGCGGAAACGATTTATAACTTATACATGATAGTTATACAACCGATAACAAAAGTACTACAAAAGGGCAAGGGCCTAAAACAAGAAACATAGACTTCTGGACTCCTCGAGTCACACCAGTTAACCATGCTTTGTCGCCTTTGCCTTCCCCTGTTTCTCTGTAAAAAACCACAAATATGAAGGGTGAGATAAACATTATCTCAGTGAGTCCTATCGAGACCCCTGACCAACTCTAACGGTCTGTTTTACTTGAATCTGAACTCGTGGCCCTAATAAGCGACCACGTGAATACTTGATGTTTTCTCGTAACTTGTAGCCCTAATAAGCGACTACTCGTTACATTTCTGATTTCCTTCTGATGTAGCCCTAATAAGCGACTACGGATCATATTTTAACTTGAACTTAGCACAACCCGAGATATAATGCTAGACAATCTTGATTGCCCAATATCTACGGAAACCCCAATCCGAAATTCTATTCGAATAATGCTAGGGTCCTAGCTTTGGATTCATGACTCCCCTCCACTAGGTATGCTAATAAATGGAGGATCGTCATCCTCGATATACACACGGTATACCATCCACATTTCCCCGAGGGAAAGTAACTTGATTTGTGTTTACATGAATTGAGAGTTTTTATGTCTTTATAGACTTACAATCAATTAGCTTTCATGACATGATGAACTTGAAGTTCGTTATCCTAACATGATAGCAGTGTGTGCAATCGGTGTCGTGTTAAGTTTAACCGAATTTCATAATTGAACCGAGAGTGTTAGTAGGGGTCTCGGTAGAACTCACTGAGATTGTATCTCACTGTTTAAATGTTGTTGTTTTACAGATAAAAGGGGAAGTGGAAATCCAAGAGGCACGAGTAGGTGGTACTCGGGTGGTTGCTGAAGACTTAGCTTTATGCTTAAGTGTATATCTTTCATTGTTATCTGTGTATCAAGACATTTTGTCTTTAGCGTTATGTTTTTATTTTCGCTTTCTTGTACGATATTGAACACTGTATTTCACTGATGGTTTGTAGTCTTATTTATGTTTAAGACTGTCCTGTTGTTATTCAGTGAAAATTTTATAGTGGTGTTCAGTATTTAAACAGGAAATATATCTCTGATGATTTAGGTTTGGTACACTTGGGTATTTTTACATGTTAAAAATACCGGGGTGTTACAGTATGAACTCGTACGAGTTTGTACAATATGGGCCAAATAGTACGATTTGGCCCGAACTGGTACGAAATCACACGAAATGGTATGAAATGGTACAAACTTGGACGAAATCGTACGAACTGGTTCGAAATCGTACTAGTTTATACAATATGGGCCAATCGTACGATTTGGTCCGACCTGGTACGAAATCACACGAAATGGTATGAAATGGTACAAACAGGTACGAAATTGTACGAACTGGTACGATGTAACACCCCGATAATTTCTAACTTGTAGAATTTACCGAAATGCACTACTGGCACACATCAGAGTACCTCCTGTTTTAAATACTGAACACATACTAATACTCGATGCTAAAAACCATCAAGCGCGTTACATAACTTAACATGAAAAATACATAAAGCGTTCTTACACCGCTCGACTAGTGTTCAGTACCAAAATCGAAAGTGTGCGGAAGCGATTTACAACTTTCCCTGAAATACAAGACATATAGAAATAAAGATAGCGGCTGCTCCTCAAGCATCTCCATAGCCGTGCCTCACGGTCTTCAACTTTCCCTGCTTAACTGAAAAACAACAACAATGGATTGGGTGAGACAGCTTGTCTCAGTGAGTTCTATCGCGACCCCTTACTAAACCTCTCGGTTCAATTATGCTTGATTCATTATTCTGATTCTAACTCATAGTCCTCAAAATTGACTATGTGGCTAACTAACTGAAGTTGTCCTTATAACCCTTAAGCCGGTTACAAGACACAGCTCATAAACTAAAATAAACGTTGTCCTCATAACCCTCAAGCCGGTTACAAGAAACAACACTAACTAAAGTTATAGCGTGTCACCGGTCACTTGGCATAATAAGCTTCCGGTGAACCCGTCCCCACTAATCGGCTGGGTCCCTAACGGGGCCTAGGTTCATAAGGCTCATGACTGCCTCTCCCCTAGCACACTAAACTGAATAGGGTCGTCACCCCGACTAAAAGGTATATATGATGATATACCTGAACTGAACTCAACAATGAACTTAAACATAATAATAACTTAACTGAACAATGAACTGAACTGAACATAAACTTATTACTAAGGTGATCTAATTACTAACTAAGTCTAATTATTAAGTGATCTCTCATGGATTACTAAGGTTTGCTAACTTATCTTATCAATCTTACTAAACCAGTCAATCCAGCACAATACATCAAACACCAATTCTTAACATGAAATCAATGGTCAATCACATGAGCATTCACTTAACCTGAACGTAATCCAAACACAACCAATCATATGGTACTAACATAACTTAGATCCAATCACAGTCAATTACCACTCAATTCAGGGCAATTCAATTACGGTAACATTGGGGAAGGTGGAAGGAGGGATTAGAAAGCAATTGGAATCATTTGGAATGATTTAAAACTCTTTTTAAAAGAGGCAACCCGAAGACCACGCACGACTCGTGCGCCCATACACACGATCCGTGCGTGACTATCATTTATCGTGTCATTCCGTTCCGATCCCTAATTACTTCCCGATCGACACTACCACTTCAGTCATAGCCAAACATGTAGAATTACAGTGTTCCCATCCTAGGGGAACCTTGGGGAGTGGATTGGAAGGAACTTAGGACCAATCGGAAAAGCTTAGGACGTATTTCGAAATTTCGCATCAGAAGGATACGCACGGTTCGTGCGCCTTGGCACACGACCTGTGCGCGTTTTCAAAAACGGCACCATGGTTCCAGAATCTCACGCACGACCCGTGCCCAGAGGCACACGGTCCGTGCGTGACTAACAGTATTTCAGAAAAACAGTTTTTTCGCATTTTCTTTTCTATTCCGATCGTTCCCATGTCCATCCCGATTCACATTCAAACTCAAGAACACATATTCATGTGTTTCCTAGTGAGTTATAGAACTCACCTCTTGGACGACAATAGCAATAGACACCGAGACTTCACGATCACGATCACACGGTGACTCCAAATTCACCCAAACCGCTCCAACTAACTTCCAACCGAAAACCCAGCCATTGAACTACTCTCTAGGTTGCTCCAATTTGTTTTTCAGGTACAGGGACTGGTTCTACAACTCTCCAACATAACATGCAAGGGAAAGATTTGGTGTTTGCCCTTGTGAAGCTCAAGGTGGTTTTCAATGGTGGAATGTGGTGGAGAAGAAGGATGGTTTCGAAAATTGTATCAATGGAGAGAGGATAGAAAACTGAAACTAATGGTGAAATCAGATTGTACATGCAAGGCATTTCTGAGCAACTCTCCCTTCTCCTTCTTTCTTCTCTCCCTCACGCCCCATTCTCTTTTCTCTCCTCTCTGGTTTATATTTTCAGAACTTGGAGATAATGATGAGTATTTCTCTTTATGTTCAGCTGAATGGGTATTTAAAGGGGTAGGGAGAAAAGACAACATTGCCCCTCACTTAACATTTCTTTCCTAATGACTCCTCACCATTCTAATTACCCTACTTGACATAATCAATTACCAATCACACACAATTGAGTAATAAATCAGTCAATCAAAAATTGCATTTTATTTTCAATAGATTTAACAAATCAATTCACGCCAAATATTTTAAATAGCAAAAATTGGGGATATTACATACGAACCCATACAAGTTTGTACAATATGGGCCAAATCGTACGATTTGGTCCGAACTGGTATGAAATCACACGAAATGGTATGAAATGGAACAAACAGGTACGAACTCGTCCGAGTGTGTACAATATGGGCCAAATTGTACACTTGGGTCCAAACTGGTACGAAATCACACGAAATGGTATGAAATGGTACAAACAGGTACGAAATCGTACGAACTAGTACGAAGTCGAAAAAATGGTACGAACTCGTACCAGTTTATTTAATATGGGCCAAATCGTACAATTTGGTCCGAACTGGTACGAAATCACACGAAATGGTATGAAATGGAACAAACAGGTACAAAATCGTCCGAGTATGTACAATATGGGTCAAATTACACACTGGTCCAAACTGGTACGAAATCACACGAAATGCTATGAACAGGTACGTAATCGTACGAAATAGTATGAACTAGTATGAACTCGAAAAAATGGTACAAACTCGTACGAGTATGTACAATATGGGCCAAATCGTACAATTTGGTCTGAACTGGTACGAAATCGCACGAAATGGTATTAACAAGTACGAAATCGTACGAAATGGTATGAACTAGTAAGAACTCGAAAAAATGGTGCGAAATCGTACCAGTTTATACAATATGGGCCAAATCGTACGATATGGTCCGAACTGGTACGAAAACAAACAAAATGGTATGAACTCGTACGAGTTTGTACAATATGGGCCAAATAGTACGATTTGGCCCGAACTAGTACGAAATCACACGAAATGGTATGAAATGGTACAAAATGGGACGAAATCGTACGAACTGGTACGAACTTGTACGAGTTTGTACAATATGGGCCAAATCGTACGATTTGGTCCGAACTGGTACGAAAGCATACGAAATGGTATGAAATGGTACAAACCGGTACGAAATTGTATGAAATGGTACCAACTCGTACGAGTTGGTACAATATGGGCCAAATTGTATGATTTGGTCGAAACTTGTACGAACAGGTACGAAATCGTACGAAATGGTATGAATAGTACGAACTCGAAAAAATGGTTCGAAATCGTACTAGTTTATACAATATGGGCCCAATCGTACGATTTGATCCGACCTGGTACGAAATCACACGAAATGGTATGAAATGGTACAAACAGGTACAAAATCGTACGAACTGGTACGAACCCAAAGAAGTTTGTACAATATGGGCAAAATCGCACGATTTGGTCCGAACTGGTACGAAATCACACGAAATGGTATGAAATGGAACAAACAGGTACGAGTATGTACAATATGGGCCAAATCGTACGATTTGGTCCGAACTGGTACAAAATCCCACGAAATGGTATTAACAGGTACGAAATCGTACGATATGGTATGAACTAGTACGAACTAGAAAAAATGGTACGAAATCGTACTAGTTTATACAATATGGGCCAAATCGTACGATTTGGTCTGAACTGGTACGAAATCATACGAAATGGTATGAAATAAAACAAACAGGTACGAAATCGTAGGAACTGGTACGAACTCGAAAAAATGGTACGAACTCGTACCAGTTTATATAATATGGGCCACATCGTACGATTTGGTTCGAACTGGTACGAAATCACACGAAATGGTATGAAATGGAACAAACAGGTTCGAACTCGTCCGAGTATGTACAATATGGGCCAAATTGTACACTTTGGTCCGAACTGGTACGAAATCACACGAAATGGTATGAACAGGTACGAAATCGTACGAAATGGTATGAACTAGTATGAACTCGAAAAAATGGTACGAACTCGTACGAGTATGTTCAATATGGGCCAAATCGTACGATTTGGACTGAACTGGTACGAAATCCCACGAATTGGTATTAACAGGTACGAAATCGTACGAAATGGTATGAACTAGTAAGAACTCGAAAAAATGGTAAGAAATCGTACCAGTATATACAATATAGTCCAAATCGTACGATTTGGTCCGAACTGGTACGAAAACAAACAAAATGGTAGAACTCGTACGAGTTTGTACAATATGGGCCAAATAGTACGATTTGTCCTGAACTGGTACGAAATCACACGAAATGGTATGAAATGGTACAAACTGAGACGAAATCGTACGAATTGGTACGAACTTGTACGAGTTTGTACAATATGGGCCAAACCGTACGATTTGGTCCGAATTGGTACGAAATCATACGAAATGGTATGAAATGGTACAAACAGGTACGAAATTGTAGGAACTGGTACGAACTCATAAAAAATGGTACAAATTCGTTTGAGTTGGTACAATATAGGCCAAATTGTATTATTTGGTCGAAACTAGTACGAACAGATACGAAATCGTACGAAATGGTATGAATAGTACGAACTCGAAAAAATGGTTCAATCGTACTAGTTTATACAATATGGGCCAATCGTACGATTTGTTCCAACCTGGTACGAAATCACACGAAATGGTATGGAATGGTACAAACAGGTACGATATCTTACGAACTGGTACGAACCCATACAAGTTTGTACAATATGGGCCAAATCGTACGATTTGGTCCGACTTGGTACGAAATCACACGAAATGGTATGAAATGGAACAAACAGGTACGAACACGTCCGAGTATCTACAATATGGGACAAATTGTACACTTGGGTCCGAACTGGTACGAAATCACACGAAATGGTATGAAATGGTACAAACAGGTAGGAAATCGTACGAACTAGTACGAACTCGAAAAAATGGTACGAACTCGTACGAGTATGTACAATATGGGCCAAATCGTACGATTTGGTCCGAACTGGTACGAAATCCCACGAAATGGTATTAACAGGTACGAAATCGTACGAAATGGTATGAACTAGTACGAACTCGAAAAAATGGTACGAGATCGTACTAGTTTATACAATATGGGCCAAATCGTACGATTTGGTCTGAACTGGTACGAAATCATACAAAATGGTATGAAATAAAACAAACAGGTACGAAATCGTAGGAACTGGTACGAACTCGAAAAAATGGTGCGAACTCGTACCTGTTTATATAGCATGGGCCAAATCGTACGATTTGGTCCGAACTGGTATGAAATCACACAAAATGGAACAAACAGGTACGAACTCGTCCGAGTATGTACAATATGGGCCAAATTGTACACTTTGGTCCGAACTGGTACGAAATCACACGAAATGGTATGAACAGGTACGAAATCGCACGAAATGGTATGAACTAGTATGAATTCGAAAAATGGTACGAACTCGTACGAGTATGTACAATATGGGCAACCGGATCACACCTTCTCCTTTCTCCTTGGAGCTTTGCGCACTTCACCTCTCCTCCTCTCCTCATGGGCGCCGCGCCCTCCTTCCCTTCCCACTCTCTCTATTCGCATTTTTCCTTTCTTTTTCTCAAATGAACCAAAACCTTAAAATCTCAGCTTTTATATGCGCTTAGGTTGTCGGGCTTGGATTGCGGGCTTCCCCGCAGCTTAAGCCCAATTTAATTACAACACCTTATCCGATTCCAATACTGCTCCTTATTTTATTTAAAACACCTTATACTCATTTTAATAAGTAATAAATAGTAATTATATTATTATTTCTACCACCCAATTTCTTTTAACTAATTAAATAAATTAATCTATTATTTTTGGGGTGTTACACTACCGGCAACACATCAATCTTCGCTTGGCTCTCAGCAGACAACGACGCCAACAGAGAAAACAGCTGAACCTCTTCTCTCATCACTCTATGCAGTTGACCCACAGATAACAGACCAAACTCCTCTTCAAGCGACTCAAAACTCACGGACCTTTCCCGACAGTTGATATGGGCATGGTTTTCAACTAACCAGTCCATACCCATAATGACATCCATTCCACTCAGCGGCAAACAGATCAAATCAATTAAGAATTCTCTACCATATACAGATACAGGACATTTGGCACAAACAACGGAGGTAGTCACCGAACCCTTAGCTGGAGTGTCGATGACCATCTCCCTCAACATATCAGATAAAACAAGGCTTAATTTCTCAACACATGCAGCAGCAATAAAACTATGGGTAGCACCAGTATCAACAATAACAACAAGAGGAAAATTATTGATATAGCACGTACCTCGAATCTCATTCACTCCATCAAACTCAGCCAGAGCGAACACTTTTCCAAAACTGCGTACTAATATGACCACTCTCCCCGCAGTTAAAGCATACCACCTCTTTCTTATCACAACCGGAAGATATATGCCCCTCTTTCCCACACCGATAACATCTCTTCTTATCCCCGCTTGGGATATCTGGACTTTTATTACCCACTTTCCCACACGTGTAACAAGTAACACTGGCTGCAGCGTCTCCCCCACTTCGCTTAGGCCCACCAACAAACTTACATTTGCCCTTACCAGCAGGCGCCTCATATGGCTTGCCACGACTTGAGAAATTCTTTTGCTTTTCTTTCATAGCTCTGGAGAAGGCATTATTGTCCTCCTCAAAAATTCTGGCGCTATTAACCAACAATGGAAACACACGAATTTGCTGGTACCCTATGGCCCTCTTAATGTCAGCACGCAACCCATTTTCAAATTTGATGCATTTGGAGAACTCCGCACCCTCTCTATCATAATGAGGATAAAACTTAGACAGCTCAGTAAATTTTGCAGCATACTCAGTTACAGTCATGCTACCTTGCTCAAGTCTCAGAAACTCAACCTCCTTCTTCCCGCGGACATCCTCCGGATAGTACTTTCTCTTGAATTCCCTCTCAAACACAGCCCAGGTAACCTCCTCATTGGCAGCCGTCAACCCCTGACTAGTCGTCCTCCACCAATCATAAGCCTCTTTCTTCAACATATGTGTGCCATAGCGAACCTTCTGAGCATTGGTGCAATCCATAACGCGGAAGATCCGCTCCATCTCACTTAGCCACTCAAGGGCACCATCAGGATTATACCCGCCTTCAAAAGCAGGAGGGTTCTCACGCTGGAACGTAGCCAAACTACGCGTCCCATCACCAATAGCATTGGGTATGTTACCCACAACTCCAGCTATAGCCTGCAAAGCAGCAGCAAGTGCAGCATCGTTCCGTCCTGCCATTCTAGCACTGCAACAGAAAACAAAATTTAGATACGAGTAACAAACTCAAATGCTACTCAACTTGACAACTCGACCACCGGCCGGACAGACCGAACTGCTCTGATACCACTAATGTAACACCCCCTTTCTACCCCATGTTTTACACGTCACTTATCAGAGTAAAAAATTTTCGCAAAATTTAATTTGACTGATAGAAAGGAAATGCCACGTCATTATTAACAAAAGGAACGTCCACCTGTATTCATTAAGTTTGCATAATCATCCTCATAAAAATTTTCAACCATCACCCGTCATAAAATTAAACTTCAATAGTTACGTCACAGCGGAATTAAACAACACTCACTAAATACCACTCAAACACGCCTCACGCCTTGAACAAAAATATGAAACAATTTATTATTTAATTTAACAATGTCAACCGCGCCCCCTAGGTGTCACAGTATCAGAGAGCGACTCAACAGACATCCCAATAGCTATAAAGGAACGCAGCATGTCCTTCACTCGCAGTTACCTGCAGCGTTGCCACAATAGAGCAACATTCCAAGCAGAAGGGGTGAGAATTTTCAACAAAACATAATTAAGCATACAGTAGAGTAATGTGAGCAACCTATCACACAACATCATCGTTATCATCAACTTCATCGTCATTACACACAAAACCCAAGTCCCAATCATATCACCAGTCATAAAAAAAAATGTATGCGCATGAAAATGCAACCCACGCCTGGGCATATGCATGATGGTACCATACTCGTCATAAATAGCCACTTGGGCACATCGTCACTGGTTCTCGTCAATAAGAGGCCGAAGCCTATTCGTCATAATATGCACATGCTATGAGACACTATGGACACATGTGCAATCACCAATTTCAACTCGCCCGGAGTACTCGTCATTGTCGTCATAAAAACACTAATATAGTGTACTCGTCATAACCACCATAATAATATCACATCTTTCTCATAAACATCCCATCCAAAAATTAGAGTAACAACGTCCTTAAATCTTAAATAACAATACCTTAAAATTTAAGTGACACGCCATTTAAATTTAATTAACTACACGTTAACAATTCAAGTGACAACCTATATATATAAAAAAAAATTCGAGTACAACTTGTTTAAATTTTTGGACAAACATCTCATTTTCAACATCACAACTACACTTGAGAAAAACAGTGTGGAAAACAGCGGTATTTTTTGAGTCCAAAAACAGCATCAAATTAGTAGCCTTTTTACGCAAACAGCAGTAAGAAAACAGCACAATTTTACACACAAAAACAGCGCTTTACTTTTTGTAGATTAGTAGCGCATTTCCTTCATAAAACAGCAACTCTTTTATAAAAATGACAGCAAGACAGCACCCTTTTATTTAGATAAAGGACCCCCTTTTATTTTGATAAACAGCAAATTTTTATTTGATAAACAGCAAACTTTTATTTGATAAACAGCACTCTTTTTATTTGATAAACAGCAGCATTTTTCCTTGACAAAAACAGCAAAACAGCAACACATTTACAGGGTTAACAACAACATTTTTGTAGTTCTGCAACAGCAGCATTTTTCTTTGACAAAAACAGCAAACAGCAACACATTTAAATGACAAACAGCAACATTTCGAAATTGACATACATCAGCACTTAAATTCTGCAAACAGCAACATTTAAATTGACAAACAGCAACATTTCGAAATTGACATACAGCAGCACTTAAATTCTGCAAACAGCAACATTTAAATTGACAAACAGCAACATTTCGAAATTGACATACAGCAGCACTTTAATTCTGCAATCAGCAACATTTAAACTGACAAACAGCAACATTTCTTTTACCAAGACAGCATACAGCAGCACTTTAATTCCAGGGACAGCAACATCGTTTATTTTAAATTTCTTGGAGTCATTCAAACAATTATACTCATATCAACCAATTTATCAAAGTTGCATTTCAACACCAACAATTCACCTAACATCGAAATTAACCACACCACATTCACTAAGAATTCGAAATTCATCTCCTCACCTCATAAGACAATTCGCATATCAACACCAATAATTCAATCTTTCATTCCTCCTAACATATAAGTCACGAATTCAACCCAACACCAAAACCCACAAACCCACCATATACCCAATTACATTAAATTGAAACGCTCACCCTTACCTCGAATTTGTATGACCCGAAACAACGATGAAGGAGTCACGTACAAATCCCCGCAATACAACGAGCCAAAGTCACCAAAAATCGCAGCAGCTCCCTCCTCTCCTCTTACGCAAACCGTGGCCTCACTAAAGCCATGGAGGAGCAGCAACAATAGATGATGAGTGATTGAAACTACAACACTTGCAAGAGAAAGAAAAAAAATCGAAGAGAAGGATCAAAGAAGCACATTACCTAAGGCCAAGATGAACAAATCTCCTTCTTTCTCTCCTTGCTAGCCGTCGCAACTTCTTTCCTCACTCCCTCTCTGATCCGTTTCTTTTTTTTTCTTCTGTGGAATGCGCAATGAGACCCCTCCATAGGGTTTTGGGGTTTTAGGAATGGGCTTGGGTCACTAATTGACTTGGGCCCTATTTACACCACCCTTCTTAATTCTTTTCACCTCCTGAAATAACACAATTATAATTTAATTATTCCACTTAAATAAATATTGTAATCCCTCAAATAACTTAATTAATTAATCAATTAAATTATTTTAGGGCGTTACACAAACCACTTTCACCGAAGGAATCTCCTTCCCTCTCAGAATCTTCACTTCTCTATCTTCAATTCGCACAGGCATAGTCTCCAACGTGAGATTATCCCGTACCTCTACTTCATCCATCTGAATTACATGAGACGGGTCCGGAACATACTTTCGAAGTTGTGACACGTGAAACACGTCATGCAAGTTCGAAAGATTAGGCGGCAAAGCCACCCTATAGGCAACACTTCCCACCCTCTCCGTAATCTGATACGGACCAATAAAACGGGGAGTTAACTTCTTTGATTTCAAGGCACGCCCAACACCAGTCACCGGAGTGACTCTCAGAAACACATGATCACCGGCCTGAAACTCTAAATCCTTCCTTCTCTTATCATGATAACTCTTTTGTCGACTCTGCGACGCTTTCATCTTCTCACGGATTAATTTTACCTTCTCAGTTGTTTCTCGCACAATCTCAGGCCCCAACACTGCACTCTCTCCAGATTCATACCAACATAACGGAGTCCTACATCTCCGTCCATACAACGCCTCGAACGGTGTCATTCCAATACTAGAATGAAAACTGTTATTGTAGGTGAACTCTATCAACGGAAGATGAGAATCCCATGAACCTCCCTGCTCAAGAACACATGCTCTCAACAAGTCCTCTAACGACTGAATAGTCCTCTCCGTCTGACCGTCTGTCTGCGGATGATAAGCGGAGCTCAACCTCAACTTAGAACCCAAAGCTTCTTGCAAACTTTTCCAAAATTCAGAAGTGAATCTTGGATCTCTATCAGATACAATACTAAGCGGAACACCATGCAACTTCACAATTGTCTTAATGTATATCTCTGCTAACTTTGGGACTGGATAAGTAATATCAATTGGTAAGAAGTGGGCAGACTTCGTCAGCCTATCCACAACCACCCATATAGCATCAAATCCTCTCACGGTTCTAGGCAAACTAGTCACAAAGTCCATGGAAATGCTATCCCATTTCCATTCCGGAATCTCCAATGGTTGCATCAACCCCGCGGGCTTCTGATGCTCGATCTTAGACTTTTGACAAGTCAGACAAGAATACACAAACTGAGCCACATCCTTCTTCATACCCGGCCACCAGAACAACTTCTTCAAATCTTGGTACATTTTAGTAGCCCCTGGATGAATACTCAACTTGCTCCTATGGCTCTCCTCAAGAATCATTCTCTTCATCTCAGCATCATCAGGAATGCAGATCCTATCCCTGAATCTCAATACACCTTGGGAATCTAACTTGAAATCCCCATTCACAGCTTGATCGTTCACAACTAACAAGTCCACCAACTTTACATCTGACTTTTGGGCTTCTCGAATACTAACCAAAAATTCATTTCCAATCTTCAACATTCCCAACCTGACACTCTGCGGAGTCACTTCGCAAACTAGACTCATATCTCGGAACTGCTCAATCAGTTCTAATTCTCTCACCATCATAGCCGACATATGCAAGCTCTTCCGACTTAAAGCATCAGCCACGACATTAGCTTTGCCGGGGTGATAGTTCAAGCCGAAATCTTAATCCTTCAGCAATTCTAACCAACGTCTCTGTCTCATATTTAGCTCCTTCTGATCGAACAAGTATATCAAACTCTTATGGTCACTAAACACCTCAAATCTAGTACCATACAGATAGTGCCTCCAAATCTTCAGCACAAACACAATTGCAGCTAGCTCCAAATCATGAGTAGGGTAGTTCTTCTCATGGGTCCTCAACTGCCTGGACGCATAAGCTACTACCTTACCTTCTTGCATCAACACACCTCCCAAACCCATCTTGGAAGCATCACAATATACTACAAACGGTTGTTCCGGAACAGGCAAAGTCAAAACGGGCGATGTTGTCAACCTCTTCTTCAACTCATTGAAGCTCTCCTCACAGCGAGCATCCCACACAAATGCTTTTCCCTTACATGTCAATTGAGTCAACGGAAGGGCCAACTTCGAGAAACCTTCTATAAACCTCTTGTAATAACCAGCTAGTCCCAAGAAGCTTCTAATCTCTGTAACTGACTTTGGGCTCTCCCATTCTAACACATCATCAATCTTGGCTGGATCCACGGCTATACCATTACCAGAGATAATATGACCAAGGAAACCTACTTCATTCAGCCAGAACTCACACTTAGACAACTTTGCATACAGTTTCTTTTCTTTCAACACTTCTAGTACTAACCTCAAATGTTCTGCGTGCTCCTCTTCTGTTTTAGAATACACCAGAATGTCGTCAATAAACACAACTACAAACCGATCCAAGTAACTATGGAAGGTACGATTCATGTACTCCATAAACACTCCCGGCGCGTTGGTAACACCAAACGGCATTACAGAATACTCATAGTGCCCATATCTCGTTCTGAAAGCTGTCTTTTGAATGTCTTCATCCTTTACCTTGATCTGGTGATAACCCGACCTCAAATCGATTTTGCTAAACACTTTAGCACCCACCAACTGGTCCATCAAATCATCAATTCTGGGGAGCGGATACCTGTTCTTTATTGTCACCTTGTTCAATTGCCTATAATCGACACAAAGTCTCATACTCCCATCATTCTTTTTCACTAACAATACCGGAGCACCCCATGGTGACACACTTGGCCTTACAAATTTCTTCTCAACTAGATCTTCTAATTGCTTTTTCAATTCAGACAACTCTGAGGCTGACATTCAGTACGGTGCCATAGACACAGGCCTAGTACCAGGTATAAGATCAATAGAAAACTCAACCTCCCTCTCTGGCGGAACACTTGGAATTTCATCCGGGAACACTTCAGGAAACTCACACACTACCTGTACCCCTTCAATGATCGCCTGATTCTCAGCAGACAATGATGCCATCAAAGCAAACAGATGAACTCCCTCTTTCATTACCTTATGCAGTTGACCAGCAGGCAACAAAACGGATTCTTCTTCTTCGGGAGGAAGGAAACTCACAGATTTTCGAAAACAATTAATATGTACATGGTTAACTACTAACCAGTCCATACCAAGAATGACATCCAACCCTCCCAACGGCAAACAAATAAGATCAACAAGGAAATCTCTGCCGAAGATTGACAGAGGGCACTTAGCACACACAAAAGAGGTATTTACTGAACCCTTAGCTGGAGTGTCAATAACCATCTCCCTCATCATAGAAGACAAGGCAAGGTCCAATTTCTCAGCACATAAAGCAGCAATAAATGAATGCGTAGCACCAGTATCAATAATAGCAATCAAAGGAATACCATTAATAAAACATGTACCTCTAATCTCATTAGTATCCTCTGATCCTGCGAGAGCAAACACTTTTCCGCTGAACTTCTCTTTCTTCGGCTTAGTACACTTGGTACTAATATGACCTACTTCCCCACAGTTGTAGCACACGACATCCCTTTTTTCACATTTCGCAGCCACATGACCTTCTTTACCGCACTTGAAACATTTATTATCCGAGCAGTCAAAACTCTTATGGCCCGGCTTGCCACACCTGTAGGACACAACCTTCGCAGGGGCATCTCCCCCACTTGGTTTCTTATTATCAGCATACCTCTGCTTACCCTTACCAGCCGGAACCTCATATGGCTTACCCCGGTTCTGAAATTTACCCCTCTGATCTCTCATGACCTTGGAGTGAGCATTACTATCATCTTCGAATATCCTGCAACTGTCGATCAAATCAGCGAATACCCGAATCTTCTGGTACCCTATAGCTTTCTTTATATCAGCCCTCAGTCCATTCTCAAACTTAATACATTTTGAGAATTCAGAATCAGCATAATGGGGGTAAAACTTAGCCAATTCAGTGAACTTGGCAGCATACTCTGTCACTGACATGCTTCCTTGCTTTAGCTCAAGGAATTCTATTTCTTTCTTTCCCCTCACATCTTCTGGAAAATACTTCCGTACGAACTCTCTGCGAAAAATAGCCCAAGTTATCTCCTCATTAGCAGTCTCTAACCTCTGCCTAACCTCCATCCACCAATCATCAGCTTCTTCTGCCAGCGTATGGGTGCCATACCTGACTTTCTGCGCATCATCACAATCCATGACACGAAATATCCTTTCGATCTCTTTCAGCCATGCTAGAGCACCATCTGGATTGTACTTGCCCTTAAAAACGGGTGGATTCTCCCTCTGGAACGTGGCTAAACTGCGAGTCCCAGCATTTTCAGCACCATTTTGCTGGTTCCCAACAGCCTGAGCCATAGCCTGTAGAGCAGCAGCAAGAGCAGCGTCGTTTCTCCCAGCCATTTCAAATTATCACTGCAGCACAAATAGAAATTTAGAACTAATCTAACAATTCCTATTTGTCATAAGACACTATGACAGGACGACTTGGCCGGACAGACCGAACTGCTCTGATACCACTAATGTAACACCCCTTTTCTAATAACCTTACTATTTAATAAAATCAGAGTTTCTTTTTTTTTTTTTTGAAAACAATCTAAGCGAGTGCTACACTTACTCCATTAATTCAACAACTTCAATTTTCATAGTTCGACTAAAAACCACAAGATACATAGCACCATGAAATACCGTTTAGTTCACATCAACCAAACACAGTCACTACCGCAGCGGAATAATAATAAGTTCGAAAACAAAACCAATACATCACCGATAATAGTCTAACAGTATAAAGACAATAACACCTAAGCATAAGACGCCCCCCCGGTGCTACGTATCAGAGCATGACACTTCCTACCAGACGAAGGCATAAGGGTAACCTTCACTCGTTATTACCTGCACGTTGCCGACATAAGAAGCCACATAAAAGCAGTAGGGTGAGTCTCTTTTCATAATTAATAACATATGGAAATAAGCACTGCATAGGAAAGGTAACTAGGCACACCGATTCACAACAAAGGCCACAACCACCTCACAATTACAATCTCCAAACAATAATACAAAAGGTATGGTTATGCATGAAATGCAACCCAAACTCCAGGGGCACATGCATGTCGGATCCGTCACCAAATACAAGTAGGCCGTAGCCTCTGCTCACCAATTTAAAATTAGGCCGAAGCCTCTGCTCACCGATAATGCACATGGTTCATGAGATGCCATGACAATGCACCACAACACACCACACAATTCACCAAATTCACATTTAATCAACTCACCATAACTCACCAATAAAACTCACCAATAAATCTCACCAATAAAACTCACCATTAAAACTCACCAATAAATCTCACCAATAAATCAGTACCAATTTAATTAAACCGTTTTAGGATATTGACACGGAATAGGAGAAAGTGAATAAAAATTGCAATTGGACACCTTGAACAACTTCAGTCCAGCATCACCAGTAAAATAATTCATTTTGACATAAAACCAGAATATTTGGATAGACACCGAAATTATCTTCGAAACACATTTTGAACCGTTAAATTTGGATAACCGAGTCAAAAGTTACATTAAAAACAAGTTTAGAAAAATTTGGGCAACATCCTGATTTTGGCGCCCAGCAAAACTGGCGCAGGAAAAACTGGCGCAGGGCGCCTAGCGCCCAGACACAGGCGCAGGAAAAACTGGCGCAGGGCGCCTAGCGCCTAGACACAGGCGCAGGAAAAACTGGCGCAGGGCGCCTAGCGCCCAGACACTGGCGCAGGGAACACGGCGCCCATGCATAAGGCGCCTTGGCAAAACACACAAGAAAACTCCTTTAACTTCGAAATTAATTTTGCACGAGCCAAATACTCAGAATATGAGAACCCAACAAAAATTTTGGCAAAATGTGACACGCATCTTTGGCGCCCATGGACTAGGCGCCTAAGGCTAGGACAGACCACAACTCCTATGACTCCAAAAATTATTTTGCACGAGCCATTTAACTTGGACATGAAAACCCAGTATCAATTTTCGCAAAATGAACAACAGAAGGTTGGGACCCTTGGCGCCCATGGCACAAGGAACACGGTCAAATTTTGACCCAACACCTGAAACTGACTCTTTTTGTGCCCAGGAACTCCCATACCAAATTTGAAAGCAAACCGAGCATTTTCCACCAAAAATTCATTCAATCATAACATCAAACAATGGGCATGCTCAATTCTTATTGTGTACAATTCAACACCCAATCAAACATATCTTTGCACAATTAAAATTCAGCATAGCCACAACATCAAAATACACAATTCATTCAAGAAAATCACTCTAACACCTAACCCTATACGATACTCATCACATACACTATTAAAGACGAAAAGAAGAGCCCCCTAACCTTATGAAATTCGAAACCACCAAGCAAAGCTCCAAGGAATTTCAAGACACCAACAAGCTTTCTCTTCCTCCTTGAGTGATTCGCCCTTCTCCTCCTTCTCCTTCTCTCTTCGCGACCTCTCCTCTCACTTCTCCTTTTCTTTTCTTTTTTTTTTACGTTTCTTTTCTTTCTTTTGCACACTTGAGTGAAATGAAAACTAACTCCCAAGACCCCTAAGTGAGTCGACTCCTATGACTAGTCAATGGGTCATGGGCTCACTTGTGGGTCATGGGCCCCCATGCACCACCTAATTCGTGACAACACCTCCTAAATAAATAAAATAAAATAAATTAAACCCTGTATAAGTTAATTAAATTAAAATAAATATTGTAAGCCTTAAATAACTTAATTAAATAAATAATTAAATTATTTTGGGGCGTTACAATTTGGGATCGAAAGGAGCGACGAAATGAGAAATCGGAGTCCGGTAACAGCAGCTCACGCACGGTCCGTGCCCAGGGGCGCACGACCCGTGTGTGATTTAACAAAACCACACAACTAACCCGAAGAGGGAGCACGGTCCGTGCCCAGGGGCGCACGACCCGTGCGGCCTGTTCTGTTACTGAATTCTAGTTTCTCATTCCGCCTTCCATTTCTCGCCGAATTCGAATTCCGATCGTTCTCCAACCTGAAAACGGATTTAATAAACAACATTCCAGACCATATTCCAGTGAAAGCACTTAAAATCACAATTTATTAAATTGTTCAACAATTCAATAAAAACCGTAAAAACGTAACATTTCTCAAAAACGGTTTTCGGTTCCAAAATCTTTCGAAAACGGATAACGCCTCATGACTCAAAACCGATATATTTTCAAGACATGTAAAAATATCCCTATCCGTGAGTAGAACTCACCCGGTTGACGATCTCGCGAGAAATCACGCCGGAGCACGAACGACCGGACCGTAACCACTCGAACAATCCTCGTAGTCACGTACACGCTCCTAGTGCCTCCGCATCTGAACTTGATGGGTCCCACTTGCACAACCAGTAACTAAGTCAATCATCCTCGCTACTGGACCCCACTTCAGTACATCGAACTGGTGGTGCTCGAGACTTTGGCGAATCGAACTCAAATTTGACGAACGGGCATATTAGCTTCCATTTTCATTTCCCAGTATCAGGATCCAGTTTTGCAATAAGCATAACTTGGTCAATCCGTGACCAAATCTACTCAAATCAGTGCCCATTGTGAAGATAATTTCGTCTACTTTCAGATGGTCAAGGAATCACACGCATGCATCCAGTGGTTTGGGAGATATTAACAAAACAAGATGACTGGTCCAGGACAGTGTTTGATTTTGAAACCGTAAATTGGGGACATGATATCTCCTTCATTTCTCCATGAAATCATACGGTTCTTGTGCCCAAAATGAAGATATTTTTGTCTAGTTTCCAGAGGGACAAGAATCACGATAATCGGAATAGTGTACAGTGAGATACGATGAAAACAATGAAGGTATGTAAAACGGATTTTACCCAGAAATTTCTGTTGAACTTAACACATCCATTTCAATCCTTTGCAAATCACGAATTTGAGTTCCAGCTCGAGCCCAACAACTCATACTTCGAAGCCAGCAACCAAATCACTATCCATGGAGCACCAATTCGCAATGTGGCTTGCTCATGGGTCCTAGGACTGAACCTTGTCTTCACACTTCACCCCCAAGCTTCAAAAGACACATGCAATGAATTCTTTTTGACCTTGGCCATGGCTGAGCTTGGAACCAAAAAATGGTGGAAGAGAAAGGATGGGGAATGAGTCTATGAACTTGGTACAGTTGTGAAGGGAATGAAAAATGAGAGAGAATGATATGAAGAAGGCTTACATGCAATGGGGTTTTGGTGAATTTCCTTCACTCCCTCTTCCTCTCCTCTTCGCCCACTCTCTCTTTCTCTCCTCTACTTCTAATTCTGTTTCAGCAAGATGGATGAGTGTGTGGGTGTGAGGATGAGGGTTCAGGATATAAGGGAGCTGAAGTAAAAGAAATGAGGCAAAAAGACCATACTACCCCTTGCTCACTAATTCTCACTCTAACTTAAATTTCAATCATTAATGAACATTCTCCCAACATTAGCCATTTGATTAGTTAAAACACTTGGGTTGACTAACAAATATAGCCATGACCTCTTACTAGATTGATCCAACGATATTTGGTGAAATGACTATTTTACCCTTCAACTCAAACGCTTCATTCATTCATGGCTAAGCCATAATTAATTAGAGAATGTGATTTATTTGACAATTTCCTCGACTATTAATCCCCGAGACAAGACCAATTATTCCCACAAATAATTACTCGGTCTTAGGCATCATAGTACGAGTCTTTAAAAATTAGGGATGTTACATACGATTTGTCCTAAACTGGTACGAAATCACACGAAATGGTATGAAATGGTACAAACTGAGAGGAAATCGTACGAATTGGTACGAACTTGTACGAGTTTGTACAATATGGGCCAAACCGTACGATTTGGTCCGAATTGGTACGAAATCATACGAAATGGTATGAAATGGTACAAACAGGTACGAAATTGTAGGAACTGGTACGAACTCGTAAAAAATGGTACAAATTCGTATGAGTTGGTACAATATAGGCCAAATTGTATTATTTGGTCGAAACTAGTACGAACAGGTACGAAATCATACGAAATGGTATGAATAGTACGAACTCGAAAAAATGGTTCGAAATCATACTAGTTTATACAATATGGGCCAATCGTACGATTTGTTCCAACCTGGTACGAAATCACACGAAATGGTATGGAATGGTACAAACAGGTACGAAATCTTACGAACTGGTACGAATCCATACAATTTGGTCCAAATCGTACGATTTGGTCCGATTTGGTACGAAATCACACGAAATGGTATGAAATGGAAGAAACAGGTACGAACACGTCCGAATATCTACAATATGGGACAAATTTTACACTTGGGTCCGAACTGGTACGAAATCACACGAAATGGTATGAAATGGTTCAAACAGGTAGGAAATCGTACGATCTAGTACGAACTCGAAAAAATGGTACGAACTCATACAAGTATGTACAATATGGGCCAAATCGTACGATTTGGTCCGAACTGGTACGAAATCCCACGAAATGGTATTAACAGGTACGAAATCGTACGAAATGGTATGAACTAGTACGAACTCGAAAAAATGGTACGAAATCGTACTAGTTTATACAATATGGGCCAAATCGTACGATTTGGTCTGAACTGGTATGAAATCATACGAAATGGTATCAAATGGAACAAACAGGTACGAAATCGTAGGAACTGGTACGAACTCGAAAAAATGGTGCGAACTCGTACCTGTTTATATAGCATGGGCCAAATCGTACGATTTGGTCCGAACTGGTATAAAATCACACGAAATGGTATGAAATGGAACAAACAGGTACGAACTCGTCCGAGTATGTACAATATGGGCCAAATTGTACACTTTGGTCCGAACTGGTACGAAATCACACGAAATGGTATGAACAGGTACGAAATCGTACGAAATGGTATGAACTAGTATGAACTCGAAAAAATGGTACGAACTCGTACGAGTATGTACAATATGGGCCAAATCGTACGATTTGGTCTGAACTGGTACGAAATCTCACGAAATGGTATTAACAGGTACGAAATCGTACGAAATGGTATGAACTAGTAAGAACTCGAAAATATGGTACGAAAGCGTACCTGTTTGTACAATATGGGCCAAATCGTACGATTTGGTCCGCAGTGGTACGAAAACAAGCAAAATGGTACGAATTCGTACGAGTTTGTACAATATGGGGCAAATAGTAGGATTTGGCCCGAACTGGTACGAAATCACACGAAATGGTATGAAACGGTACAAAATGGGACGAAATCGTACGAACTGGTACGAACTTGTACGAGTTTGTACAATGTGGGTCAAATCGTACGATTTGGTCCGAACTGGTGCGAAATCATACGAAATGGTAGAAATGGTACAAACAGGTACGAAATTGTACGAACTGGTACGAATTCGTAAAAAATGGTACGAACTCGTACGAGTTGGTACAATATGGGCCAAATTGTACGATTTGGTCGAAACTAGTATGAACAGGTACGAAATCGTACGAAATGGTATGAGTAGTACGAACTCCAAAAAATGGTTCGAAATCGTACTAGTTTATAAAAAATGGGTCAAATCGTACGATTTGGTCTAACCTGGTACGAAATCACACGAAATGGTATGAAATGGTACAAACAGGTACGAAATCATACGAACTGGTACGAACCCATATAAGTTTGTACTATATGGGCCAAAGCGTACGATTTAGTCCGACCTGGTACGAAATCACACGAAATGGTATGAAATGGAACAAACAGATACGAACTCGTCCGAGTATGTACAATATGGGCCAAATTGTACAATTTGGTCCGAACTGGTACGAAATCACACGAAATGGTATGAAATGGTACAAACTGGTACGAAATCGTACGAACTAGTACGAACTCGAAAAAATGGTACGAACTCGTACGAGTATGTACAATATGGGCCAAATCGTACGATTTGGTCCGAACTGGTACGAAATCCCACGAAATGGTATTAACAGGTACGAAATCGTACGAAATGGTATGAACTAGTACGAACTCGAAAAAATGGTACGAAATCGTACTAGTATATACAATATGGGCCAAAACGTTCGATTTGGTCCGAACTGGTATGAAATCATACGAAATGGTATCAAATGGAACAAACAAGTACGAACTCGTCTGAGTATGTACAATATGGGCCAAATTGTAAACTTTGGTCCGAACTGGTACGAAATCACATGCAATGGCATGAACAGGTACGAAATCGTACGAAATGGTATGAACTAGTATGAACTCGAAAAAATGTTACGAACTCGTACGAGTATGTACAATATGGGCCAAATCGTATGATTTGGTCTGAACTGGTACGAAATCCCACGAAATGGTATTAACAGGTACGAAATCGTACGAAATGGTATGAACTAGTAAGAACTCGAAAAAATGGTGCGAAATCGTACCAGTTTATACAATATGGGCCAAATCGTACGATTTGGTCCGAAATGGTACGAAAACAAACAAAATGGTATGAACTCGTACGAGTTTGTACAATATGGGCCAAATAGTACGATTTGGCCGAACTGGTAGGAAATCACACGAAATGGTATGAAATGGTACAAACTGGGACGAAATCGTACGAACTTGTACGAGTTTGTACAATATGGGCCAAATCGTACGATTTGGTCTGAACTGGTACGAAATCATACGAAATGGTATGAAATGATACAAACAGGTACGAAATTGCAGGAACAGGTACGAACTCGTAAAAAATTGTACAAACTAATACCAGTTGGTACGAAATCGTACGAAATTGTATGAATAGCACGAACTCGAAAAAATGGTTCGAAATCATACTAGTTTATACAATATGGGCCAATCGTACGATTTGGTCCGACCTGGTACGAAATCACACGAAATGGTATGAAATGGTACAAACACGTATGAAATCGTACGAATTGGTACGAACCCATACAAGATTGTACAATATGGGCCAAATCGTACGATTTGTTCCGAACTGGTACGAAATCACACGAAATGGTATGAAATGGAACAAACAGGTACGAACTCGTCCGAGTATGTACAATATGGGCCAAATTGTACACTTTGGTCCGAACTGGTACGAAATCACACAAAATGGATTGAACAGGTACGAAATCGTACGAAATAGTATGAACTAGTATGAACTCGAAAAAATGGTACGAACTCGTACGAGTATGTACAATATGTAACACCCCATTTCTACCCGGCAATTTATAATAAAAATTATCAGAGTTCAAAAATCATTTTTGTTGATACATCCAAAAAGGGATGCTACATTTACTTCAAATAACGTCAACAATTGGTAACAATTTCACTTATAATTCAAACATGATACGTGGCACATAACAAGTGGGGCAAATCCTCAAAAATAAACGGTTTAGTCCACATAACAAGGACTTCGTCATCACGCAGCGGAATAAAAGGGAACAGTTTCGAAAACATTGTTGTAGCAACATCAATACAAATTATCCAACAGTGTCATGTAAAATAACAACTAATGGCTAGTGTTTGCCCCCCAGGTGCTACGTATCAGAGCAACGACTGACTCAAGGGATGAAGGATTATAAGCCTTCACATACGGTTACCTGTAGGGTAATAATCAACATAAGGGGTGAGTCTCAAACAGTATAATAAAGTTCATAATAGGCAATATGCCAGAGTAATGAACTACATCAATCACATATAACAACAACATCCATATTTATATATATATATATATATATATATATATATATATATATATATATATATATATATATCACAACAATATCAACATATATACCTCTATAACAACCACATATAGCAACTACGGTAATATCACCAATGATATGAATAAATGTATGAAATGCAACCCACATGGGGCATATGCATGTGGTACCATCATCGTCAATAATTTTGCCATTGGGCACATCGTCAATATTTGAGCATCGTCATCGTCAATAGCTCGAAGGCCGAAACCTTACATCGTCAATATATATGCATATTTAATGCATGCGACTTCATGAACAATCCAACAGATCAAAATCATCACAACAACAACATAATCTATATCATCATCATCATTTGGCCATTAGGCCCATCGTCATTAACAACGTCATTATCATTTGGTCATTAGACCCATCGTCATTAACATCAACATACAACGACCACAACGAAACGACCTGATAGAGGGCGCAAAGGGCGCCAACACCCATTCACAAAAATAGATCATTTTGCCTCAAAAATAGAATATTCAGTTAGGCTTCTGAATAAGCTTTCCAACGCATTTTAAAACATTTCAGTCGGGTTCCTTGATCAAAACATTTTAAAACAAATCCAGAAACTGGCGCCCATAGGGGATCCTGGCGCCCAGCAACACAGAAACTGGCGCAGGAAGGGGATCCTGGAGCCCAGGGGAGCAACGCAACACAGAAAAACTGGCGCAGGCAGAAACTAGCGCCCAGGGGAGGGGATCCCAGTGACATTTCAGAATACGCAACTTAGCAACCAAAACTCAGCACCAATGACATCCAGGCAACATAACTATACGGAAACACAACTTAGGAACGCAACACGGGCAGCCAAAATTAGGCGCCCTTGGTGCCCAGGCACAGGGAACCTGGCGCAGGAATCAGGAACACACACACAGGGGCAGCAACACTGGCGCCCAGCACAGACACAAACAGCAACACAGGCGCACTGGGCAGCAACACTGGCACCCAGCACTCAGACACGCCTAGACACAGGCGCACAACAGGCGCCCTGGGCAGCCACATTGGCACCCAGCACTTAGACAAGGGCGCACACAGCAACACAAAATGGCGCCCTTGGCGCCTAGGGTTCTTCTAATCCAATTTTTCTAGACTTTCATGTGTTCAATCACCAACAATAATTTCAAACATCACATATTCATTCTAACATCATCAAATACACGTTTTATCGAGCACTTAGCATGCGTTCCAATCCTCACATACATCTAACAAATCGCATACTTTTCAACAACATCTAGTGAGCGTCGAATCTTCATCAATACATTCATACACCACAAACAACATCAAAATCATAAGGAGAATGATATAAATTTTAAACCCCCACATACATCCCATTATAAACCCTATTATAAAGCAAGACCCACCCTTACCTTAGATTTTCCGAAGATGATGATCTCTCCACGGGAACACCAAGAAACCACAGCAACCGAGCTTCTCTCCTTCTTCTCTCCCTTTGCACGATCGCACTCTCTCTTCTCTCTTCTCTCTTCACGCCGTTTTCTTTATTTCTTCCTCAAATGATGCGAATCGCTTCAATCCCTAGCGCCTAGGAGCCTAAGTCAATGGGCTTGGGCTCTTGGGCCAATATTACCGCTCCGTAATTACCGGATACTACTCCCTTCATTTAAATAAATCACTATATTAATAATTTAATAAAATTATATCAATGTAATACCTAAATAATTTAATCAAATAATTAATTAAATTATTTTGGGTGTTACAACTCTCCCCCACTTAGAATATTTCGTCCTCGAAATTTACCGGATTCAAATAGCTCCGGATAAGCCGCTCGCATCTTGCTCTCCAGTTCCCACGTCATGCTCTCACCAGCAGCTCCTAACTAGACCACTTTCACTAATGCAATTTCCTTGCCCCTTAGAACCTTCACCTCATGATCTTCAATCCTCACCGGCATAGTCTCCACAGTGAGATTATCTCGCACCTCCACATTGTAACGCCCCAAAATAATTCAATTATTCACTTAATTAAGTTATTTAAGGCTTACGACATTTATTTAAGTAAATTAATTAATTTGGAGTTTTATTTTATTCAGGAGGTGTTTAAGTAAGTAGGGAGGTGTAAATAAAGGCCCATGACCCATCAAGTGGCCCAAGTTCAACTAATAAACCTAGGGGTCTTATGAGAAGGTGCTCATTTTGTGCAAAGAAAGAAAAAAAATAGAAAGTGAGAAGAGGGAGAGAGGGAGCGGCGGCCGAAGCAAGGGGAGAAGAGGAGGAGGCTTGGCGTGAAGAAATCCAAGGGGAAAGGGAGAGAAGCTTGCTCGATTGGTGATTCTTGTTGATTGCTAGGAGTCTTGCTTAGTTCCTTCATTTTCCTAAGGGTAGGGGGCTCTCCTTCATTCATAATAGACTATATGATGAGTGTTCTATGTGGGTTAGGTTCTAGGATAATTAATTGATTGATTGTTGTGTATTACTGTGTTGATTTCATGGTTGATATTATGTTTGAGTTCAACTTGATGAATCTATGTTGTTTGATGTTGAAATGAACATGATATGAACTATGTATGCAATGTGTTTGATGTATTGTCTCAATGAAATAAGTACGAAATCATGATGGTTGCAAGGTGTTTGATAAATTGCCTAAATGAATTGGTGTTGAAATTGGTGTTTGATGAGTTGTGCCACTATGTTTCCATTTGGGTGAGCCACGGCTAGGCGCCAATGCCCATGCCGTGGCGTGTCGCGTGTGAAGTGTGGCGTGTCGCGTGTGAAGTGTGGCGTGTTGCGTGTGGTGTGTGTAACACCCCCTTTCTACCCCATAATTTACACGTCACTTATCAGAGTAAAACTTTTTCGCAAAATTTAATTTAACCGATAGAAGGGAAATGCCACATCGTTATTAACAAAAGAAAGTCAACTTGCATTCATTAAGTTTGCGCAATCATCATCATAAAAATTTCAACCATCACCCGTCATAAAAATTAAAACCCCAAGAGTTACGTCACAGCGGAATAAAACAACACTCACTAAATGTCACTCAAACACGCCTCACACCATCAATACAAATACTAAACAATTTATTATTTAAATAACAGTCTCAACCACGCCCCCTAGGTGTCACAGTATCAGAGAGCGACTCGACAGACATCCCAATGGCTATAAAGGAAGGCATCATGTCCTTCACTCGCGGTTACCTGCAGCGTTGCCACAATAGAGCAACATTCCAAGCAGAAGGGGTGAGAATTTTCAACAAAACATAATCAAGCATATAGTAGAGTAATATGAGCAAATCATCATACAACATCGTCATTATCATCAACCTCATCGTCACTACACGCAAACTAAAGTCATAATTCATATCGCCATTCATAAGCATGTATGCGCATGAAAATGCAACCCACACCTGGGCATATGCATGATGGTACCATACTCGTCATAAATCAGCCACTAGGGCACATCGTCACTGGTTTTCGTCAATAAGAGGCCGAAGCCTATTCGTCATAATATGCACATGCTATGAGACACTATGGACACATGTGCAATCACCAATTTCAACTCACCCGGAGTACTCGTCATCGTCGTCATAGAACACTCATAGAGTGTACTCGTCATAATCACCATAATAATATCACAACTTCTTCATAAACATCACATTCAAAATTGGAGTAACAACATCCTTAAATCTTAAATAACAATACATTAAAATTTAAGTGACAAACCATTTAAATTTAAGTAGCTACACATTGAAAATCTAAGTGGTAAACTATTTAAATTTAAGTACTACACATTAACAATTTAAGTGACAACCTATTTAGAAAATTCGAGTAACAACTTGTTTAAATTTTGGACAAACATCTCATTTTCAGGCCTAGGAAACATCACAATTAAATTGAGAGAAACAGCAATAGGACAGTGGCCTTTTAGCGCAAACAACAGCAAGATACAGCAAGAATTACACATAAAGTAGCGCTTCACTTCTTATAAAACAGCAGCATTTTTATTTTAGAAAACAGCAAGACAGCAACATTTTATTTTTGAAAAACAGAAACAGCAACATTTTTACTCTGCAACAGCAGCATTTTGTTTTGAGAAACAACAAACAGCAGCACTTTAAATGAATAAACAGTAACATTTTTTTATTCTGCAACAGCAGCATTTTATTTTGAGACACAACAAACAGCAACACTTTAAATGGTTAACAACAACACTTTTAGTTCTGCAACAGCAGCATTTTATTTTGACAAAACAGCAAACAACAGCACTTTAAATGGGTAAACAACAACATTTTTAGTTCTGCAACAGCAGCATTTTACTTGACAAAACAGCAAACAGCAACACTATTTTATTCTCAATTTTCTTGGTATTATTTCAAATACTTATAAGCATATTACTCAATCATCACCTAAGTCTCACATACTCAATTAAACCATAACATCCTCTAATTCAATCCCAATTTTTCTCATTCATATGTTCTCATCACTATGCACATTAAATCGCTACTAACCACACCAAACTCACCAAAAGAAGTCGAAGTTCATCTCATCCTCTCGTAGGGAAAATCGCATATTAACACTAATAATTCATCAAATAACACCACAACTAATCCAATCCTTCATTCCTCTTAACATATAAATCACAAAATCAATCCAACACCAAAATCCCACAAACCCACCATATACCCAATTACGTTAAATTGAAACGCTCACCCTTACCTCTAATTTGTATGATCCGGAACAACGACGAAGGAGTCACGTACAAAACCCGGCAACACAACGAGCCAAAGCCTTGAGAATGGAAGAACTCAACCACGCACAAGCCACCAAAAAAAACGCAGCAGCCCTTCCCTTCTCCCCTTCGTAAACCGTAGGCTACACTAGGGCCATGGAGAAATAACAACAATGGAAAATTAGGGATTGGAAACTACAATACTAGAAAAAGGAAGAAAAATGGAAAGGAAAGGATCAAAACCCATTACCTAAGGAAAGCTTGAGAGGAATTCTTCTCCTTCCTTCCCTTCTCCTTTCACGTCGCGAGCCTCTTCTCCCTCTCACTGTTCGTAGCTTTCTTTCTATTGAGTGGGAATGAGACACTAATCTTAGGTTTTGGGGTTTTTAGGAATGGGCTTGAGTCACTAATTGACTTGGGCCCTTATTTACACCACCCTTCTTAATTCATTTCACCTCCTGAAATAAAACAAGTTCTAATTTAATTATTCCACTCAAATATTATTATAATCCCTCAAATAACTTAATTGAATAATTAATTAAATTATTTTAGGGCGTTACAGTGTGCGTGGCGTGTTGTGTATTGGTGTGTGCCGTGATGTTGTGTGTGCTTGGTGTGTGTCATGGTATGGGCGCCAAAATGGCATGCCCGTGTTGCCTTGCTTGTGCCCCGTGTGTGTGTGTGTCTCGGTGTGGGGCGCCAAAATGTGGCGTGCCCCTTGCGCCTTGTGTTGGGCGGCAAGTTTGGCAGCCCCTGTGCGCGTGTGCTGGTGATGTTTTGGCGCAGGTTGCCTCTGCGCCAGTTTTTGCTGTCTGTGTTGCCCAGATGTGGCGCAGGTTGCATCTGCGCCAGTTTTTGCTGTCTGTGTTGCTGTCTGTGTTGCCCAGATGTGGCGCAGGTTGCCTCTGCGCCAGTTTTTGCTGTCTGTGTTGCGCCCAGATGTGGCGCAGGTTGCCTCCGCGCCAGTTTTTGCCGCTGTGTTGCCTAGTTGTGTTGCTGTCTTGGGGCAATGCTGCCAGTTTGCTGGCGCAGTGCTGCCCGATGTTGCCCGAGGTGTTTAAGTGCAGTTTTGCTTATTGTTGCCTGTCCCGTGTCAATGACTTAAAATAGTCTATTTAATTGGTGTTGGTGTAATTAGAGGATTAATTGCTAGCCTTAGAGCTATAATTGGAGGTGTGTTTATTGGCGTTGTATCTAATGGTGAAATCAATTATTGGTGATGGATCTAAGACCTCTTTTGGTGATGGTGTATTAATTAATAGCAATGGTGAGTCTATTAATTATTGGTGATTATGCTTATTGCTCATTATGGTGAATACGGTGTGTTGTGGTGCATTGTTCATGGCGTCACATAAACCATGTGCATTTATTGGTGAGTAGGCTTCGGCCTTATTATAAATTATTGGTGAGTGCCCTCAAGGCTTATTTTGGTGATGGATCCACATGCATATGCCCGTGGAGTTGGGTTGCATTTCATGCACTAATCATACATTCGGTGATGTTTCTTGATAATTGTAAATTTAATGGTGTATGTTGATATCGTTGTGAATTGGTGCTTCTAGTTGCTTTCCCCTAGTATAATGCTTATCCTATATGCTATTATTTATGTAAAGAGACTCACCCTACTGCTTTTATGTTGCTTCTCATGTCGGCAACGTGCAGGTGATAGCGAGTGAAGGTGATCCTCATACCTTCTTTTAGTCGGTTGTGTCTGGCTCTGATACGTAGCACCGGGGAGGGGCGTCTTAGTTTACTTGTTATTTTTATTTTGATGTTATTAAACTGATATTTGGTGATGTATTGAGTATGTTCAAGACTTGATGTTATTCCGCTGTGATGGTGATTATGTTCATGCTGATGTAAATTAAACAGGTGATTGTAGGCTCGTCCCTTGACTGTGGTGCTATGTATCGTACTATTGGTTGTTGGATTTTGCCATTGATGTTGTTTGGTTTAATTGGAGTAAATGTAGCACTCTCTCGTGGTTGTTTTTTTATCTTTTCGAAAACTCTGATGTTTTTTCAATTAAATAGTAGTAAATTAGTAAGGGGGTGTTACATTAGTGGTATCAGAGCAATAGTTCGTTCTGTCCGGCCACGTTGTTGAGTCTTGAGTTTTCTAATCCTCGAGTCTTGTTGCTCGTTCTGATTTGATCTTGTTTCAGTGAATAGTTGAGATGGCCGGAAGAAATGATGCGGCTCTTGTTGCTGCTCTGGAAGCAATGGCTCAGGTTGTGGGAAATCAGCTGGCTGCTGCTGATGCTGGTGCTCGCAACTTGGCCACTTTTCAAAGGGAGAATCCGCCCACTTTTAAGGGTCGGTACGATCCGGATGGAGCTCTTGCATGGTTGAAGGAAATTGAAAGGATTTTTCGGGTTATGGAGTGTACGGCTGCTCAGAAGGTGAGGTATGGTACTCACATGTTAGCTGAAGAAGCCGATGATTGGTGGCTTGAGGTTCTGCAGAGGTTGGAGAATGCTGGTGAAGAGATCACGTGGAATGTCTTCAAGAGAGAATTTATGAGAAAGTATTACCCAGAAGATGTTCGGGGCAAGAAGGAGATTGAATTTTTGGAGTTGAAGCAAGGAAACAAATCTGTGGCCGAGTATGCGGCAAAGTTTGTGGAGTTGGCTAAGTTATACCCTCACTACATTGATGCTAATGCTGAATTCTCTAAATGTATTAAGTTTGAAAATGGTCTGAGGCCTGACATCAAGAAGGCAATTGGTTACCAAAAGATTCGGGTGTTTGCTGATTTGGTTGATAGTTGTAGGATTTTTGAAGAGGATAGCAATGCTGCCTACAAGATTGTGAAAGAGAAGAGGAGTTCTCAGTATCGTGGGAAGCCCTATGATGTTTCTGGTGGTAAGGGCAAGCGGAAAGCTGGTTAAGGCAAGAAGCCCAGTGGGGGAGATGCCCCTGCCAGCATTGTGTGCTACAAGTGTGGTAAGCCCGGACATAAGAGTGTTGATTGTGTAACATCCCTAAATTAGCTGATTTAATTTATCTAAATTAGCGAAGAGGTTATGATAATTTAGTGGCTAAATCGAATATTTAGCACAAGAGGTTTATCATGAGTGAATTAATTAGCATAAATTATCTATTTATGTGATGTTGGAAATTAATAACTTATAGTTGTGCATAATTGAAATATTATGTCAAGTAAGTGGGTTATGGGATTAGTGTGATGTTAGGAGTAATTTAAGAGAATAGTAGAGAGTAGGGGTATTTTGGTCCTTTCCCTCAATAAATGAGGCTTCAGCTGAACCATAACACCTAAGGCAGCCTTCATTTCCTCAACTTCAGAATTTCCAGAAATTCAAGAGAGAAGAAAGAAAGAAGGGGCGCGAGGGAGAGAAGGAGAGGGAGGGAGAAACCTAAGGCTCTAGTGCATGTGTAATCTGAAACCATCAATCTTCCTCATTTTTCCTCCTCTATCCGTTGATACCATTTTCGTTACCTGTTCTTTCCTCAACTCAGATTTTCACCATAACCTCACCTTCAAGCTCCAAGTATGGAAATGGAGATATAAACCTTGCATGTCCTTGCTAGAGCCCATTATTCAGTACCAAGGCTCACCTCCAAGCCACAGTTGCTGTTTGAAGTTGTTTGAGTAGCTAGGATTCGGAATCAGCTGTTGTCCAAGCGATTTGGAGTAGCTGAGTTCGTTGTTGGAGCAAATTCGAGGAGAGTTCGTGGTTCTTGGAGCGGTTGAGTTCTCAGAGTCTCGGTGTTTGCGTGATTTTCATCACTTCGGGTGAGTTCTATAACTCGCTTAGGGATGTGTTGTGTTTCTGAGTCTTTATTTTTGAAAACTCTCGTCACGCGTTTCTGGTAACGAAAGGGAACTATTCGAAAACCGTTTTCTCAATAAAAAGGGTTGTGACTTAAATCATAGATTGTTTGATTGATTGTTGGATGATTGGGATTGCTATAATATATTGTTTCTATGCGTGTTTGAGTTTGGGTTTCGATCCGAAGGGATATTGGAATCGGAACGGAATGGAATAACTCATGAAAGAACCTGTTTTCTGGAAACTGATAGAGACGCACGGATCGTGTGCCTCTGAGCACGGTTGTGCGCCTCCATCTAATACGACAAGAACTGGATTTTTAAACACGCACGGATCGTGCGCTTAGTCGCACGGGTCGCGCGTATGTTTCTGGAACTTTCTACAATTTAATTGGATAACGCCTGAATCGTGCGCTTAGTCGCATGGGTCGTGCGTATCTTTCTGGAAATCTTCTACAAATTGTTCAAAGTCGCACGGGTCATGCGCCTACATGCACGGGTCGTGTGAAGCTTTCTGACCTTCAATTTCAAAGTACCTTTTTATCCATTCGAAAGGATTCCAATCCTCTTCTAATCCATTCCCTATGGTTCCCCAACAATGTAAAGATTGATATCATGGAGTTAATCATGTTTGATAGAAAACTTGTGTGTTATGAATGTGACGAAAACCGTACTTAGAGAACGCGTGAGAACACAAGTCAAGAAATGTTAACGGACTTTGAGTCCAATCATGTTAAGATAACGAACTTCAAGTTCATCATGTCATGAAAGCTAATTGATTGTAAGTCTATAAAGACATAAAAACTCTCAATTCATGTAAACACAAATCAAGTTACATTCCCTCGGGGAAAGGTAGATGGTATACCTTGTGTATATCGAGGATGACGATCCTCCAGTTGTTAGCATACCTAGTGGAGGGGAGTCATGAATCCAAAGCTAGGACCCTAGCATTATTCGAATAGAATTTCGGATTGGGGTTTCCGTAGATATTGGGCAATCAAGATTGTCTAGCATTATATCTCGGGTTGTGCTAAGTTCAAGTTAAAATATGATCCGTAGTCGCTTATTAGGGCTACATCAGAAGAAAATCAGAAATGTAACGAGTAGTCGCTTATTAGGGCTACAAGTTACGAGAAAACATCAAGTATTCACGTGGTTGCTTATTAGGGCCACGAGTTCAGATTTAAGTTTTAACAAACCGTTAGAGTTGGTCAGGGGTCTCGATAGGACTCACTGAGATAATTTTTATCTCACCCTTCATATTTGTGGTTTTTACAGAGAAACAGGGGAAGGCCAAGGCAACAAAGCACGGTTAACTGGTGTGACTCGAGGAGTCCGGAAGTCTATGTTTCTTGTTTTAGGCCCTTGCCCTTTTGTAGTACTTTTGTTATCGGTTGTACAACGATCATGTATAAGTTATAAATCGTTTCCGCTACTTTATGTTTTGAGTATTGAACACCAGGAATATGTACAAGTCTTAAGTTTTGAAACTTAAGCATTTTCAGGAAGCTTATGAGGTTCAGAGAACCATTTGATATGTATTATCGAAAGTTTTAGTTGTGTTCAATATTTCAATGACAGGAAGTTACTCTGATGTATGCCATTTAGTGCATTTCGGTGATTCTATATGTTAGAATTTATCGGGGTGTTACATTATGGTATCAGAGCAGTTCGACCTAGTCGGGCTTAGATTAGTTAGGGTGGTTTTGTCCCTTGGGTAACTCTGCCATTATGCTTCTTATGATGCTAAGAGACATTGAGACTGATCAACTTAATACTTGGTGTATCATTTGCAGAATTATGGCAGGAGGATCAAGGAACACCCCACCAACGGATCCACATGCTGCTTGGATGCAAGGCATGATGGAAAGACAACAAAAGATGCTGGAGGATATGGTAGCATTGCAGCAGAATGCTCAAGTTCAACCTCAGCAGGCCCCAGAGCCGCAAGTTAACCCCAGGCAAGTTTACTCAGAATTCCTGAAGATGAAGCCATCTGAGTTCAAAGGAGGACCGGTTGTCATGGAAGCCCAGCATTGGCTGGACGATATAGAGAAGATTTTTCTGACTATGCAAGTTACGGATGAGGACAAGTTAAGGTTGGCATCCCATATGCTGAAAGGAGAGGCTCACAAATGGTGGACTAATGTTAAGGCTATGATGGTGACTATGGGTACTCCCCAGACTTGGGAGCATTTCAGGCAAGTGTTTTTGGAGCAGTTCTTCCCAACGGCAATGAGGTTCGAAAAGGAGAATGAGTTTTTAACTCTCACTCAAGGAAGTGTAACGGTGGGTCAGTACTCCGCCAAGTTTGAAGAGTTGTATCAATTCTTCGGATTGGCTGGTTATGCCCCCAATGACAAGTGGAAGACCGATAGGTACAAGTATGGGTTAAGGGAAGACATTGCTCAGAGTCTAAGTTCCTTTGCATATACCAATTATGCGGCCATGGTTCAGCAAGCTCATATAGCCGAAAGTGATTTGAAGAGGTTGTATGCAAGTAGGAAAGTATTCAATCAAAGTAAGAAGAATGTTGGATCATCCAACAATCAAATGGGTCCTAGGTACAACTCCAACAAAGGGAAGCAGATTCAGTCGTCCAATTCACCAAGGTTCAGTGCATGCTCCAACTGTGGAAGGTACCATCAGGGTAAGTGTCAAGTGGGATCGACTCAGTGCTACTACTGCAAGAAGGAGGGACATTATGCTGCTAATTGCCCAAAGAGGAAAGGTCAAGAAGAAGGTGCCACTACAACCCATGGGAGGGTTTACACTTTGGACGCCCAGAAGGTCACACCGTCAGATAATCTACTAAGGGGTATGGGATCTCTTTTTAATAACTCCGTTAGTATTTTATATGATTCAGGTGCAACCCATTGTTTTATATCTCAAGTTTGTGTCGAACGGTTGGGATTGTCTTTAACTCCTTTGCCTCTACCAATCTCCATTAAGACTACTGCTGAAGGTAGTATTCAGACCCAGGCGATAAGTGAAAATTGTCTTCTATCCATTGGAGACAGGAATTTTGTGGTAGACTTCATTTGTTTACCAATGAAGGGCATGGACGTCGTCCTAGGAATGAGTTGGATGACGGCCAACCATGTGACTATAGATTGCTTCCATCGAACTATCGGTTTCGCCTCCGAGTCAGTGGAGCTGCAACCGCCCAATTCTGAAGCTGTTATTTCTTTCACTTCGGCTAGTAACTATCTGTTCCAAGGCGCAGAAGCTTATGTCATGATGCTGTCTGCATCCACTGAGACAGGTCAGGATTTATCTTCTGTGCAAGTTGTTAATGAATTTCTTGATGTGTTTCCCGATGAAGTTCCTTCATTTCCTCCGGATTGTGAGGTGGAATTTTCTATAGAGTTGGTTCCAGGCACCGGACCTATTTCTATAGCCCCGTATAGAATGTCGCCATTAGAGTTGAGGGAATTGAAAGTGCAACTGGAAGAGCTAAATTCCAAACGGTTCATCCGGCCGAGTGCCTCACCATGGGGTGCTCCAGTGTTGCTTGTCAAGAAGAAGGACGGAAGTATGAGATTGTGTATCGATTATCGTCAGTTGAATAAGGTGACTGTCAAGAACATGTACCCTCTACCGAGGATTGATGATTTGCGTGATCAATTGAGGGGAGCTTCTGTATTTTCAAAGATTGACTTGAGGTCCGGCTATCACCAAATCAGAGTTCGAGCTTTGGACGTCCCGAAGACCGCTTTCCATACGAGGTATGGACACTATGAATTTGTAGTGATGCCCTTCGGTTTGAAAAATGCTCCAGCGGTATTCCTGGATTATATGAATCGAATTTTTAATCCCTATCTGGATCAGTTTGTGGTAGTGTTCATTGATGATATCTTGGTGTTCTCTAAAACGATTGAGGAGCATGTGCAACATCTCCGAATTGTTCTGAACGTACTCGGAGAGAAGAAGTTGTATGCTAAGCCGTCCAAATGTGATTTTTGGATGCCCGAAGTTAAGTTTCTGGGTCATGTGATATCTCAGACAGGTGTTGCAGTGGATCCCAGTAAGATTGAAGCTGTGATAGACTGGGAGCAGCCTTCCACGGTTACTGAGGTAAGAAGTTTCTTAGGATTAGCTGGGTATTATCGAAGATTCATTCAAGGATTTTCCCAGCTGGTTCTTCCACTCACTCGGTTAACTCGCAAGGGTCAGCCGTTTGTTTGGGACTCAGACTGTGAAAATTGTTTCACGGAATTGAAGGGTCGTTTGACTTCTGCACCCGTCCTGATTCTTCCAGATCCGTCCGTGGGATTTCAAATCTATTGCGACGCCTCTGGTAAGGGTTTGGGATGTGTCCTGATGCAGAATCAACAAGTAGTTGCCTATGCCTCCAGACAATTGAAGCCGCATGAAGAGAATTACCCAACTCATGATTTAGAATTGGCGGCGATTGTGTTTGCCCTAAAGATTTGGATACATTACCTGTATGGGTCTCGTTTCGAAGTCTTTAGTGACCACAAGAGTCTTAAGTATTTGTTTGACCAAAAGGAGCTGAACAACAGACAGAGGAGATGGGTAGAATTCCTGAAGGATTATGATTTTGAATTGAAGTACCATCCTGGTAAGGCTAATGTTGTGGCCGATGCTTTAAGTAGAAAGTCTATCCATACTGCAGAGTTAATGATGCACGAGATGTCCTTGTTGGAATCGTTCAGAGACCTTAATTTGAGAGTTAAGTCAAGAAGGAACAAGTTAGTGTTGGACCATATTCAGGTTTCAAGTTCCTTGAGAAATCGGATTCGCTCAGCCCAAGAGGGTGATGTGAAGCTGCAAACATAGAAGAGGTTGCCGAACTACATTGAAGACGGTGATGGCGTAATTTGTTTTGATGGTAGAATTTGTGTGCCAAATGATGAGGATGTGAAGAGGAAAGTTTTAGAAGAGGCTCATAAGAGTCAGTTCTCAATACATCCTGGGTTTACCAAGATGTATCGAGATCTGAAGCAATTGTATTGGTGGCCAGGTATGAAAGTAGATATTGCAGAGTTGGTGTCTCGATGCTTGACTTGTCAAAGGGTTAAAATAGAGCACCAGAAGCCAGGTGGCCAGTTACAACCGTTGAATGTGCCTGAATGGAAATGGGAAAGCATATCTATGGATTTTGTCCTGGGATTGCCACGGTCCCAAGCCGAAAATGATTCTATTTGGGTAGTGGTGGATCGCTTTACCAAGTCCGCTCATTTCATTCCAGTACGTTCTAATCACAAGGTCGCTAGGTTAGCAGATGAGTATCTCAAGAATATTGTGAAGTTGCATGGAATCCCTACAAGTATCATCTGTGATCGAGATCCCAAGTTCACATCACGGTTTTGGAGAGCATTGAATATGGCATTGGGAACGAAGGTGTGTGCTAGTACAGCTTATCATCCACAGACGGACGGACAGACTGAGAGGACCATTCAGACTTTGGAAGATATGTTGAGGGCTTGTGTACTCGATAGTGGAGGCAGATGGGAGGATCATCTTCCATTAGTGGAGTTTTCATACAACAACAGTTACCATTCTAGTATCGGAATGGCCCCATATGAAGCATTGTATGGAAGGAAATGCAGAACACCATTGTGTTGGTGGGATGTAGGTGATCAGAGATTGTTGGGACCGGATTTGGTCCGTGAGACTACAGAGAAAATCCGTCAGATAAGAGAGAGGATGAAGGCCGCGCAGAGTCGACAAAAGAGTTATGCGGATAAGAGAAGAAGGCCGTTAGAATTTAAAGAAGGAGACCATGTCTTTTTGAGGCTTTCTCCAACCATCGGGACCGGTATTGCTTTGCGAGCGAAGAAGCTCAGTCCTCGGTATGTCGGACCCTTCCAGACTACCGAGCGAGTTGGGCCGGTAGCGTATCGCATTGCATTACCTCCAGAATTGTCCAGATTACATGATGTGTTTATTGTATCGCAGTTAAGGAAGTATATTCATGATCCGAATCAACCCTTGAGTTATGAAGCGATCGACATCAGACCGGATTTATCTTATCAGCCTACTCCAATCAGGATCATCGAACGTGGTGAGAAAACGCTCCGGACGAGATCAATTCCTATTGTCAAGGTGCTTTGGGACGGTGCATCACCCGACGAGGCAACATGGGAAGTAGAGGAGAGTATGCAGGCGAAATATCCCCATCTTTTCGACTGAGGTATATTTTGTTCAATTTTGAGGACAAAATTTTAAAAGTTGGGGTGATTGTAACATCCCTAAATTAGCTGATTTAATTTATCTAAATTAGCGAAGAGGTTATGATAATTTAGTGGCTAAATCGAATATTTAGCACAAGAGGTTTATCATGAGTGAATTAATTAGCATAAATTATCTATTTATGTGATGCAGGAAATTAATAAATTATAGTTGGGCATAATTGAAATATTATGTCAAGTTAGTGGGTTATGGGATTAGTGTGATGTTAGGAGTAATTTAAGAGAATATTAGAGAGTAGGGGTATTTTGGTCCTTTCCCTCAATAAATGAGGCTTCAGCTGAACCATAACACCTAAGGCAGCCTTCATTTCCTCAACTTCAGAATTTCCAGAAATTCAAGAGAGAAGAAAGAAAGAAGGGGAGCGAGGGAGAGAAGGAGAGGGAGGGAGAAACCTAAGGCTCTAGTGCATGTGTAATCTGAAACCATCACTCTTCCTCATTTTTCCTCCTCTATCCGTTGATACCATTTTCGTTACCTGTTCTTTCCTCAACTCAGATTTTCACCATAACCTCACCTTCAAGCTCCATGTATGGAAATGGAGATATAAACCTTGCATGCCCTTGCTAGAGCCCATTATTCAGTACCAAGGCTCACCTCCAAGCCACAGTTGCTGTTTGAAGTTGTTTGAGTAGCTAGGATTCGGAATCAGCTGCTGTCCAAGCGATTTGGAGTAGCTGAGTTCGTTGTTGGAGCAAATTCGAGGAGAGTTCGTGGTTTTTGGAGCGGTTGAGTTCTCGGAGTCTCGGTGTTTGCGTGATTTTCATCACTTCGGGTGAGTTCTATAACTCGCTTAGGGATGTGTTGTGTTTCTGAGTCTTTATTTTTGAAAACTCTCATCACGCGTTTCTGGTAACGAAAGGGAACTATTCAAAAACCGTTTTCTCAATAAAAAGGGTTGTGAATTAAATCATAGATTGTTTGATTGATTGTTGGATGATTGGGATTGCTATAATATATTGTTTCTATGCGTGTTTGAGTTTGGGTTTCGATCGGAAGGGATATTGGAATCGGAACGGAATGGAATAACTCATGAAAGAACCTATTTTCTGGAAACTGATAGAGACGCACGGATCGTGTGCCTCTGAGCACGGGTCGTGCGCCTCCATCTGATACGACAAGAACTGGATTTTTAAACACGCACGGATCGTGCGCTTAGTCGCACGGGTCGTGCGTATGTTTCTGGAACTTTCTACAATTTCATTGGATAACGCCCGAATCGTGCGCTTAGTCGCACGGGTCGTGCGTATCTTTCTGGAAATCTTCTACAAATTGTTCAAAGTCGCACGGGTCGTGCGCCTACACGCACTGGTCGTGTGAAGCTTTCTGACCTTCAAGTTCAAAGTACCTTTTTATCCATTCCAAAGGATTCCAATCCTCTTCTAATCCATTCCCTATGGTTCCCCAACAATGTAAAGATTGATATCATGGAGTTAATCATGTTTGATAGAAAACTTGTGTGTTATGAATGTGACGAAAACCGTACTTAGAGAACGCGTGAGAACACAAGTCAAGAAATGTTAACGGACTTTGAGTCCAATCATGTTAAGATAACGAACTTCAAGTTCATCATGTCATGAAAGCTAATTGATTGTAAGTCTATAAAGACATAAAAACTCTAAATTCATGTAAACACAAATCAAGTTACTTTCCCTCGGGGAAAGGTAGATGGTATACCTTGTGTATATCGAGGATGACGATCCTCCAGTTGTTAGCATACCTAGTGGAGGGGAGTCATGAATCCAAAGCTAGGACCCTAGCATTATTCGAATAGAATTTCGGATTGGGGTTTCCGTAGATATTGGGCAATCAAGATTGTCTAGCATTATATCTCGGGTTGTGCTAAGTTCAAGTTAAAATATGATCCGTAGTCGCTTATTAGGGCTACATCAAAAGAAAATCAGAAATGTAACGAGAAGTCGCTTATTAGGGCTACAAGTTACGAGAAAACATCAAGTATTCACGTGGTCGCTTATTAGGGCCACGAGTTCAGATTTAAGTTTTAATGTTTATCTCACCCTTCATATTTGTGGTTTTTACAGAGAAACAGGGGAAGGCCAAGGCAACAAAGCACGGTTAACTGGTGTGACTCGAGGAGTCCGGAAGTCTATGTTTCTTGTTTTAGGCCCTTGCCCTTTTGTAGTACTTTTGTTATCGGTTGTATAACTATCATGTATAAGTTATAAATCGTTTCCGCTACTTTATGTTTTGAGTATTGAACACCAGGAATATGTACAAGTCTTAAGTTTTGAAACTTAAGCATTTTCAGGAAGTTTATGAGGTTCAAAGAACCATTTGATATGTATTATCGAAAGTTTTAGTTGTGTTCAATATTTCAATGACAGGAAGTTACTCTGATGTATGCCATTTAGTGCATTTCGGTGATTCTATATGGAATTTATGGGGGTGTTACAGATTGCCCGGTTAACAAGTGTTTCAAATGTGGCAATGATGGTCATATAGCTGCTAATTGTGAGAAGAAGGATGTTGTTTGCTACAACTGTGGAGAGGAGGGGCATATTAGTACCAAGTGTTCTAAGCCAAAGAAGGAGAAAGCTAGTGGGAAAGTATTTTCTCGTGCGGGATCTGAGGCGGCTAATGAGATCAGAGAAGTACGTGTATTGTTGATACCGGTGCCACGCATTCCTTTATTGCTGCTGTGTGTGCTGATAAGTTGAATCTAGTTTTATCTTCTATGAAGAGAGAAATGGTTATCGATACACCAGCTAAGGGTTCGGTGACTACTTCTCTCGTGTGTGCTAAGTGTCCTTTATCAGTTTTCGGTAGAGAGTTTATTGTTGATTTGATTTGCTTGCCGTTGGATGGATTAGATGTTATCTTGGGTATGGACTGGTTGGTGAATAACCAAGTTCATATCAATTGTTTTAGTAAGTCTGTGAGTTTCTCTTCTTCGGTTGAGGATGAATCTATTTTGTTGCCTGCTGGTCAGTTGCATAGAGTAATGAAGGAGGAAGTTAATCTGTTTGCTTTGATGGCGTCATTGTCTGTTGAGGGCCAAGCTAAGATTGATGAGTTGCCAGTGGTGCGTGAATTTTCTGAAGTGTTTCCTGTAACACCCCAAATTTAATTAGCTATCTAATTGAATTATTTATTTTTTTGGGAATTATGTGGTGGTAGAAAATAAAATAAATATATGCGAGGTAATTGGACCTATTTATAAGGTGAGGACTAGTATTAATTTAACTTATTTTATTTTAATTAGGAGGTGTTGTCACGAATTAGGTGGTGTGCATGGGGGCCCATGATCCACAAGTGAGCCCATGACCCATTAACTAGTCATAGGAGTCGACTCACTTAGGGGTCTTGGGGGTTAATTTCATTTCACTTATTCCACCCAAAAGAAAGAAAAGAAACGTATAGGGAGAGAGTGAGAAGAGGAAAGTCGCGACATTTCAAGAGGAAAAGGAGAGAAATTTCGTGGAGCACTCAAGGAGGAGGGAGAGCTTGTTGGTGTCTTGCAATTCCTTGGAGCTTGTCTAGTAATTTCAACTTCTAAGAGGTTAGGGGGCTCTTCTTTTCGTTTTTAATAGTGTATGTGATGAGTATTGTGTAGGGTTAGGTTTTAGAGTGATTATATTGAATGAATTGTGTATTATAATGTTGTTGTTATGCTGAAATTGAATTGTGCAAGAATGTGCTTAATTGGTGTTGAAATGGCTATGTTGCGCAATATGCATGCTAGGGGTTTGATATTATGATGAAATGAATTTTTGGTGGGAAATGTGTTGGTTAGTGTTTGTATTGATAGATGGTATTGGTGATTTAATTTGGTGAATTTTGTTTGAGAGGAACTCAAAAAGTTATGGAGCCTTAGGCGCCCTAGGTGTGTGTGTGTTGCTGGAAATTCAGCCACTGTGTTGCCACTGTGTTGCTGTTTGTGTTGCCACTGTGTTGCTGTTTGTGTTGCCACTGTGTTGCTGTTTGTGTTGGCACTGTGTGCTGTTTCTGTTGCCACTGTGTTGCTGTTTCTGTTGCCACTGTGTTGCTGTTTCTGTTGCCACTGTGTTGCTGTCTCTGTGTCACTGTGCTGCCAGTTTTGGCGCTAGGCGCCTTGTGCCATGGGCGCCAAGGGTCCCCATTTTCTAGTGCTTATTTTGCGAAAATTGATACTGGGTTTTCATGTACAAGTTAAATGGCTCGTGCAAAACAATTTTTGGAGTCATAGGAGTTGTGGTCTGTCCTGGCCTTAGGCGCCTAGTGCATGGGCGCCAAAAATGCGTGTCACTTTTTGACAAAATTTTCATTGGGTTCTCATATTCTGAGTATTTGGCTCGTGTAAAATCAATTTCGAAGTAAAATGAGTTTTTTTGCATGTTGGCCTTAGGTGCCTTGTGCCTGGGCGCTGTGTTCCCCAGCGCCAGTTGTGCTAGGCGCTGCGCCAGTTTTGCCAGGCGCCCAGCGCCAGTTGTGCTAGGCGCTGCGCCAGTTTTGCCAGGCGCCCAGCGCCAGTTGTGCTAGGCGCTGCGCCAGTTTTTCTGGGCGCCAGTTTTTCAGAATGTCTAAGTATTTTTCCGATTTTGTTTTAATCATAACTTTTGACTCGGTTATCCAAATTTAACGGTTCAAAATGCGTTTCGAAGCTAATTTCAGTGTCTATCCAAATGTTCTAAATTTATGCAAAAATAAATTATTTTACTGGTGTTTCTGCGCTGGGGTGTTCAAGTGCCCAAATGGCAATTTTTATCTACCTTCCCTATGTCGTGTCAATATCCTAAATTGGCCTAATTGAAATTGGTGTTGGTGTGAGTGGTGGGCTGAATTGGTGAGTGTGCTAAGGTGAGATTGGTGAGCAGAGGTTTCGGCCTAATTTTAATTTGGTGAGCTGATTAATGCACTATGGTGCGAATATGAATTAAAATGGTGAATTGATTGAATTGTGGTGTGTTGTGATGCATTCCCATAGCATCTCATGAGACATGTGCATTATTGGTGAGCAGAGGCTTCGGCCTAGTTTTATTTGGTGAGCAGAGGCTTCGGCCTAGTTTTATTTGGTGAGCAGAGGCTTCGGCCTAGTTTTATTTGGTGAGCAGAGGCTTCGGCCTAATTTTATTTGGTGAGCAGAGGCTACGGCCTATTTGTATTTGGTGACGGATCCGACATGCATGTGCCCGTGGAGTTTGGGTTGCATTTCATACATAACCATATATTGTGTAGTGTTGTTTGGAAATGTAATTTGATGTGGTTGTAATGTTGATGTGGTTGTTGCCATTGTCGTTAATCGGTGTGCCTAGTTACCTTTTCCTATGCAGTGCTTAATTCCATATGTTATTAATTATGAAAAGAGACTCACCCTACTGCTTTTATGTTGCTTCTTATGTCGGCAACGTGCAGGTAATAACGAGTGAAGGTTACCCTTATGCCTTCGTCTAGTAGGAAGTGTCATGCTCTGATACGTAGCACCGGGGGGCGTCTTATGCTTAAGTGGTGTTGTCTTTATACTGTTAGACCATTTTTGGTGATGTATTGGTTTTGTTTTCGAACTTAATTATTATTTCGCTGCTGGTAGTGACTGAATTTAGTCGATGTGAACTAAACGTTTTTTTTTATGGTGCTATGTATCTTGTGGTTTTAACCGAACAATGAAAATTGAAGTTGTTGATTTAATGAAGTAAGTGTAGCACTCGCTTAGATTGTTTTTAAAAAAAAAAAAAAAGAAACTCTGATTTTATTAAATAGTAAGGTCATTAGAAAAGGGGTGTTACATAGTGGTATCAGAGCAATGGTTGGTCCGTCCGGCCCAGTCGTAGAGTCGTTGTGTCGGTGTACGACCAACTGTTGTCTTTTAAGTGCTGAGCAATATTTTGGTTGCAGGTAAACCAAGAGTTGCTAATGGTGTGTGAACTAGTGGGGGAGATGCCCCTACTGGTACTGTGTGTTGTATTGCATTTCTGTGTGTAAACTCTGTGTCCCTGTTGTTGGTTGCTGTTCTTTAACTTTCTTGTGGGACGAATTCTGACTTCGGTTGTGTGGTTTTCAATAACTTACCTTGTTGTTTAATATTTACATGTGTTTCGACTGGTTTAAATTTGTTTCGACACTAGGTCTTGTATGAACTCCTTGGTGGTGTGTCTTGATGTGGAGTCTAAGTGTATTGTGAAAATTGTTTTGGTAAATTACGTCAAACTGTTACCCGACACACAAAAATGTTTTGATCACTCTAAGTGATGTCGTCCATACTTAAAAATGTTGAGTTTTGATGTTCCTTGATTTGTAATTGTTTCCATGATGAGACTGTCTGTATTTATTTTAAGGGATTATGACATCTTCTGCGTTAGTTGTTTATTTTTGGTGTTGTTCCTGATTGTTTTGACATGCGGTGTTGTAAGTTAGGGTCTTCATGAGTTGTTTTGCAATTTCCATGCTACTTGGAGTTTGACAATGTACGCTTGGATTTTATGAAAATTTTTGGTCGTTACTTCTTGAGTTGTGTTATGTGGTTTTGAGATCTGAAAGATAAAGTGATTTCTGAAGTTGCTTTTGGACACCTGTAAAACAATTTTGTGGTTGAGTGCTAGTATTGGTATGAAATTTATTTTAATAAATGAACACTGATTTTGTATAAAGTTTTTACTATGGTTTGGTTTTGATTTCGCATTATATTACGCACTAAGTGCCGTGTGGAATGGTTTTGAAAAGTAGACTATATTTTATGTTGTTGTTATCTACCTTATTCGGTCCTTTGCCTAATTTTCCTCAACATGTGATGTTTCCAACTCCGAATTTTTGCGAACTACTTTATGACCGTGAGTTGTAATTCCTACGCTGGATTGTCCCTGATTTTGTTTTGACTGTTGTACTCTTTATAATTGGCACGGTTTATGTATTTCATTGGGTTAGCTCTTATTGTGGTATGTTCTTAAGAATGCTTTGTTCAAATTGTTAAAGTTGATGTTTAATTGATTGATTGATGTGTATTGTTGTGTTTGTAAAATGTTGAGATGTAGTGCGTAACACTGTTTCGGTTTTCGTGAAACTGGGACTGTTCGGCCAGTCCAAAAATTTCGTGTTTAATTGTTCGTGAAAATAGATTTCACGCCGGTCGTTTTGGTACCGGTTTCGTTCAATTTGTATTTGCGTAGCTCTAGTTATGGGCTCCACAAGTGAGGTTAATAATCTGGGAGCATTCTGGACATAGGTTCTGTATTTTTGAAACTGGAAACCTTTCGTTTGTCCAAAAATTATGAAACATATTTTGTTAGGGAATAGACTTAATTCTGGTAATTTTGGCTTTGGTTTGGTCGCAATTGGAGTAGTATAACTCCATTTATGGGTCTCGCAAGTTAGGGTAAAATTCTGGGGACCGTCTGGACATAGGGTCAATGTTTTGATTGTAGTGTTTTCAAATGAACTCCTTTTCGAATGAATCCAATTTCTTTGAAGACTAGACAAAATGATTTACTGTTTAGGCTGAAGTTTCGTGTTATTTGAGTTTGTTTTGGGCATTGTAGAAGAGTCACAACTTTGGACACAGTCGCTGCCCCATTTTCTGGACCCGCTGCCTTGTTTGTGAAAACTGTGCTATTCGACTCATCATTTTGAAATTCTAAAAATATAGCCAGAAACTAGACTCCGTAAGTTTTCCGTTGAGGGGTTGTTTGCTAAATTCCGATGTCGTTTGATAGGGTAAATAAAATGTTGAAGTTTATGTGTGAGTGCTGGAATTTCCTGCGTTGCTTGGTTTATGCTGTCATTGTAACGGAAAAATGTTTTTGCAATATCTTTTGACCTAAGAGTCCGATTTGAGTAAACTAAAATGTTTCGGAAAGCTTATTCAGAGGCCTAACTGAATATTCTAATTTCAAGGCAAAATTGACTGGCTCTGGTATTGTTGATTTTTAGGCGTGTCGGTTGATTTAAGTTGAAGTGGCGTTGTCGGTGCCGTAGTGCCCGTAATTGTTGTTGTGTTGTCGGTAGTCTAGTGCCCTAGTTGCTGTTGTTGTTGGTTATGGGATTGTTGGTCCCGGAGTTATCTCCGCATTGTTGCTTTGCTGTGCTTTGTGGTTGCCTTGTTGATGATAATGATTTTCTTTGATGTTGTTGGTTGCTGTGTTGTGGGTAACGCCGAATGGCCCACAGCGTTTTGTAGTGGGTACCGCCAATATGGCCCATGTTGTGTTGCTGAGGGTACCGCTGAATGGCCCGAAGCGTTTTGATGAATTTGGTGTTGTAGGCCTATGGCCGATGTGGTGATTCAGTGGTTGATGTCGCCTGAGTGGCAAAGTTGTTTGTTGATGTTGTTGTCGTGTTGTTAAGTCATGCGGCTTGTTGTACAACTGTGATGCACTCTGTGAATTTCGTTGTGATGCTGTGATGATTGATGTATTTCGTTATCCTTAAGGGCAGATAAGTGAGGTAGAACCCAAGTCAGCGTATCAGAGTAGCGCAGCGGAGTAGAGAGTGAGCCTGATTATTACTGCTTGAAGTTACCTGGCCGAATAAGTAGGAGGGACGGCCGCCCAAGCACTTACCGCCGGTAATCAAAGCAATAGTAATCAGCATGATAGATAGCACTAGTTGTCTAGGTGGCCTTAGAGGGAGAGTGTTGGCGTTGACAGGTGAATTTCGAGGACAAAATTCTCTTAAGTGGGGGAGAGTTGTAACACCCCAAATTTAATTAGCTATCTAATTGAATTATTTATTTTTTGGGAATTATGTGGTGGTAGAAAATAAAATAAATATATGCGAGGTAATTGGACCTATTTATAAGGTGAGGACTAGTATTAATTTAACTTATTTATTTTAATTAGGAGGTGTTGTCACGAATTAGGTGGTGTGCATGGGGGCCCATGATCCACAAGTGAGCCCATGACCCATTAACTAGTCATAGGAGTCGACTCACTTAGGGGTCTTGGGGGTTAATTTCATTTCACTTATTCCACCCAAAAGAAAGAAAAGAAACGTATAGGGAGAGAGTGAGAAGAGGAAAGTCGCGACATTTCAAGAGGAAAAGGAGAGAAATTTCGTGGAGCACTCAAGGAGGAGGGAGAGCTTGTTGGTGTCTTGCAATTCCTTGGTGTAACACCCTAAAATTATTTAATTAATTTATTTAATTAAGTAATTGGGGATTTAAATTAAATTAATTGATGTAATTTAATTAATCAGAATTTATACTAATATGTGTAGGAAGTATTAGAAAGTGGAGGTGCCAAACCAAATGGACTTGGGCCTAAGTGAGAAGCCCAAGCCCATTATTCTTGTCATATGCGAAGTGGCTAGGCTAGTTGGAGGCTAGGGTTTTGTGTGCAATTCGCAAAATTGGAGAGCTTGAGAGTGAAGGAGAGAGCGCCGTAAGGAGAAGAGAAGAAGAGGAGAGAAGTCGCACCCAAGGAAGAGCAAGGAAAACGTGATTTTGTTGCTGTGGTCCTGTACGTGACTATCTCCGGAGCCTCCGTTCTTCAATTTCGAGGTTAGGGGAGCTCTATCATTCTATCTAATAATTCATATGATGGGTTCTAGATCTAGGGTTTGTATTACAACCGTATGATTCTTGATGTTCTTGATATTCTTGGTTGCCATGGTGATGATCTTTATATATATGTTTATGTGTTGCCATATGCGAATTGACTTGGTGATTGAACCTTGAGATAATGCGAACTACATATGTGTTTGGATGGTTTTGACATTTGTGTGTTCATGGACTTATGATTAGTATGTTGGAATGATTGTGATTTTTCGCATTTTGGATGAATGGGGGTATAGGCGCTTAGGTGCCAAAGTGATGGTGATGTTCGTGCTCCCAAAGAATTTTATCAATTGATTAAATTAAGCGTTATTTTGGGTGTTGAAAGTTATAAGGTTTTTATGAGTTAAATTGATAAAAATCAGTTTTTAGTGTTTTGAAAAATTGCTGGAAAAATGGTGAATTTCAGTTTTAGTGTTGAAGAAAATTGTTGGACAAATTCTGGGTGTGCTGCTGTTTTTCTGGGCGCTGAGCGCCTGTGCTGGGCGCTGGGCGCCTGATGTTGTGTTGTGCTGTGCGTGTGTGCGCGCCTGGGCGCTGGGCGCCTGTGGCGTGCGTGTTGCCTGCGTGTTGCGCGTTGTTGCGCCTGGGCGCTAGGCGCCCGTGTCTGTGTTGCGTTGCGCGGTGTGGCGCGCTGTTGCTCCTGGGCGCATGGCGCCCGTGTTGTGTTGCGTTGTTGTTGCCTGGGCGCTGGGCGCCTGTGCACTTGTTGCCTGGTTGCCTGGGCGCCTAAGGCGCCTGTTCCCAGGATGTTGCCTAATTTTTCCCAAAATTGTTTTTATCATAACTTTTGACTCAGACGTCCGTTTCGAACGATTCAAAAAGTGTAGTGAAGCTCTTTACGTTGTCCATCTATGGGTCTAATTTTTAAAATGAAAAATTGTTATTTTCTGATTGTTTGTGGGAGCCCAAGTGGCCGTCCCAGGTGATCGCCCCAGTGACATTGAAAAATGATATGAAGCTCTTTAAAAATCCTTTTTGGTGTATAAACAACAGTTTTAGCGAAGTAATGTCAAAAATGATGATTTTGGCGATGATGCTCTCGGGGCTAGTTAAATGACTGTTTTGCCCTTAGTGGCTATTTATTATTAGTTGTGACGTGTAAAGACTGTTTTGCCCCTAGTGGCCAAAGTTGTAGATAAGGATGTGTAAATGACGAGGATGCCCTTAGTGGTTAGTCAAATGACGTTTTTGCCCTCAGTGGTGATGGTTTGAGTTGATTGATGTTTATGTGAGAGTGTCGATGAAAAACCAGTGACGTTTGGGGCCCGAAGGGCTAAGTGATGTTAAGGTCTAAATGGCCAAGTGACGTTGTGTGATGATTATGAATTTGACAGGTGCTGTGCTCCGTGCGAGCAAACTGGTAAGTGACGGGTCACATTGTTGACTATGATCTGAGTAATTGTGTGATTGTGTGTTGTAAGTGGTGCATGTCATAGTGTCTCATGCCCATATGCATAGAACCAGCGACGTTTTGAGGCCTGAGTGGCTAAGTGATGATTAGGCCTGAGTGGCTAAGCGACGTTTTGTGAAAAGGTACCTCATGCATATGCCCGCGAGTGGGTTGCATTTTCATAAGTCTACATGACATGAGATGAGTGATTGTAAATGATGTAAATGATGACTGTGATGTGGATGTTTAGTGTATTGGATGCTGATTGTTCTAGTGCGTAGCCTATGATTAGTCCTTATCATATTTTCTATTATATAGACTGAAATGATGCTCACCCTTTCCTGTTTGAATGTTACCCCCGTGTTGGTAACGTGCAGGTGATTCCCAGTGAAGGCCTTAGCTTCACTTTTCTTTCGAGTCGAGTCGTCATGCTCTGATACGTAGCACTCAGGGGGGAAACGAACTCGGCATTTATTAATGATTTTTGGTTGTTGTGTCCATGTGGACTATTTGGTTGTGTTTTACTATTTTCCGCTGCGTAGATGGTTGTGTTATGTTGAGTTTTATAAGCGACGTTAAATGAGGCTTGAGATTTTTTTTATGTTGAAGTGCTACGTGGATGAATGATTATTGAGTTAAACTGTTTTTGAAATTGATAGACGACGTTTTGTTTGAAGTATGTGTAACATTCCTTATGAACGAAATTTTCAAACTCTGATTTTTATAAACAAAGTGACGGGTAGAAAGGGGTGTTACACTTGGAGCTTGTCTAGTAATTTCAACTTCTAAGAGGTTAGGGGGCTCTTCTTTTCGTTTTTAATAGTGTATGTGATGAGTATTGTGTAGGGTTAGGTTTTAGAGTGATTATATTGAATGAATTGTGTATTATAATGTTGTTGTTATGCTGAAATTGAATTGTGCAAGAATGTGCTTAATTGGTGTTGAAATGGCTATGTTGCGCAATATGCATGCTAGGGGTTTGATATTATGATCGAATGAATTTTTGGTGGGAAATGTGTTGGTTAGTGTTTGTATTGATAGATGGTATTGGTGATTTAATTTGGTGAATTTTGGTTGAGAGGAACTCAAAAAGTTATGGAGCCTTAGGCGCCCTAGGTGTGTGTGTGTGTTGCTGGAAATTCAGCCACTGTGTTGCCACTGTGTTGCTGTTTGTGTTGCCACTGTGTTGCTGTTTGTGTTGCCACTGTGTTGCTGTTTGTGTTGCCACTGTGTGCTGTTTCTGTTGCCACTGTGTTGCTGTTTCTGTTGCCACTGTGTTGCTGTTTCTGTTGCCACTGTGTTGCTGTCTCTGTGTCACTGTGCTGCCAGTTTTGGCGCTAGGCGCCTTGTGCCATGGGCGCCAAGGGTCCCCATTTTCTAGTGCTTATTTTGCGAAAATTGATACTGGGTTTTCATGTACAAGTTAAATGGCTCGTGCAAAACAATTTTTGGAGTCATAGGAGTTGTGGTCTGTCCTGGCCTTAGGCGCCTAGTGCATGGGCGCCAAAAATGCGTGTCACTTTTTGACAAAATTTTCATTGGGTTCTCATATTCTGAGTATTTGGCTCGTGTAAAATCAATTTCGAAGTAAAATGAGTTTTTTTGCATGTTGGCCTTAGGTGCCTTGTGCCTGGGCGCTGTGTTCCCCAGCGCCAGTTGTGCTAGGCGCTGCGCCAGTTTTGCCAGGCGCCCAGCGCCAGTTGTGCTAGACGCTGCGCCAGTTTTGCCAGGCGCCCAGCGCCAGTTGTGCTAGGCGCTGCGCCAGTTTTTCTGGGCGCCAGTTTTTCAGAATGTCTAAGTATTTTTCCGATTTTGTTTTAATCATAACTTTTGACTCGGTTATCCAAATTTAACGGTTCAAAATGCGTTTCGAAGCTAATTTCAGTGTCTATCCAAATGTTCTAAATTTATGCAAAAATAAATTATTTTACTGGTGTTTCTGGGCTGGGGTGTTCTAGTGCCCAAATGGCAATTTTTATCTACCTTCCCTATGTCGTGTCAATATCCTAAATTGGCCTAATTGGAATTGGTGTTGGTGTGAGTGGTGGGCTGAATTGGTGAGTGTGCTAAGGTGAGATTGGTGAGCAGAGGCTTCGGCCTAATTTTAATTTGGTGAGCTGATTAATGCACTATGGTGCGAATATGAATTAAAATGGTGAATTGATTGAATTGTGGTGTGTTGTGATGCATTCCCATAGCATCTCATGAGACATGTGCATTATTGGTGAGCAGAGGCTTCGGCCTAGTTTTATTTGGTGAGCAGAGGCTTCGGCCTAGTTTTATTTGGTGAGCAGAGGCCGACGACTGGTGGTTGGCTACTAGGCAGAGGTTAGAGGCTGTGCAGGAAGAGATTACTTGGGAGGTATTCAGCAGGGAATTTCTGAGAAAATATTTTCCTGAAGACGTCCGAGGGAAGAAAGAGATAGAGTTTTTAGAACTGAAGCAGGGTGGTATGTCTGTGACGGCCTATGCGGCAAAATTTGTGGAGCTAGCAAAATTTTATCCACACTACGGTGAGGCTACAGCTGAATTTTCAAAATGCATCAAATTTGAGAATGGGTTAAGGCCTGATATTAAACAGGCCATTGGTTATTAGAAGATTCGTGTGTTCGCAGATCTGGTGGACAGTTGCAGGATCTTCGAGGAGGACAGTACTGCTCGCTACAAAGCTACTTCTGAGAAAAAGGGCAAGTTTCAGAGTCGAAGCAAGCCGTATGAGGTTCCTGCGGGTAAGGGTTATCAGAGAGCTGCTGGAGGTAAGGGTTCTGGTGGGGGAGATGCCCCTGCTAGCATTGTCTGTTATAAGTGTGGCAAGCCTGGCCACAATAGTACTACATGCAGGTCTGATGAAAGGAATTGCTACCGTTGCGGTAAAAAGGGTCATATGGCAGCTGAGTGTAAGGTCAAGGATGTGGTGTGTTTCAACTGTGGTGAGTCTGGGCATATCAGTACAAGGTGTACAAAGCCGAAAAAGGAAAGGTCTACTGGGAAGGTATTTGCATTGGCAGGAGAGGAGCCTGATGATGATGATGGTCTGATTAGAGGTACGTGTTTTATTAATGGTACTTCTCTGAAATCTTTTATTGATACTGGTGCTACCCATTGTTTTATATCTGGTGATTGCTGTAAACGATTGGGTCTTGTGTTATCTGCTATGTGTGGGGATATGGTTGTCGATACTCCTGCGAAGGGGTCGGTGATTACGTCCCAGGTGTGTTCTCAGTGTCCCGTGTCGATCTTCGGCAGGGACTTTATTGTGAATTTTGTTTGTTTGCCATTGAGAGGTCTGGATGTAATCTTAGGCATGGACTGGTTAGAGAATAATCACGTTCATATCAACTGTCGTAGCAAGTCGGTTAGTTTCGGTGAAGAAAGTTCGGTTTTGGTGTCTGCTGGTCAGTTGAAGAAATTGAAGAAAGAAGGAATTCAATTATTTGCGTTGATGGCTTCGTTGTCTGCTGAGAGTCAGGCTGTTATCGAAGAACTGAAGGTAGTACGTGAATTTCCTGAGGTCTTTCCTGATGAAATTCCGGGTGTGCCACCGGAAAGAGAAGTTGAATTTTCGATTGATCTTGTACCTGGTACGAGGCCTGTGTCTATGGCTCCGTACAGAATGTCGGCGTCGGAACTGTCTGAGTTGAAGACGCAACTTGAAGAATTGCTTGAGAAGAAGTTTGTAAGACCGAGTGTATCACCGTGGGGAGCTCCGGTATTGTTAGTGAAAAAGAAAGATGGGAGCATGAGGTTATGTGTGGACTATCGTCAGTTGAATAAGGTAACTATCAAGAATAAGTATCCGCTTCCGAGGATCGACGATCTGATGGATCAGTTAGTGGGTGCCCGTGTTTTCAGCAAAATTGATTTGAGGTCCGGATATCATCAGATTAAAGTAAAGGATGAGGATGTTCAGAAGACAGCGTTCAGAACAAGGTATGGGCATTATGAGTATTCAGTGATGCTGTTCGGTGTGACCAATGCTCCTGGTGTATTTATGGAATATATGAACCGTATTTTCCATAATTACCTAGATCGGTTTGTGGTGATATTCATAGATGATATTCTAGTTTATTCTAAGTCAGAGGAAGAGCATGCTGAACACCTGAAGTCAGTGTTGGGAGTTTTAAAAGAGAAAAAGTTGTACGCTAAGTTATCGAAGTGTGAATTCTGGCTGAAAGAGGTGAGTTTCCTTGGGCACGTGATTTCTGGTAGTGGCATTGCGGTTGATCCGGCAAAAGTAGAAGCAGTATTGGAGTGGGAGTCTCCGAAGTCCGTAACAGAGATTAGAAGCTTTTTGGGTTTGGCTGGGTACTACAGGAGGTTCATCGAGGGTTTTTCCAAGTTGGCCCTTCCGTTGACTCAGTTGACCTGCAAGGGCAAAGTTTTTGTTTGGGATGCTCGGTGTGAGGAAAGTTTTATGGAACTGAAAAAGAGATTGACGACGTCGCCTGTTTTGACGTTGCCTAATCCAGAGGAACCGTTCGTTGTGTATTGTGACGCTTCGAAGATGGGTCTCGGTGGTGTGTTGATGCAGGATGGGAAAGTCGTTGCGTATGCGTCGAGGCAGTTGCGGATTCATGAGAAAAATTACCCTACGCATGATTTGGAGTTGGCTGCTGTGGTATTTGTGCTCAAGATTTGGAGGCACTACCTTTATGGTTCGAGGTTCGAAGTGTTCAGTGATCATAAGAGTCTAAAGTATCTGTTTGATCAGAAAGAGTTGAATATGAGACAGCGTCGGTGGTTGGAACTCTTGAAGGATTATGACTTTGGGTTGAATTATCATCCCGGCAAAGCTAATGTCGTGGCTGATGCTTTAAGCAGAAAGTCATTGCATATGTCGGCAATGATGGTGAAAGAATTAGAGTTAATTGAAGAATTCAGAGATTTGAGTCTGGTTTGTAAAATGACACCTCGCAGTGTCAAGCTGGGAATGTTAAAGATCGATAATGATTTCCTGAGCAGCATCAGAGAGGCTCAGAAGTCAGATGTCAAGTTAGTGGATTTAATTAATGGGGTTGGTCAATCTGAGGATGAAGATTTCAAATTAGATTCCAGTGGTGTGTTGAGGTTCCGGAGTAGGATCTGTGTTCCGAACGACGAAGAGATGAGAAAGGCAATTTTAGAGGAAGGTCATCGTAGCAAGTTGAGTATCCATCCTGGAGCGACGAAAATGTATCAAGATTTGAAAAAGATGTTTTGGTGGTATGGTATGAAGAGAGATGTGGCACAGTTTGTGTATGCCTGTTTGACCTGCCAAAAGTCGAAGGTTGAACATCAGAAGCCTGCAGGGTTAATGCAACCGTTGGAGATTCCAGAATGGAAGTGGGATAGCATAGCGATGGATTTTGTGACGGGATTGCCGAATACAGTTAAGGGTCATGATGCTATTTGGGTGATCGTTGATAGGTTAACGAAGTCTGCTCACTTTATTCCTATTAATATCACTTATCCAGTGTCGAGGTTGGCAGAGGTATATGTCAAAGAAATTGTGAGGCTGCACGGTGTTCCGAAGAGTATTGTGTCAGATAGGGATCCGAGGTTCACCTCCGATTTTTGGAAGAGTTTGCAGAAGGAATTGGGTTCAAAGTTAAAAATGAGTTCGGCATATCATCCCCAGACAGACGGTCAGTCAGAGAGGACAATTCAGTCGTTAGAAGATTTGCTGAGGGCTTGTGTATTGGAACAGCGGGGATCATGGGATTCCTACCTTGCATTGATTGAGTTTACTTATAACAACAGTCACCATTCCAGCATTGGGATGGCACCGTTTGAAGCATTGTATGGTCGAAAGTGTAGGACGCCGTTATGTTGGTATGAGTCGGGGGAAAGTGTAGTGTTGGGTCCGGAGATTGTCCGGGAGACTACAGAGAAGATCAAGATGATCCGTGAGAAGATGAAGGCTTCGCAGAGTCGTCAGAAGAGTTATCATGACAAGCGGAGGAAGGATTTAGAATTTCAGGAGGGTGAGCATGTGTTCTTGAGGGTTTCTCCTATTACCGGTGTTGGTCGAGCGTTGAAATCGAAGAAGCTCACTCCTCGATTTGTTGGTCCTTATCAGATTTCTGAAAGAATCGGAAATGTGGCTTATAGAGTGGCTTTACCGCCAAATCTTTCTAACTTGCATGACGTGTTTCACGTGTCACAACTTCGGAAGTATGTTTCGGACCCATCTCATGTGATCCATATGGACGATGTAGAGGTGCGGGATAATCTCACTGTGGAGACGATGCCCGTACGGATTGAGGATCGTGAAGTGAAGGCGCTTAGAGGCAAAGAGATTGCATTAGTGAAAGTGGTCTGGCTAGGAGCTGCCGGCGAGAGTATGACTTGGGAGCTAGAGAGCAAGATGCGAGATTCCTACCCAGAGTTGTTTGATCAGGTAAATTTCGAGGACGAAATATTCTAAGTGGGGGAGAGTTGTAACACCCTAAAATTATTTAATTAATTTATTTAATTAAGTAATTGGGGATTTAAATTAAATTAATTGATGTAATTTAATAAATCAGAATTTATACTAATATGTGTAGGAAGTATTAGAAAGTGGAGGTGCCAAACCAAATGGACTTGGGCCTAAGTGAGAAGCCCAAGCCCATTATTCTTGTCATATGCGAAGTGGCTAGGCTAGTTGGAGGCTAGGGTTTTGTGTGCAATTCGCAAAATTGGAGAGCTTGAGAGTGAAGGAGAGAGCGCCGTAAGGAGAAGAGAAGAAGAGGAGAGAAGTCGCACCCAAGGAAGAGCAAGGAAAACGTGATTTTGTTGCTGTGGTCCTGTACGTGACTATCTCCGGAGCCTCCGTTCTATAATTTCGAGGTTAGGGGAGCTCTATCATTCTATCTAATAATTCATATGATGGGTTCTAGATCTAGGGTTTGTATTAGAACCGTATGATTCTTGATGTTCTTGATATTCTTGGTTGCCATGGTGATGATCTTTATATATATGTTTATGTGTTGCCATATGCGAATTGACTTGGTGATTGAACCTTGAGATAATGCGAACTACATATGTGTTTGGATGGTTTTGACATTTGTGTGTTCATGGACTTATGATTAGTATGTTGGAATGATTGCGATTTTTCGCATTTTGGATGAATGGGGGTATAGGCGCTTAGGTGCCAAAGTGATGGTGATGTTCGTGCTCCCAAAGAATTTTATCAATTGATTAAATTAAGCGTTATTTTGGGTGTTGAAAGTTATAAGGTTTTTATGAGTTAAATTGATAAAAATCAGTTTTTAGTGTTTTGAAAAATTGCTGGAAAAATGGTGAATTTCAGTTTTAGTGTTGAAGAAAATTGTTGGACAAATTCTGGGTGTGCTGCTGTTTTTCTGGGCGCTGACCGCCTGTGCTGGGCGCTGGGCGCCTGATGTTGTGTTGTGCTGTGCGTGTGTGCGCGCCTGGGCGCTGGGCGCCTGTGGCGTGCGTGTTGCCTGCGTGTTGCGCGTTGTTGCGCCTGGGCGCTAGGCGCCCGTGTCCGTGTTGCGTTGCGCGGTGTGGCGCGCTGTTGCTCCTGGGCGCATGGCGCCCGTGTTGTGTTGCGTTGTTGTTGCCTGGGCGCTGGGCGCCTGTGCACTTGTTGCCTGGTTGCTTGGGCGCCTAAGGCGCCTGTTCCCAGGATGTTGCCTAATTTTTCCCAAAATTGTTTTTATCATAACTTTTGACTCAGACGTCCGTTTCGAACGATTCAAAAAGTGTAGTGAAGCTCTTTACGTTGTCCATCTATCGGTCTAATTTTTAAAATGAAAAATTGTTATTTTCTGATTGTTTGTGGGAGCCCAAGTGGCCGTCCCCGGTGATCGCCCCAGTGACATTGAAAAATGATATGAAGCTCTTTAAAAATCCTTTTTGGTGTATAAACAACAGTTTTAGCGAAGTAATGTCAAAAATGATGATTTTGACGATGATGCTCTCGGGGCTAGTTAAATGACTGTTTTGCCCTTAGTGGCTATTTATTATTAGTTGTGACGTGTAAAGACTGTTTTGCCCCTAGTGGCCAAAGTTGTAGATAAGGATGTGTAAATGACGAGGATGCCCTTAGTGGTTAGTCAAATGACGTTTTTGCCCTCAGTGGTGATGGTTTGAGTTGATTGATGTTTATGTGAGAGTGTCGATGAAAAACCAGTGACGTTTGGGGCCCGAAGGGCTAAGTGATGTTAAGGTCTAAATGGCCAAGTGACGTTGTGTGATGATTATGAATTTGACAGGTGCTGTGCTCCGTGCGAGCAAACTGGTAAGTGACGGGTCACATTGTTGACTATGATCTGAGTAATTGTGTGATTGTGTGTTGTAAGTGGTGCATGTCATAGTGTCTCATGCCCATATGCATAGAACCAGCGACGTTTTGAGGCCTGAGTGGCTAAGTGATGATTAGGCCTGAGTGGCTAAGCGACGTTTTGTGAAAAGGTACCTCATGCATATGGCCGCGAGTGGGTTGCATTTTCATAAGTCTACATGACATGAGATGAGTGATTGTAAATGATGTAAATGATGACTGTGATGTGGATGTTTAGTGTATTGGATGCTGATTGTTCTAGTGCGTAGCCTATGATTAGTCCTTATCATATTTTCTATTATATAGACTGAAATGATGCTCACCCTTTCCTGTTTGAATGTTACCCCCGTGTTGGTAACGTGCAGGTGATTCCCAGTGAAGGCCTTAGCTTCACTTTTCTTTCGAGTCGAGTCGTCATGCTCTGATACGTAGCACTCAGGGGGGAAACGAACTCGGCATTTATTAATGATTTTTGGTTGTTGTGTCCATGTGGACTATTTGGTTGTGTTTTACTATTTTCCGCTGCGTAGATGGTTGTGTTATGTTGAGTTTTATAAGCGACGTTAAATGAGGCTTGAGATTTTTTTTATGTTGAAGTGCTACGTGGATGAATGATTATTGAGTTAAACTGTTTTTGAAATTGATAGACGACGTTTTGTTTGAAGTATGTGTAACATTCCTTATGAACGAAATTTTCAAACTCTGATTTTTATAAACAAAGTGACGGGTAGAAAGGGGTGTTACACTTGGAGCTTGTCTAGTAATTTCAACTTCTAAGAGGTTAGGGGGCTCTTCTTTTCGTTTTTAATAGTGTATGTGATGAGTATTGTGTAGGGTTAGGTTTTAGAGTGATTATATTGAATGAATTGTGTATTATAATGTTGTTGTTATGCTGAAATTGAATTGTGCAAGAATGTGCTTAATTGGTGTTGAAATGGTTATGTTGCGCAATATGCATGCTAGGGGTTTGATATTATGATCGAATGAATTTTTGGTGGGAAATGTGTTGGTTAGTGTTTGTATTGATAGATGGTATTGGTGATTTAATTTGGTGAATTTTGGTTGAGAGGAACTCAAAAAGTTATGGAGCCTTAGGCGCCCTAGGTGTGTGTGTGTTGCTGGAAATTCAGCCACTGTGTTGCCACTGTGTTGCTGTTTGTGTTGCCACTGTGTTGCTGTTTGTGTTGCCACTGTGTTGCTGTTTGTGTTGCCACTGTGTGCTGTTTCTGTTGCCACTGTGTTGCTGTTTCTGTTGCCACTGTGTTGCTGTTTCTGTTGCCACTGTGTTGCTGTCTCTGTGTCACTGTGCTGCCAGTTTTGGCGCTAGGGGCCTTGTGCCATGGGCGCCAAGGGTCCCCATTTTCTAGTGCTTATTTTGCGAAAATTGATACTGGGTTTTCATGTACAAGTTAAATGGCTCGTGCAAAACAATTTTTGGAGTCATAGGAGTTGTGGTCTGTCCTGGCCTTAGGCGCCTAGTGCATGGGCGCCAAAAATGCGTGTCACTTTTTGACAAAATTTTCATTGGGTTCTCATATTCTGAGTATTTGGCTCGTGTAAAATCAATTTCGAAGTAAAATGAGTTTTTTTGCATGTTGGCCTTAGGTGCCTTGTGCCTGGGCGCTGTGTTCCCCAGCGCCAGTTGTGCTAGGCGCTGCGCCAGTTTTGCCAGGCGCCCAGCGCCAGTTGTGCTAGACGCTGCGCCAGTTTTGCCAGGCGCCCAGCGCCAGTTGTGCTAGGCGCTGCGCCAGTTTTTCTGGGCGCCAGTTTTTCAGAATGTCTAAGTATTTTTCCGATTTTGTTTTAATCATAACTTTTGACTCGGTTATCCAAATTTAACGGTTCAAAATGCGTTTCGAAGCTAATTTCAGTGTCTATCCAAATGTTCTAAATTTATGCAAAAATAAATTATTTTACTGGTGTTTCTGGGCTGGGGTGTTCAAGTGCCCAAATGGCAATTTTTATCTACCTTCCCTATGTCGGGTCAATATCCTAAATTGGCCTAATTGAAATTGGTGTTGGTGTGAGTGGTGGGCTGAATTGGTGAGTGTGCTAAGGTGAGATTGGTGAGCAGAGGCTTCGGCCTAATTTTAATTTGGTGAGCTGATTAATGCACTATGGTGCGAATATGAATTAAAATGGTGAATTGATTGAATTGTGGTGTGTTGTGATGCATTCCCATAGCATCTCATGAGACATGTGCATTATTGGTGAGCAGAGGCTTCGGCCTAGTTTTATTTGGTGAGCAGAGGCTTCGGCCTAGTTTTATTTGGTGAGCAGAGGCCGACGACTGGTGGTTGGCTACTAGGCAGAGGTTAGAGGCTGTGCAGGAAGAGATTACTTGGGAGGTATTCAGCAGGGAACTTCTGAGAAAATATTTTCCTGAAGACGTCCGAGGGAAGAAAGAGATAGAGTTTTTAGAACTGAAGCAGGGTGGTATGTCTGTGACGGCCTATGCGGCAAAATTTGTGGAGCTAGCAAAATTTTATCCACACTACGGTGAGGCTACAGCTGAATTTTCAAAATGCATCAAATTTGAGAATGGGTTAAGGCCTGATATTAAACAGGCCATTGGTTATTAGAAGATTCGTGTGTTCGCAGATCTGGTGGACAGTTGCAGGATCTTTGAGGAGGACAGTACTGCTCGCTACAAAGCTACTTCTGAGAAAAAGGGCAAGTTTCAGAGTCGAAGCAAGCCGTATGAGGTTCCTGCGGTGTGTTGTGATGCACTATGGTGCGAATATGAATTAAAATGGTGAATTGATTGAATTGTGGTGTGTTGTGATGCATTCCCATAGCATCTCATGAGACATGTGCATTATTGGTGAGCAGAGGCTTCGGCCTAGTTTTATTTGGTGAGCAGAGGCTTCGGCCTAGTTTTATTTGGTGAGCAGAGGCTTCGGCCTAATTTTATTTGGTGAGCAGAGGCTACGGCCTATTTGTATTTGGTGACGGATCCGACATGCATGTGCCCGTGGAGTTTGGGTTGCATTTCATACATAACCATATATTGTGTAGTGTTGTTTGGAAATGTAATTTGATGTGGTTGTAATGTTGATGTGGTTGTTGCCATTGTCGTGAATCGGTGTGCCTAGTTACCTTTTCCTATGCAGTGCTTAATTCCATATGTTATTAATTATGAAAAGAGACTCACCCTACTGCTTTTATGTTGCTTCTTATGTCGGCAACGTGCAGGTAATAACGAGTGAAGGTTACCCTTATGCCTTCGTCTAGTAGGAAGTGTCATGCTCTGATACGTAGCACCGGGGGGCGTCTTATGCTTAAGTGGTGTTGTCTTTATACTGTTAGACCATTTTTGGTGATGTATTGGTTTTGTTTTCGAACTTAATTATTATTTCGCTGCTGGTAGTGACTGAATTTAGTCGATGTGAACTAAACGTTTTTTTTATGGTGCTATGTATCTTGTGGTTTTAACCGAACAATGAAAATTGAAGTTGTTGATTTAATGAAGTAAGTGTAGCACTCGCTTAGATTGTTTTTAAAAAAAAAAAAAAAAAGAAACTCTGATTTTATTAAATAGTAAGGTCATTAGAAAAGGGGTGTTACATTTCCCGATGAAATTCCTGATGTGCCACCTAAGAGAGAAGTGGAGTTTGCTATTGATCTGGTACCTGGTACTAGACCTGTGTCTATGGCACCTTAGAGGATGTCTGCATCCGAGTTGTCTGAATTGAAGAAACAGCTTGAGGAGTTGCTTGAAAAGAAGTTTATAAGGCCAAGCGTGTCGCCGTGGGGAGCTCCGGTGTTGCTAGTGAAGAAGAAAGTTGGGAGTATGAGACTCTGTGTTGATTATCGGCAGTTGAACAAGGTGACGATTAAGAATAAGTATCCGCTTCCAAGGATTGATGATTTGATGGATCAATTGGTGGGGGCTCGCGTGTTTAGTAAGATTGATTTGAGGTCGGGTTACCACCAAATTAAGGTGAAGGATGAAGAGATTCCTAAGACGACGTTTAGGACTCGGTATGGTCACTATGAGTATTCGGTGATGCCATTTGGCGTTACGAATGCTCCGGGGGTATTCATGGAATATATGAATCATATCTTTCATGAGTATCTAGATCGTTTCGTGGTGGTGTTTATCGACGATATCTTGGTTTATTCTAAGTCTGAGGAGGAGCATGCCGAGCACTTGAGGTCGGTGTTGGAAATCTTGAGGGATAGGAAGTTGTATGCTAAGCTATCTAAGTGTGAATTCTGGTTGAAGGAAGTAAGCTTTCTTGGTCATATCATTTCTGGTGATGGTATTGCAGTGAATCCATCCAAGGTTGATGCCGTGTTGCAATGGGAGACTCCTAAGTCGGTCACGGAGATTAGAAGCTTTCTGGGGCTAGCTGGATTTTATAGGAGGTTTATTGAAGGGTTTTCTAAGTTGGCATTTCCGCTAACTCAGTTGACTTGTAAAGGAAAGGTGTTTGTTTGGGATTCTCGTTGTGAAGAAAGTTTCAGTGAATTGAAGAGGAGGTTGACAACGTCTCCTATTTTGACGCTGCCTAAGCCAGGAGAACCTGTTGTGGTGTATTGTGATGCTTCTAAGATGGGGTTAGGAGGTGTTCTTATGCAAAATGGTAAGGTAGTTGCTTATGCGTCTAGGTAGTTGAGGACACATGAGAAGAACTACCCTACGCATGACTTAGAGCTTGCGGCAGTTGTGTTTGCATTGAAGATCTGGAGGCATTATCTTTATGGTTCTAAATTTGAAGTGTTTAGTGATCATAAAGGTTTGCAATATCTGTTTGATCAAAAGGAGTTGAACATGAGGCAAAGGAGATGGTTAGAATTGTTGAAGGATTATGATTTCAGTTTGAATTATCATCCGGGAAAGGCTACTGTTGTAGCCGATGCTTTGAGTCGGAAGTCCTTGCATGTGTCAGCAATGATGGTTAAAGAGCTTGAATTGATTGAGCAGTTTTGAGATATGAGCTTAGTTTGTGAAGTAACACCTTTGAGTGTTAGATTGGGATTGTTGAAGATCCATAATGAATTTTTGGATGTCATTCGAGAAGCTTAGAAGCGAGATATTAAGCTAGTTGAATTGGCGGTTGGGATTGATCACTCCGAAAGTAAAGACTATGAGTTGGATGCGCAAGACGTGTTGAGATACCGTGGGAGGATTTGTATTCCTAGTGATGAGGAGATTAAGAAGGCAATTCTTGAAGAAGGTCACCGAAGTAAGTTGAGTATTCATCCGAGAGCCACAAAAATGTATCAAGACCTGAAGAAGTTGTTTTGGTGGCCCGGTATGAAGCGTGATGTGGCTTAGTTTGTGTATGCTTGTTTGGCTTGTCAGAAGTCGAAGGTTGAGCATCAGAAGCCTGCAGGATTGATGCAACCGTTGGAGATTCCGGAATGGAAGTGGGATAGCATTTCTATGGATTTTTTGACTAGTTTGCCTAATACCGTAAGAGGGTTTGATGCTATTTGGGTGATTGTTGATAGATTGACGAAGTCTTCTCACTTTTTGCCAATTAGTATCACTTATCCAGTTTCGAAGTTGGCAGAGATCTATATTAAGACGATTGTGAAGTTGCATGGTGTTCCTCTGAGTATTGTATCTGATAGGGATCCTAGATTCACTTCTGAGTTTTGGAAAAGTTTGCAATAGGCTTTGGGTTCTAAGTTGAGGTTGAGCTCAGCTTACCACCCGCAGACAGATGGTCAGACGGAGCGGACTATTCAGTCATTAGAGGATTTGTTGAGGGCTTGTGTCTTGAGCAAGGAGGTTTGTGGGATTCTCATCTTCCATTGATAGAGTTTACTTACAATAATAGTTTTCATTCTAGTATTGGAATGGCACCTTTTGAGGCATTGTATGGTAGGAGGTGTAGGACTCCTCTGTGTTGGTATGAATCAGGAGAAAGTGTGGTGCTTGGACCTGAGAATGTTCGTGAGACCACTGAGAAAGTGAAATTGATCCGTGAGAAGATGAAAGCTTCGCAGAGTAGGCAAAAGAGTTATCAAGATAAGAGAAGGAAGGATTTGGAGTTTCAAGCCGGTGATCATGTGTTCTTGAGGGTCACTCCTGTGACCGGTGTTGACCGTGCCTTGAAGTCTAAGAAGTTAACCCCTCGCTTTATTGGCCCGTATCAGATTTTGGAGAGAGTTGGGAAAGTTGCTTATCGGGTGGCTCTGCCACCTAATCTTTCGAAGTTGCATGATGTGTTCCATGTATCTCAGTTGCGAAAGTATGTTCCTGATCCATCTCATGTGATTCAAATGGATGATGTGGAGGTGAGGGAGAACCTCACTGTGGAGACAATGCCGGTTAGAATTGAAGGTCGTGAGGTGAAGGTTTTTAGAGGTAAAGAGATCAATTTGGTGAAAGTGGTTTGGTTGGGAGCAGTTGGCGAAAGCATGACTTGGGAGTTGGAGAGTAAGATGCGGGAACCATATCCAGAGTTGTTTGATTCAGGTAATTTCGAGGACGAAATATTCTAAGTGGGGGGGAGTTGTAACGCTCCAAAATAATTTAATTATTCACTTAATTAAGTTATTTAAGGCTTACGACATTTATTTAAGTAAATTAATTAATTTGGAGTTTTATTTTATTCAGGAGGTGTTTAAGTAAGTAGGGAGGTGTAAATAAAGGCCCATGACCAATCAAGTGGCCCAAGTTCAACTAATAAACCTAGGGGTCTTTTGAGAAGGTGCTCATTTTGTGCAAAGAGAAAATAAAAATAGAAAGTGAGAAGAGGGAGAGAGGGAGCGGTGGCCGAAGCAAGGGGAGAAGAGGAGGAGGCTTGGCGTGAAGAAATCCAAGGGGAAAGGGAGAGAAGCTTGCTCGATTGGTGATTCTTGTTGATTGCTAGGAGTCTTGCTTAGTTCCTTCATTTTCCTAAGGTTAGGGGGCTCTCCTTCATTCATAATAGACTATATGATGAGTGTTCTATGTGGGTTAGGTTCTAGGATAATTAATTGATTGATTGTTGTGTATTACTGTGTTGATTTCATGGTTGATATTATGTTTGAATTCAATTTGATGAATCTATGTTGTTTCATGTTGAAATGAACATGATATGAACTATGTATGCAATGTGGTTGATGTATTGTCTCAATGAAACTAAGTATGAAATCATGATGGTTGCAAGGTGTTTGATAAATTGCCTAAATGAATTGGTGTTGAAATTGGTGTTTGATGAGTTGTGCCACTATGTTGCCATTTGGGTGAGCCACCGCTAGGCGCCAATGCCCATGCTGTGGCGTGTCGCATGTGAAGTGTGGCGTGTTGCGTGTGGTGTGCGTGGCGTGTTGTGTATTGGTGTGTGCCGTGATGTTGTGTGTGCTTGGTGTGTGTCATGGTATGGGCGCCAAAATGGCATGCCCGTGTTTCCTTGCTTGTGCCCCGTGTGTGTGTGTGTCTTTCGGTGTGGGGCGCCAAAATGTGGCGTGCCCCTTGCGCCTTGTGCTGGGCGGAAAGTTTGGCAGCCCCTGTGCGCGTGTGCTGGTGATGTTTTGGCGCAGGTTGCCTCTGCGCCAGTTTTTGCTGTCTGTGTTGCCCAGATGTGGCGCAGGTTGCATCTGCGCCAGTTTTTGCTGTCTGTGTTGCCCAGATGTGGCGCAGGTTGCCTCTGCGCCAGTTTTTGTTGTCTGTGTTGCGCCCAGATGTGGCGCAGGTTGCCTCCGCGCCAATTTTTGCCGCTGTGTTGCCTAGTTGTGTTGCTGTCTTGGGGCAATGCTGCCAGTTTGCTGGCGCAGTGCTGCCCGATGTTGCCCGAGGTGTTTAAGTGCAGTTTTGCTTATTGTTGCCTGTCCCGTGTCAATGACTTAAAATAGTCTATTTAATTGGTGTTGGTGTAATTAGAGGATTAATTGCTAGCCTTAGAGCTATAATTGGAGGTGTGTTTATTGGTGTTGTATCTAATGGTGAAATCAATTATTGGTGATGGGTCTAAGACCTCTTTTGGTGATGGTGAATTAATTAATAGCAATGGTGAGTCTATTAATTATTGGTGATTATACTTATTGCTCATTATGGTGAATACGGTGTGTTGTGGTGCATTGTTCATGGCGTCACATAAACCATGTGCATTTATTGGTGAGTAGGCTTCGGCCTTATTATAAATTATTGGTGAGTGCCCTCAAGGCTTATTTTGGTGATGGATCCACATGCATATGCCCGTGGAGTTGGGTTGCATTTCATGCACTAATCATACATTCGGTGATGTTTCTTGATAATTGTAAATTTAATGGTGTATGTTGATATCGTTGTGAATTGGTGCTTCTAGTTGCTTTCCCCTAGTATAATGCTTATCCTATATGCTATTATTTATGTAAAGAGACTCACCCTACTGCTTTTATGTTGCTTCTCATGCCGGCAACGTGCAGGTGATAGCGAGTGAAGGTGATCCTCATACCTTCTTTTAGTCGGTTGTGTCTGGCTCTGATACGTAGCACCGGGGAGGGGCGTCTTAGTTTACTTGTTATTTTTATTTTGATGTTATTAAACTGATATTTGGTGATGTATTGAGTATGTTCAAGACTTGATGTTATTCCGCTGTGATGGTGATTATGTTCATGCTGATGTAAATTAAACAGGTGATTGTGGGCTCGTCCCTTGACTGTGGTGCTATGTATCGTACTATTGGTTGTTGGATTTTGCCATTGATGTTGTTTGGTTTTTTTTTTTTTTAATCAAACAGGTAGTCAGCCCGAATTTATTAATAAAATAAAGAGAGATATAAAAAGCACAAGGGGGGACTAGACCAAAACCCTTGGTAATAAGGACAATAATAGAATGCCCAATAAGGCCTCTAAAATAAACAACCATAGAACTCTAATGGAAGAAATTCTAAGGCGAACAGAAAACCCAAAAGGAGGGAGGGCAACACCTGAGAGTCCCCACACAACCTCCACCCACCACCTCCTGAACTCACACTCCAAACCACAACAGCCTGCATCACCTCGCTATCCTCACATTAAGCACATCACAAAGCATCGAGGTTAGAGGTGGAGGCCCGTAGACGATTGGGAGGGGGCAAAGAAGCAGAAGGCAAAGGGGGAGGAGCCCGGCGATCTGCAAACTACAATCTGGCGTCCGACAAGGTACAAACTATCGAATCAGCACCCACCGACAGCACACCCCCAGACATCCGGTGCCGTTGTTTGGTTTAATTGGAGTAAATGTAGCACTCTCTCGTGGTTGTTTTTTTTATCTATTCGAAAACTCTGATATTTTTTCAATTAAATAGTAGTAAATTAGTAAGGGGGTGTTACACACATCGTCCATATGAATCACATGAGATGGATCTGGGACATACTTTAGAAGTTGCGACACGTGAAACACGTCATGCAAGTTCGAAAGATTAGGTGGCAAAGCCACTCTCTTGGCAACATTCCCAACTCTCTCAGAAATCTGATACGGACCAATGAAACGAGGAGTGAGCTTCTTCGACTTTGATGCACGACCAACACCGGTAACCGGAGTGAATCTCAAAAACACATGCTCACCCGCTTGGAACTCTAAATCATTCCTCCGGTTATCATGGTAGCTCTTTTGTCGACTCTGCGACGCTTTCATCTTTTCACGGATCAACTTAACCTTCTCAGTTGTCTCACGAACAACTTCCGGTCCAAGCACCACACTCTCACCAGACTCATACCAACACAATGGGGTTCTACACTTCCGACCATACAACGCTTCGAAAGGTGCCATCCCAATACTAGAATGGTAGCTGTTGTTGTATGTGAACTCTATCAACGGAAGGTAGGAATCCCACGAACCTCCCTGCTCCAGAACACAAGCTCTCAACAAATACTCCAATGACTGAATAGTCCTCTCTGACTGACCATCTGTCTGAGGATGATAGGCTGAACTCAACCTCAACTTTGATCCCAACTTCTCATGCAAACTTCTCCAGAACTCTGAAGTGAACCTTGGATCTCTATCTGAAACAATACTTCTAGGAACTCCGTGAAGCTTCGCAACTTCCCGGATATAGATCTCTGCCAACCTAGGCACAGAATACGTGATGTTAATAGGGACAAAATGGGACGATTTTGTTAACCTATCAACAATCACCCAAATCGCATCATACCCTTTCGCAGTATGAGGCAATCCTGTCACAAAATCCATCGCAATGTTGTCCCACTTCCATTCTGGAATATCCAATGGATGCATCAACCCTACAGGTTTCTGATTCTCAACCTTTGACTTCTGGCAAGTCAAACAGGCATACACAAACTGTGCCACATCCCGCTTCATCCCCGGCCACCAAAACAACTTCTTCAGGTCTTGGTACATCTTTGTAGCCCCCGGATGAATACTCAACTTACTTCTATGACTCTCCTCAAGAATCACTCTCTTCATCTCTCCATCATCAGGAATACAAATCCTATCCCTGAATCTCAATACACCCTGGAAATCCAACCTGAAATCCCCATTCTCAGCTTGATCATTCTCAACCATCAGGTCTACTAGTTTAACATCTGACTTTTGAGCCTCTCTGATACTAGCCAAAAAGTCATTGCCAATCTTCAACATTCCCAACTTAACACTCTGAGGTGTTACTTCACAAACTAAACTCATGTCTCGGAATTGCTCGATCAACTCCAACTCCGTAACCATCATTGCCGACATATGCAAGGTCTCTCGACTTAAAGCATCAGCCACGGCATTAGCCTTGCCTGGGTGATAGTTCAAGCCGAAATCATAGTCCTTCAACAATTCTAACCAACGTCTCTGTCTCATATTCAACTTCTTCTGATCAAACAAGTACTTCAAGCTCTTATGGTCACTAAACACCTCAAACCTAATACCATAAAGATAGTGCCTCCAGATCTTTAACACAAAGACAATTGCAGCTAGCTCCAAATCATGCGTAGGGTAGTTTTTCTCATTGGTCCTCAACTGTCTAGACGCATAAGCTACTACCTTACCATCCTGCATAAGCACACCTCCCAAACCCATCTTGGAAGCATCACAATACACCACAAACGGTTGGTCCGGAACGGGCAAAGTCAAAATAGGAGACATTGTCAACCTCTTCTTCAACTCATTGAAGCTCTCCTCACACTGAGCATCCCAAACAAAAGCCTTTCCCTTACAAGTCAACTGAGTCAACGGAAGGGCTAGCTTAGAGAAACCTTCGATGAACCTTCTATAATAGCCAGCCAACCCCAAAAAGCTTCTAATCTCAGTAGCTGACTTCGGGCTCTCCCATTGCAACACAGCATCTACCTTGGCCGGAGCCACAGCAATACCACTACTAGAAATAACATGCCCAAGGAAACTCACCTCATTCAGCCATAACTCACATTTAGACAACTTCGCATACAGCTTCTTTTCTTTCAACACTTCCTGCACTACTCTCAAATGCTCTGCGTGTTCTTCTTCTGTCTTAGAATACACCAGAATATCATCAATAAACACCACCACGAACTGATCCAAGTAAGTATGGAAAATACGATTCATGTATTCCATAAATACTCCTGGCGCGTTGGTAACACCAAACGGCATCACAGAATACTCATAGTGCCCATATCTAGTTCTGAAGGCCGTCTTCTGAATATCTTCGTCTTTCACCTTAATTTGATGATAACCCGAACGCAGATCAATCTTGCTAAACACCTTAGCACCCACCAACTGGTCCATCAAATCATCAATCCTCGGAAGCGGATACTTATTCTTAATCGTCACTTTGTTCAACTGCCTATAATCAACACAGAGCCTCATACTTCCATCCTTCTTCTTTACCAACAACACAGGAGCTCCCCACGGTGACACACTCGCCTTACGAACTTCTTTTCAAACAGGTCCTCAAGTTGCTTCTTCAATTCAGACAATTCAGATGCAGACATCCTGTATGGTGCCATAGAAACAGGTCTGGTACCAGGTACAAGATCAATAGCAAATTCAACTTCCCTCTCCGGCGGAACACTCGGAATCTCATTAGGGAACACTTCGGGAAACTCACACACCACCTGCAATCCTTCAATAATGGCTTGACTCTCAACAGACAACGAGGCCACTAGCGAAAACAGCTGAACTTCAACAGACACCGACTTGTTACTACAGTTAATATGAACATGGTTATGCTCTAACCAGTTCATACCCAAAATCACATCTAACCCGCTCAACGGCTAACAAACTAAGTCCACAACAAAGTCTCTGTCGAAGATCGACAAGGGACACTGAGAACATACTAGAGAAGTGGTTACCGACCCCTTAGCTGGAGTATCGACTACCATTTCTCCATTCATAGCAGACAAAACAAGATTCAACTTCTTACAACATTTAGCAGCAATAAAACAGTGGGTAGCACCAGTATCAATAATAGATCTTAGAGGAGTACCATTAATGAGACACGTACCTCTAATAAGTCCATCACCCTCAGAAGACTCTTCACCCGCCAAAGCGAACACTTCCCACTGAACCTCTCCTTCTTCGGCTTAGGACACTTAGTACTAATGTGCCCACCTTCACCACAGTTGAAACAGAGAATATCCTTGCGCTCACACTCAGACGCCAAATGACCCTCTTTACCACAACGGAAGCACATTCTCGCTTCTGACATGCATCCGTAGCTCTTATGACCGGGTTTACCAGACTTAAAACACACAAGGTTAGCAGGAGCATCTCCCCCACTAGACTTCTTACCATCAGTAGATCTCTGTTTACCTTTGCCAGCAGGAACCTCATATGGCTTATTACGGCTCTGAAACTTACCCCTCTGCTCCCTCATAACTTTAGAGTGAGCACTACTGTCTTCTTCAAAAATTCTACAACTGTCAATCAAATCAGAGAATACACGTATCTTCTGGTACCCAATAGCCTTCTTAATTTCAGCCCTCAACCCATTCTCAAACTTGATGCACTTGGAGAACTCAGCAGTAGCATCAGTGTAATGCGGATAAAATTTGGCCAATTCAGTGAACTTAGCCGCATATTCGGTCACAGACATGTTTCCTTGCTTCAACTCGAGGAACTCAATCTCCTTCTTGCCCCTGACATCTTCCAGAAAATACTTTCTTAAAAATTCCCTGCAGAATACAGCCCAAGAGATTTCTTCATTAGCAGTCTCCAACCTCTGCCTAACCTCCAACCACCAGTAATCAGCTTCTTCTGCCAGCATATGAGTACCACGCAAGCGCACCATCGGGATCATACTTGCCCTTAAAGGTAGGCGGCTTCTCCCTCTGGAAGGTAGCCAGACTGCGAGTTCCAGCATTTTCACCATCATACTGCTGGTTCCCTACAGCCTGCGCCATAGCTTGCAAAGCAGCAGCAAGAGCAGTGTCGTTCCTTCCAGCCATTTCAACTTAAGACTGCAGGACAAACAACAATTAGAACTAATCGAACAACTCTTAATTGTCAAAAGATACTAAGACTGGACAACTTGGCCGGACAGACCGAATTGCTCTGATACCACTAATGTAACACCCCATTTCTACCCGGCAATTTATAATAAAAATTATCAGAGTTCAAAAATCATTTTTGTTGATACATCCAAATAGGGATGCTACATTTACTTCAAATAACGTCAACAATTGGTGAATCCTCAAAAATAAACGGTTTAGTCCACATAACAAGGAGTTTGTCATCACGCAACGGAATAAAAGGGAACAGTTTCGAAAACATTGTTGTAGCAACATCAATACAAATTATCCAACAGTGTCATGTAAAATAACAACTAATAGCTAGTGTTCGCCCCCCAGGTGCTACGTATCAGAGCAACGACTGACTCAAGGGATGAAGGATTATAAGCCTTCACATACGGTTACCTGTAGGGTAATAATCAACATAAGAGGTGAGTCTCAAACAGTATAATAAAGTTCATAATAGGCAATATGCCAGAGTAATGAACTACATCAATCACATATAACAACAACATCCATATTTATATATATATATATATATATATATATATATATATATATATATATATATATCACAACAATATCAACATATACACCTCTATAATAACCACATATAGCAACTATGGTAATATCACCAATGTAACATCCTCAAATTAATTAGGCAAATTATTTGGATGTTAACCCAATTGGAATGATTTAGTACATGACTGGTAAATTTATTGAGTGCTAAAATTATTTATTGGTTGTCATTGGATCGTTAAGTTAAGAGCTAGGTAAGATTTCATCCAATTTTTCCCCCTTTTTGTGACCTACGAAATTTAGAGGGTTTTGTTGGTAATTTGTTGAAATCAAGGATTGATAGGTTGTGTTGGTGATTGGGTTATGTTTAGGATCGAAGCTAGGAGTGGATTGATCGCGTTGTGAAGTTCGGATCGAAGTTTGGAGCGGTTTGGTGAAATAGGGTTCCGTTCGAGAGTTTTCAAGTCTCGGCAAATTCGGTTCGATATCGGCTCTCGCTTCAAGGGTGAGTTTTACTCACGTTTAGGTTTATTCCGTTTTGAAATGCGTTTTGTGTGACTTGGTTTCGAAGGATTTTGAGTCGAAAACGTTATTTTGAAATATATCGTGTTTTGATGAAATTCGTAATTGTTGGGTTTTTGATTGAATTGCTTGAATGTTTAATGTTGATTGGACTCGAATATTTTTGCGAGTTTCGGATTAAACGGAAAGCGAATTTTCATGAAAATGGCTATTTTTGCAATGCTGTCAAATGAGCACGACCCGTGCGTCCAGGAGCACGACCCGTGCGCCTGGTTCAGTTTCAGATTACAAAATGCTTAAAAGGGCGCACGACCCGTGCGTCCGGGGGCACGACCCGTGCGCATGGTTCTGTCCAAAATTTTCAAAGTGCCCTAAATGATTCCGTTTGGATTCCAATCCTCTCCTAATCTTTTCCCAACCCCTCTATAATGATATTAGGCTTATAATGCCATGATTTTGGGTATATTTAAAAAGGGTTTTATAAAATACTTTCGAAGTTGAAACTCTTTCGAAAAACCGAACAATAGTAGACGTGTGCGGATATGTTATATTGATACCAAAGCGAACCATGAGTCCATGTGTCTGTAGATATATTTATTATATCGAGTTGGGTGACGACCCATGTTAACATACTAGGCGGGGAAGTCATGATCCCTTACCCTAGGCCCGCATACCATTAGGGAAAGTACTATTTATAACACCCCTTTTCTACCCGTTAATTTAATTGGAAAAATCAAAGTTTCAAAAAATTTATTTCGCACGAGGAATGTTACACCTACTTCAAATAAAACAACCCTTCTCAATAAAACAGCTCAAACACAATAATCATGCATCACGTAGCACGTCACTAAAAAGGAGAGCCTCAAAACCACAGTTATCATCGCAGATAAAACTTAACGTCAATAAAACCAACTACGCTGCGGAATAACAAAATAAAACAGAATCGTCAACAAAGACATAACAACCGAAATCATTCATAAACATCAAGTTCATTTCCCGCCCCCCCCTGAGTGCTACGTATCAGAGCGTGACGACTCGACTCGAAGTAGTGAAGGTACCTAGTCCTTCACTCGTGATCACCTGCACGTTACCGCATAGGGGTAACATTCAAACAGAAGGGTGAGTCCAATTCAATCCATATAATAAATCACATGATAAGCAATAAGTCAAGTCACAGCTCTAGAGTAATCACATCACAATCATCAATTACATCACTACAACAACTTATCACTATGTCATGTAGGCATATGAAATGCAACCCACTCGCGGGCATATGCATGAGGTACCTTTTCACAAACGTCGCTTAGCCTTTTGGGCCTCATCGTCACTTAGCCTTTTGGGCCTCAAATGCACTGGGTTTATGCATATGGGAGGCATGAGACACTATGGCATGCACCACGCACAAACACACAATCACGGTCAACTATGTGACCCATCACTTACCAATTTGCCAAATAAGAGGCACAGCACCTGTCAATTCACAATTACACACAACAACATCACTTGGCCTTTTGGGCCTTATCATCACTTAGCCTTTTGGGCCTCAACGTCACTTGTTTTCATCGTCACTTATTCATAAACATCATCAACTCAAACAATAGCCACTGAGGGCGAAAACGTCATTTACTAGCCACTAAGGGCATCATCATCATTTACACATCATTATCAACAACATTGGCCACTAAGGGTAAAAAGGTCATTTTAACTAGCCACTAAGGGCATCATCGTCATTTACACATCACTTTTGACACTAAAACGTTAAAACCACTGGTTATACGCAAAAGAGGATTTATAAAGACACCAAAACGATTTTTCAATGTCACAGCAACGTCCACCGGGAACAGCCACTTGGGGCGCCCAGAAACCTTCAGAAATAATAAGTTTTTATTTTCAAAAATGGGACACACAGATAGGCAACTGAAAAAGCTTCCCAACAATTTTTGAAACGTTTAAAACGGATGTCCGAATCAAAAGATATAGCGAAAACAGTTTTCATAAAAACTTGGGAACATCCTGAAAACTGGCGCCCAGCGCCCAGCAACACGCAACACACACACGCACTGGCGCCCAGCGCCCAGCGCAACACACACGCACACACACTGGCGCCCAGCGCCCAGCGCCTGGCGCCCAGCGCCCAGCGCAACACACACGCACACACACTGGCGCCCAGCGCCCAGCGCAACACACACGCACAGGGAGCTTGGAGCCCATGGCGCCCTGCTACAGTAACTTCAGCATTTTCTTTTTCTTCAAATTTTACATGATCCATCACAACACCAATTTACAACAATTCATGAGCACATATAAAATCATCAAAATCATCCACCAAACATCAAAATTCAGCAACATCACAAGCACACACATGGCGCCCTAGGCGCCCATATTACCAAATACGCATCTTTGAGCAACAAATTCGTCAAACAACATGCCAATCGAAACAACAACATGAAATCGCACATAAATCATGCTCATGGATTAGATCTAGACCATCTCTACTTAAAACCTATCATAGGACCTATTATATAAATTGATAGGACATCCCCTTACCTTGAATTTGAAGAATAGAAGCCCTAGAGACAGTCACGAATGGAAACACGGCAACAAGATCACGCCCCTTTCTCCTCCTTGAGCTCGCGGCCTTCTCTTCTCTTCCTTTCTCTCTACGGCGCTCTTCTCTTCTCCTTTCTCTCTTCTCAATTTCGCAAATGCCTAACAAAACCCTAGTCCCCAAATGACTTAGCCACATTTGCATATCACTTGGATCATGGGCTTGGGCTTTTCACTTAAGCCCAAGTCTAGCTAATTGGCGCCTTCATCTCCTAATACCACCTACATAATTTTTAATATAATTTCAAATAGTTAAATTATATCTAATTAATTAAATTAAATTCCTAAATACTTAATTAAATAATTTAATTAAATATTTAGGGTGTTACACTATTGGTAAGGGGGTTCACCGGGATTTAGCACAGGATTGCAGTCGGTGCCGTACTGAGTCTTAACACGTTCACCGGGATTTAGCACAACAGTGCAGTCGGTGTCGTGTTGAATTAAAATGCACGTGGTGAAATTAAACCACGAATGAAAGAAAGTCCTATAATACGGTTCACCGGGATTTAGCACAGGATTGTAGTCGGTGTCGTGTTAAGTTAAATAGGATTCATAATTGAACCGAGAGTGTAGATAGGGGTCTCGGTAGAACTCACTGAGATTGTATCTCACTGTTTAAATGTTGTTGTTTTATAGAGAAACAGGGACAGAAGAAATCGCAGAGGCACGAGTAGGTGGCCCCGGGAGATGGATGATGACTTAGCTTTATGTTTAAGTTTATTTTCCTTCTGTTGTCTATGTATCACAGTACTATGACATTAGTGTTATATTTATCTTTCATTCTGCTTTCTTGTATGACTCTAACTACCACAGTTGCTGACAGTTTATGGTCTGAGAACCGTATGGTCTTAATTGTGTATAAGACATTTATGTTATATTTCAACAAAAATTTTATAGTGGTATTCAGTGTCTGAGCAGGAAATATTGTCTCTGATGTGTGATTAATGTGCACTTGGGTGTTTTTAACAAATAAAAATACTCGGGGTGTTACAACCAATGATATGAATAAATGTATGAATTGCAACCCACATGGGGCATATGCATGTGGTACCATCATCGTCAATAAATTTTCCATTGGGCACATCGTCAATATTTGAGCATCGTCATCGTCAATAGCTCGAAGGTCGAAACCTTATATCGTCAATATATATGCATATGTAGTGCGCATGAACAATCCAACAGATCTAAATCATCACAACAACAACATAATCTATATCATCATCATCATTTGGCCATTAGGCCCATCGTCATTAACAACGTCATTATCATTTGGTCATTAGACCCATCGTCATTAACATCAACATACAACGACCACAACGAAATGACCTGACAGAGGGCGCAAAGGGCGCCAACACCCATTCAAAAAAATAGATCGTTTTGCCTTAAAAATAGAATATTCAGTTAGGCCTCTGAATAAGCTTTCCAACTCATTTTAAAACATTTCAATCGGGTTCCTGGATCAAAAGATATCACTGAAATGGAAACAGGGAACGCAACACAAATCCAGAAACTGGCGCCCATAGGGGATCCTGGCGCCCAGCAACACAGCAACACAGAAACTGGCGCAGGAAGGGGATCCTGGCGCCCAGGGGAGCAACGTAACACAGAAAAACTGGCGCAGGCAGAAACTAGCGCCCAGAGGAGTGGATCCCAGTGACATTTCAGAATACGCAACTTAGCAACCAAAACTCAGCACCAATGACATCCAGGCAACATAACTATACGGAAACACAACTTAGGAACGCAACAGGGGCAGCAACACTGGTGCCCAGCACAGACACAAACAGCAACACAGGCGCACTGGGCAGCAACACTGGCGCCCAGCACTCAGACACGCCTAGACACAGGCGCACAACAGGCGCCATGGGCAGCCACATTGGCGCCCAGCACTTAGACAAGGGTGCACACAGCAACACAAAATGGCGCCCTTGGCGCCTAGGGTTCTTCTAATCCAATTTTTCTAGACTTTCATGTGTTCAATCACCAACAATAATTTCAAACATCACATATTCATTATAACATCATCAAATACACGTTTTATCGAGCACTTAGCATGCGTTCCAATCCTCACATACATCTAACAAATCGCATACTTTTCAACAACATCTAGTGACCATCGAATCTTCATCAGTACATTCATTCACCATAAACAACATCAAAATCATAAGGAGAACGATATAAATCTTAAACCCCCACATACATCCCATTATAAACCCTATTATAAAGCAAGGCCCACCCTTACCTTAGATTTTCCGAAGATGATGATCTCTCAACGGGAACACCAAGAAACCACAACAACCGAGCTTCTCTACTTCTTCTCTCCCTTTGCGCGATCACACTCTCTCTTCTCTCTTCTCTCTTCATGCCGTTTTCTTTCTATCTTCCTCAAATGATGCGAATCGCATCAATCCCTAGCGCCTAGGAGCCTAAGTCAATGGGCTTGGGCTCTTGGGCCAATCTTACCGCTCCGTAATTACCGGATACTACTCCCTTCATTTAAATAAGTCATTATATTAATAATTTAATAAAATTATATCAATGTAATACCTAAATAATTTAATCAAATAATTAATTAAATTATTTTGGGTGTTACACAATATGGGCCAAATAGTACGATTTGGTCTGAACTGGTACGAAATCCCACGAAATGGTATTAACAGGTATGAAATCGTACGAAATGGTAGGAACTAGTATGAACTCGAAAAAATGGTACGAAATCGTACTTGTTTATACAATATGGGCCAAATCGTACGATTTGGTCCGAAATGGTACGAAAACAAACAAAATGGTATGAACTCGTACGAGTTTGTACAATATGGGCCAAATAGTACGATTTGGCCCGAACTGGTACGAAATCACACGAAATGGTATGAAATGGTACAAAACTGGGACGAAATCGGACGAACTGGTACGAACTTGTACGAGTTTGTACAATATGGGCCAAATCATACGATTTGGTCCGAACTGGTACGAAAGCATACGAAATGGTATGAAATAGTACAAACCGGTACGAAATTGTACGAAATGGTACGAACTCGTAAAAAATGGTACGAACTCGTACGAGTTGGTACAATATGGGCCAAATTGTATGATTTGGTCGAAACTAGTACGAACAGGTACGAAATCGTACGAAATGCTATGAATAGTACGAACTCCAAAAAATGGTTCGAAATCGTACTAGTTTATACAATATGGGCCAAATCATACGATTTGGTCTGACCTGGTACGAAATCACATGAAATGGTATGAAATGGTACAAACAGGTACGAAATCGTACGAACTGGTACGAACCCATATAAGTTTGTACTATATGGGCCAAATCGTACGAAATGGTATGAACTAGTACGAACTCGAAAAAATGGTACGAAATCGTACTAGTTTATACAATATGGGCCAAATCGTACGATTTGGTCCGAACTGGTACGAAATCATACGAAATGGTATGAAATAAAACAAACAGGTACGAAATCGTAGGAACTGGTACGAACTCGAAAAAATGGTACGAACTCGTACCAGTTTATATAATATGGGCCAAATCGTACGATTTGGTCTGAACTGGTACGAAATCACACGAAATGGTATGAAATGGAACAAACAGGTACGAACTCGTCCGAGTATGTACAATATGGGCCAAATTGTACACTTTGGTCCGAACTGGTACGAAATCACACGAAATGGTATGAACAGGTACGAAATCGTACGAAATGGTATGAACTAGTATGAACTCGAAAAAATGGTACGAACTCGTACGAGTATGTACAATATGGGCCAAATCGTACGATTTGGTCTGAACTGGTACGAAATCCCACGAAATGGTATTAACAGGTACGAAATCGTACGAAATGGTATGAACTAGTAAGAACTCGAAAAAGTGGTAAGAAATCGTACCAGTTTATACAATATAGGCCAAATCGTACGATTTGGTCCGAACTAGTACGAAAACAAACAAAATGGTATGAACTCGTACGAGTTTGTACAATATGGGCCGAATAGTACGATTTGTCCTGAACTGGTACGAAATCACACGAAATGGTATGATATGGTACAAACTTAGACGAAATCGTACGAACTGGTACGAACTTGTACGAGTTTGTACAATATGGGCCGAACCGTACGATTTGGTCCGAACTGGTACGAAATCATACGAAATGGTATGAAATGGTACAAACAGGTACGAAATTGTAGGAACTGGTACGAACTCGTAAAAAATGGTACAAATTCGTACGAGTTGGTACAATATAGGTCAAATTGTATTATTTGGTCGAAACTAGTACGAACAGGTACGAAATCGTACAAAATGGTATGAATAGTACGAACTCGAAAAAATGGTTCGAAATCGTACTAGTTTATACAATATGGGCCAATCGTACGATTTGTTCCGACCTGGTACGAAATCACACGAAATGGTATGGAATGGTACAAACAGGTACGAAATCGTACGAACTGGTACGAACCCATACAAGTTTGTACAATGTAACATCCTCAAAATAATTAGTAGAATTATTTGGGTGTTAACCCAATTAAATTAATTTCGCACTTGACTGGTAAAATTATTGAGTGCTAAAATTATTTATTGGTTGTCATCGGATCGTTAACCGGATAATACGGATCAAGGAAGTTTTGGAATCGAAATAAGAGATTTAGAGCAATATGGTAATTTTACCACGTTACCACTTATATATTAATATATATATATATATATATATATATATATATATCTGTGTGTGTGTTATAAAATGAAAGAAAGAAAAGAAAGAAAGGAAGCACGCGAGAGACAGAAGGGAGAAACAGAGAGAATGAGAGAAAAGAAAAGAAAAGAGAAAGAAAGGGTGAGGAGGAAGAAGAGGAAAAAGGGGAAGTTAGGCTCATCAAAACGACTTCCTTCCAACACGAAAAATGCTCAGCGTTACTTCCTCTTCGATTTGGAACCAAGATCTTCATCATCAACTCACTCTCTCTCACTTTGCCAATTTCGAATTTGAGAGGAAAAATTCGAGTTTTGATGGTTGTAGCTCAAGGGAAAGCTCGGGATGATGTTTAGGAGCGAGCTCAAGGTGGATTACTCGAGTATTGAAGATCGATTGGATGATTGGGAGCTAGTTGGATGAGTTAGGGTGGAGAAATCACATTTTGGGGTTAAGTGTGAATAGTAGTTTTGGAGGTTAGGGATGATAAATAGTGTTCATGGAAGATTTCGAGGAATTCGGTATTTCGGTCAAAAAGAGGTTTCGTGATCGAGTGGAAAGCATTGGAAGCGGATTTGAGCGTCGTTGGAACGGAAAGTTTATGCGGGGAATGTTCGTGTGGTTACTCGGTAAATTCGCCTCGATCTTGGTTCACGCTTCAAGGGTGAGTTCTACTCACGTTTAGGATTTTGGTTTTTCGAATTAATTGATTGATCGTTTTATCGCTTTCGCTGGTCTGGAATATTACTTGATGATCATTGTTGTTTGAATATGTTTTTGGACTGTTTTGATGTTGGGACTGGACTGGAACAGGTATCGGAATTGACCGGAACGATGAAAAATGCGAAAATGGGATAAAATTCAGTGCTGTCAAAAGCGCACGACCCGTGCGCCCCTTTCGGTTTGTGTTTTGTAAAGGGGACTTACAGGGCGCACGACCCGTGCGTGTGGGAGCATGGACCGTGCGCTGTGTTCTGTCCAATCCTCTCCTAATCCTTTCCTAACCCTTCTATAATGATATTAGGCTTATAATGCCATGATTTTGGGTATGTTTCAAAAGGGTTTTATAAAATAGTTTTGAAGTTGAAATTGTTTCGAAAAGCCGAACAATAGTATACGTGTGCGGATATATTTTATTAATAATAAAGCGGACTATGAGTCCTACGTGGTGTGGTATAACTGACGCGTGATGGTTATTAATTATTCGTCTAAACCGGTCTACGATTCACGATATATATATTATATCGACTATAGGAAACGGCCCAATGCGGGTATTATGTTCAGTTATCGGTCAAATGTAAATGGACTAAATGTTCATGTGTCTGTAGATATATTTATTATATCGAGTTGGGTGACGACCCATGTTGACATACTAGGAGGGGCAGTCATGATCCCCTACCCTAGGCTCTGAGGCCAATAGTGAAACAATTATTGGCAAGGGGTTCGCCGGGATTAGCCTCAGGGCAGTCGGTGGTGTGTCGAAAAGTATTAAGTAACGTTCGCCGGGATTAGCCTCGGGGCAGTCGGTGGTACGTTACTATGATTTTGTAATGTGGTTCGCCGGGATTAGCCTCGGGGCAGTCGGTGACGCACTGAGTTATAGCAGATTCGCCGGGATTAGTCTCGGGGCAGTCGGTGGAATGCTATGTGTAAAATAATGCGGTTCATCGGGAGTTAGCGTTCGCACAGTCGATGACGTGTTGAGTTAATAATGTTTTAAAACAGGACCGAGAGTGCTAATAGGGGTCTCGGTAGAACTCACTGAGATTGTATCTCATTGTTTATATGTTGTTGTTTTACAGATAAGCAGGGAAAGTGGGGATCCAAGAGGCACGAGTAGGTGGTACTCGGATGGTTGCTGAAGACTTAGCTTCATGTTTAAGTGTATATCTTTCCTTGTTATCTGTATATCAAGACATTTTGTCTTTAGCGTTATGTATTTATTTTCGCTTTCTTGTACGATATTGAACACTATATTTCACTGATGGTTTGTAGTCTTATTTATGTTTAAGACTGTCCTGTTGTTATTCAGTGAAAATTTTATAGTGGTGTTCAGTATTTAAACAGAAAATATATCTTTGATGATTTAGGTTTGGTACACTTGGGTATTTTTACTCGATAAAAATACCGGGGTGTTACATACAATATGGGCCAAATCGTACGATTTGGTCCGAACTGGTACGAAATCACACGAAATGGTATGAAATGGAACAAACAGGTACGAACTCGTCCGAGTATGTACAATATGGGACAAATTGTGCACTTGGGTCCGAACTGGTACGAAATCACAAGAATTGGTATGAAATGGTACAAACAGGTACGAAATCGTACGAACTAGTACGAACTCGAAAAAATGGTACGAACTCGTACAAGTATGTACAGTATGGGCAAAATAGTACGATTTGGTCCGAACTGGTACGAAATCCCACGAAATGGTATTAACAGGTACGAAATCCTACGAAATGGTATGAACTAGTACGAAATCGTACTAGTTTATACAATATGGGCCAAATCGTACGATTTGGTCTGAACTAGTACGATATCATACGAAATGGTATGAAATAAAACAAACAGGTACGAAATCGTAGGAACTGGTACGAACTCAAAAAAATGGTACGAACTCGTACCAGTTTATATAATATGGGCCAAATCCAACGATTTGGTCCGAACTGGTACGAAATCACACGAAATGGTATGAAATGGAACAAACAGGTACGAACTCGTCCGAGTATGTACAATATGGGCCAAATTGTACACTTTGGTCCGAACTGGTACGAAATCACACGAAATGGTATGAACAGGTACGAAATCGTACGAAATGGTATGAACTAGTATGAACTCGAAAAAATGGTATGAACTCGTACGAGTATGTACAATATGGGCCAAATCATACGATTTGGTCTGAACTGGTACCATATCCCACGAAATGGTAAGAACTCGAAAAAATGGTACGAAATCGTACCTGTTTATACAATATGGGCCAAATCGTACGATTTGGTCCGAACTGGTACGAAAACAAGCAAAATGGTATGAACTCGTACGAGTTTGTACAATATGGGCCAAATAGTACTATTTGGCCCGAACTGGTCCAAAGTCACACGAAATGCTATGAAACGGTACAAAATGGGACGAAATCGTACGAACTGGTACGAACTTGTACGAGTTTGTACAATATGGGCCAAATCGTACGATTTGGTCCGAACTGGTACGAAATCATACAAAATGGTATGAAATGGTACAAACAGGTACGAAATTGTACGAACTGGTACGAACTCGTAAAAAATGGTACGACCTCGTACGAGTTGGTACAATATGGGCCAAATTGTATGATTTGGTCGAAACTAGTACGAATAGGTACGAAATCGTACGAAATGCTATGAATAGTATGAACTCCAAAAAATGGTTCGAAATCGTACTAGTTTATACAATATGGTACAAACAGGTACGAAATCGTACGAACTGGTACGAACCCATATAAGTTTGTACTATATGGGCCAAAGCGTACGATTTATTCAGACCTGGTACGAAATCACACGAAATGGTATCAAATGGAACAAACAGGTACGAACTCCTCCGAGTATGTACAATATGGGCCAAATTGTACACTTTATTCCGAACTGGTACGAAAACACACGAAATGGTATGAAATGGTACAAACTGGTACGAAATCGTACGAACTAGTACGAACTCGAAAAAATGGTACGAAATCCTACGAGTATGTACAATATTGGCCAAATCGTACGATTTGGTCTGACCTGGTAGGAATTCACACGAAATCGTACGAACTGGTACAAACCCAAAGAAGTTTGTACAATATGGGCAAAATCGCACGATTTGGTCCGAACTGGTACGAAATCGCACGAATTGGTATGAAATGGAACAAACAGGTACGAACTCGTCCGAGTATGTGTAATATGGGCCAAATTGTACACTTTGGTCCGAACTGGTACGAAATCACACGAAATGGTATGAAATGGTACAAACAGGTACGAAATCGTACGAACTAGTACGAACTCGAAAAAATGGTACGAACTCGTACGAGTATGTACAATATGGGCCAAATCGTACGATTTGGTCCGAACTGGTACGAATTCCCACGAAATAGTATTAACAGGTACGAAATCGTACGAAATGGTATGAACTAGTACGAACTCGAAAAAATGGTACGAAATCGTACTAGTTTATACAATATGGGCCAAATCGTACGATTTGGTCCGAACTGGTACGAAATCATACGAAATGGTATGAAATGGAACAAACAGGTACGAACTCGTCCGAGTATGTACATGTCATACCCCAATTTTGTCCGGTTTAGGGCAAAACCCTAATTTTCAACCAAAAATAAATAAATCAAGTCTTGACATTCATCCTAGAGGTTAGGAAAGGCATCATGCTTGCATTTTAGAAGTTTCATAATGCAATTTAGGGTTAGAATAGCATTGCATGGCATTTTAGAGCACTTTAGAGCATTTTTAGGGTTCCTAGGGTTTTTCCTAGTTCAAAGGGTATTTTGGTAATGTCGCCAAAAAGACTTATTTTCTCATCATGCATGCATTTCTAGAGTTTTAGAGTCATCCAAAAGGTCTCAGGATCATTGTTAGAGTGGAAATGAAGTTTGGAGCAAAATCAGGGTTTTTGGGACCAAAAGGGCATTTTGGTCATTTCTCTAAAATAAATAATTTCTCGGTAAAAACCATTATACATCTCTTGAGGAATTTATGTGAGTCCAAGTGAGTGGAGTTGTGTATTTTTTTGTGCATCATGGGAATATTTTTGGCATGAAATTCGGTTTTTGAACAAAAGGGCAAAATGGTCATTTCCTTTGAAGTAGGGTCAATGAATCGATTTTGGGATTGGTGAGATCATAAAATTCAGAGCCCAATCATTGAATCATGGGATATGGCCCAAAATGGTATGAATTTAGAAGAATCATCTAGAAAGGAATAAGGAATATCCCTTTGAATTTTGAAAGGTCAAGTGTAGTACAATAGTACAAGTTACAATTCCACTCACTCTCTCTCATATGTGCTGCGAATTCCAGCCCATATTCCTTCAATTTTGATTTATTTTATTGGTTGCAAGTTGTGTTTAAATCATGGCCTTCCATTCAAGTGTTAAATGCAATCCTCACCCTTCATTTGAATTAAAGTGGCACTCTTGTAATAAGCTTCATGGAAAAATACAATTTTGTAATTGAACTTATCCTTCACCACCCTCCTTAAGCTGCGCCCCTCAGCCCTCTCTCTCCTCACTTTGTGCTTTCTAATTGCCCCTAATCCATGTGACATTTGATCTTGACCCTTGGTTCAAAATTTAGATGCAATCCTAGAGCACAATGGAAATCAAAATGACCTAGAAGCCCTTAATGATAAGTGAGCACTATATATACCTTCATATGATCAGCCCACAGATCTTCTTAGCCTCACTCTCCATTCAAAAACCCTAGCACACCTCTTTTCTCTCCAAGGCCGTAGCCCCCCTCACCCCTTCTCCTCCATTTTCTCTTCAATTTCCATCCACTAACTCACCTCAAACTCACTCCATATTCATATATCCTCTTCCTTTCATCTTTGATTCCACATTTACATCATGAAAGGGGCTGATCCTTCAAGGTTGCGTGTTTGTTGTTGGTGATTTTGAGGAGTGTTGGTGATATGTTACTCTTGATCTTCATTTCTACTCTTGTTTAGCTTGGAACTAACGTATAACCTAAGACCCTTTGCATTTTCATCCACTTTCTTGCATCAAAATCCTTTTTCAACTTATATTTGCATCTCATAACATCATCTAAATGTAGATTAGGGGCTGTTGTGGGTGATAGTTGGCATCTCACCCACCAAATAAATTGTTCTTGTGACTATGTGTTGATTATGTGTTGTTCTTATGATTTGTGTAACACCCCTTTTCTACCCGGTAATTTGTTTAATAAAAATATCGGAGTTTTCAAAATTTATTTACCCCACAAGGGATGTCACACTTACTTCGCTAAACGTCACTCTTCAAATAACTCGCTTTTCGAAAGCAGTCCTATAATAACTTCAAAACGTCATTATCCATTAAATTACAACTTCGCATCCAAAATCCAACAGTTTAATCATAAAAGGCATTACATATCATAAAAGGCAATACTACAATCCAATAACCACAACAGTCATAATGACTTAAACAACATTCATTCCCCTCCCTAGTGTTACATATCAGAGCATGACGACTCGACTCAAGAAGTGAAGCTAAAGGCCTTCACTAAGAATCACCTGCACGTTACCAACACGGGGCAACATTCAAACAGGAAAGGGTGAGCATCATTTCAATCCATATAATAGAAAATATGATAAGTACTAATCATAGGCTACACACTAGAACAATCAGCATCCAAAACACTAAATATCCACATCACAGTCATCATTCACATCACTTACAATAACTCATCTCATGTCATGTAGGCTTATGAAAATGCAACCCACTCGCGGGTATATGCATGAGGTACCTTTTCACAAAACGTCGCTTAGCCCTTAAGGCCTCATCGTCACTTAGCCACTCAGGCCCCAAAACGTCACTGGGTTTATGCATATGGGCATGAGACACGATGACATGTGTAACACCCCTTTTCTACCCGGTAATTTGTTTAATAAAAATATCAGAGTTTCCAAAATTTAATCACACCTCAAGGGGTGTCACACTTCAAATAACTCGCTTTTCGAAAACAGTCTTATAATAACTGCAAAACATCCTTATCAATTAAATTACAACTTCGCATCCGAAACCCAACAGTTTAATCATAAAAGACATTACAAATGTGCCAGGCTTACGATACTAAAATCCGATAACCACAACATGTCATAAATGACTTAAACAACATTCATCCCCCTCCCTAGTGTTACATATCAGAGCATGACGACTCGACTCAAAAGTGAAGCTAAGACCTTCACTGGGAATCACCTGCACGTTACCAACACGGGGGCAACATTCAAACAGGAAAGGGTGAGCATCATTTCAGTCTATATAATAGAAAATATGATAAGCACTAATCATAGGCTACACACTAGAATAATCAGCATCCAATACACTAAACATCCACATCACAGTCGTCATTCACATCATTTACAATACCCAACTCATGTCGTGTAAGCTTATGAAAATGCAACCCACTCGCGGGTATATGCATGAAGGTACCTTTTCACAAAACGTCGCTTAGCCACTCAGGCCTTATCATCACTTAGCCACTCAGGCCTCAAAACATCACTGGGTTTATGCATATGGGCATGAGACACTATGACATGCACCACTCACAATACACAAATACACAATTACTCAATTCATAGTCAACTATGTGACCCGTCACTTACCGGTTTGCCGAATAAAGGCACAGCACCTGTCATTTCATAATTCACACACAAATAACGTCACTTAGCCTTTTAGGCCTTAACATCACTTAGCCACTCAGGCCCCAAATGTCACTTACACATAAACATCATTCAACTCAAACATTAGCCACTGAGGGCAAAAACGTCATTTGACTAACCACCAAGGGCATCCTCGTCATTTACACATCATTATCATTAACTTTGGCCACTAGGGGCAAAACAGTCTTTCATACATCATAACTAATAATAATTAGCCACTAAGGGCAAAACAGTCTTTTAACTAGCCCCGAGAGCATCATCGTCAAAATCATCATTTTTGACATTACTTTGCTAAAACTGTTGTTTATACACCAAAAGAGATTTTTAAAGAACTTCGTATCATTTTTCAATGTCACTGGGACGATCACCAGGGACGGCCACTTGGGCGCCCACAAACAGTCAGAAAACAACAACTTTTCATTTTAAAAATTGAATCCACAAATAGACAACGTAAAAAGCTTCACGGCACTTTTCGAATCGTTCAAAACGGACGTCTGAGTCAAAAGTTATGATAAAAACAATTTTGGGAAAATTAGGCAACATCCTGGGAACAGGCGCCTTAGGCGCCCAGGCAACACAGGCACCCAGCGCCCAGGCGCGCAACAACGCAACACAACCCAGCGCCACAGGCGCTCAGCGCCCAGGCGCGCACAACGCACAACACAGACACAACACGGGCGCCTAGCGCCCAGGCGCGCACAGCGCGCAACACGCACAGACACGGGCGCCTAGCGCCCAGGCGCGCCCCCACGCGCAACAACAACACAGCACAGGCGCCCAGCGCCCAGCATAGGCGCCCAGCGCCCAGAAAACTGCAACAACGCCCAGAATTGCTGTTCAACCCTTTTTAACACAAAAATTGGTTTTTCTTAACAATTCTAAAGCATAAAAACTCCAATTTTCCAGCAATGTTTCAAAACACTAAAAACTGATTTTTATCAATTTAACATCATAAAAACCTCATAATTTTCAACACCCAAAATAACGCTTAATTTAATCAATTGATAAAAATCCCTTTGGAGCACTAACATCATCATCACTTTGGCACCTAAGCACCTATACACCCATTCATCCAAAATGCGAAAAATCACAATCATTCCAACATGCCAATCACAAGTCCATGAACGCACAATTATCAAAATCATCCAACACATATATAATTCGCATTATCTCAAGGTTCAATCCCCAATTCAATTCGCATATGGCAACACATAAACGTATATATATAAAGATCATCACCATTGCAAACCCAGAATATCAAGAACATCAAGAACGCAAAAGAACATCAAGAACGCAAAAGAGCATCAAGAACGCAAAAGAACATCAAGAACGCAAAAGAACATCAATAACGCAAAAGAACATCAATAACGCAAAAGAGCATCAAGAACGCAAAAGAACATCAAATAGCATCATGGATCTAGTAGAAACCTTAGATCTAGGACCCATCATATAATTCATTAAATAGAGTGATAGAGCTCCCCTAACCTTTTCAAGAAGAAATCGATGCCTAGGATGCAGTCACCTACAGATCCACAGCAACAACGGAGGTCCCCTCTTCTTTGCTCTTCGAATTCCTCTCCTCCTTCTTCTCTTGGCCGCCTCCTTCCTCTCTCTCTATCTCACGCTCGTTTCTTTCTTTCTCTCTTTCTCCACTTTCGCAAATGATGGCTAGGAAACCCTAACCCCTTGTGCCTTGCTACTTCGCATATGACAAGAATAATGGGCTTGGGCTTCTCACTTAGGCCCAAGTCCATTTGGTTTGGCACCTCCACTTTCTAATACTTCCTACAGGTATTAGTATAATTTCTAATTAATTAAAACACATCAAATAATTTAAATAAAATCCCCAATTACTTAACTAAATAAATTAATTAAATAATTTTGGGGTGTTACAACTCTCCCCCACTTAGAATATTTTCGTCCTCGAAAATTTACTCCACTCTACGAAACGAAACCCAACCTCCTAGTCACTTCCAACCATCCCCGTCCATCACCCTTCTCCACATTGTTACTCTTAATTAGATGTTCTAATCCGAAGGTCATCAAAGTCACACTCAACTACTCAAACACCGTGACTCTTCACTTAGGCAACCACACCTCATCATCACTCACTTCTACAACTATCTCGGTTACACCTACTTCGGTTCTCCATCATTCTCCTTGCCACCCATACGCTGCACTTATGCACTTTATGCTTCAACCACACTAGCTTCTACATACATTGATAATGCTGCAACACTGCACTTCGTCCCACTAATAGTCAGGTAACCACATCTCGGTCCTTATGTCACCCTACACACCTAACCTTCATCTCTTCTTGTTTCTTTGGTCCTCTCACACTATGATCGAACTTAGCTACGACTACAACACCCATTCACTTGAAATTGGCGCGACACCCATTAAAATACTTCAACGAAAGTGACAACACCAACCACGACATCTTTTCGCTGAGAGTTCCTCAACTCCCATTTCCCCCCTAGGTCCTTCATAGAACCGACTCATCGACAACACTTCATAACTTCACCAAAGTGAAGCACACACCACATTAATCACCATCAATCACAATTAATTACGCGACTCCCTTGTCAATAAAGGACTGAGTCAACGTACATAGGGACTAAACAGCACATAAAATAAAGTAACACATAATAAAAAAAAATCGAGACAGCAACCTCTCACAATACAGTAGCAGTACTAAAGAAAATAGGAAGACAGCCCTTTTCAAAATTTACGCAACGGCCCACTTGATTCAAGAAAACATCATTTTAATTTTTAAGAACTCGGCACTTTAAATTATTGAGAGAATAACACGTTATATTTGAGTGAACATCACATTTAAGTCGAAGAAAACAACAATCTAGATTGTAGAGAACAGTACACTTTAATGTGCGAAAACAGCAGCAAATACGGCAACATTAACGACATAAAAGAAATGGCACACTATTAATCTCAAAGTAAAACAGCATCTTTAAACAATATAAGAACAGCGCACTATTATTTTTCAAAACGAAACCGCAACTGTAAACAATATAACCAACTCTTTAACTTTGGGAAAAGCACGTCAATTTTTGTAAACATCCTCGTAAAATTTTGGGTAGACAGTGTGCTTGAAAATGAGTACACAGTACATTAAATTTACAAGAGCAGTGGCAAAACAACCACATTATTTGAGTAAAACGGCAACAGCAAGACCAAGAAGGACAACAACAACAGTAAGGTGTAAACAGTGGTCTTTTAGCGCGCAACAACAGCAAAACACGGAGTGAAAATAATACTTCCTTTTAGCGCGCAACGGCAGTGGAAACAACACGTTTACAACATAAAAAAAATTAGCGCTTCATTTTCGTAATACAGCAATACGATTATTTCATAAAAACAGCAACTCATTTCATAGAAATAAACCGCAACACAGCAACTTATTTTTAAGCAAACCGCAGTATTTTATTTTGAAAAACAGCAAGACAGCAACTCCGAACAATATACGACAGCACACTATTCATCTTAAAAAAAATAGAACAGCGACCTGAAACACTGTCAAACAGCACACCATTTATTTTAAATACAATTGTAACTTTGATTTCTTTGAAAACATCAAATCCAATTATCAACTCTACGAACCATTATCAATTCAATTCAATCCGATTCAATTCAATCATCACCTTATATTTTAGAAAAATACACTCTTTTCTTTTAGAACATACCACATTTCAAATGGGGAAAACATCGCATTTTAAGCTGAGGAAAAACAGTACCTACAAAAACAGCGCTTAAAACAAAACTGCGCATAGAAACAGCATGCAAAACCGAGTGAATAACAGCAACCCACTTACTTGTAAATACAGTATCTCATATATCTAATTTAAACGATGAAGCGGCAACACCTTTTCAACATAAAAACAGCTTACTATTATTTTTACAAACAACCAGCACTTTAAACAAAGTAAAAACAACACACCATTGTTTCCAAACAAAACGGCAATTCGAAACAGCGTAAAAACAGTACACTATTTATTTTTAAAACAAAACAGCAATACATACACACAATTAAAATTTGGCGCCTATACACCCGTGGGGATGTATAGAATACATACTTTCAAAACATTTAATTTTCTTTTTAAAATGTCTCAACTCATTGTACTCACACGTCAAAACATACAAGGTAATCATTAAAATTTATAACACATCATACTCCTCATCTTAATTCAACCTCAATCATCATCAAACATCAAGACGCGAAATTACACGTGACAACATCAACATCACAATGTACTCAATTCCTCATCAATTTCACACCTACATATCAAACCTCAACAACACTAAAAACACCCAACGACAAACAACAAAATTCACCACAAAGTCTCCGTCGAAAATCGACGAGAGACACAGAAAACACACCAAGCAACACATTACAGTCATACACAAAGTACTCGGAGTAAACACACACATAGCAGTCATGCCGTCTGACCAATTTAGCTAATCACTGCAACACAAATTATGGTTAGAACGAGTACCAAGACTCGAGAGATAGCTAGACTCCACACTGGACAACTTGGCCGGACAGACCGAACTGCTCTGATACCACTAATGTAACACCCCTTTTCTACCCGGTAATTTGTTTAATAAAAATATCAGAGTTTCCAAAATTTAATCACACCTCAAGGGGTGTCACACTTCAAATAACTCGCTTTTCGAAAACAGTCTTATAATAACTGCAAAACATCCTTATCAATTAAATTACAACTTCGCATCCGAAACCCAACAGTTTAATCATAAAAGACATTACAAATGTGCCAGGCTTACGATACTAAAATCCGATAACCACAACATGTCATAAATGACTTAAACAACATTCATCCCCCTCCCTAGTGTTACATATCAGAGCATGACGACTCGACTCAAAAGTGAAGCTAAGACCTTCACTGGGAATCACCTGCACGTTACCAACACGGGGGCAACATTCAAACAGGAAAGGGTGAGCATCATTTCAGTCTATATAATAGAAAATATGATAAGCACTAATCATAGGCTACACACTAGAATAATCAGCATCCAATACACTAAACATCCACATCACAGTCGTCATTCACATCATTTACAATACCCAACTCATGTCGTGTAAGCTTATGAAAATGCAACCCACTCGCGGGTATATGCATGAAGGTACCTTTTCACAAAACGTCGCTTAGCCACTCAGGCCTTATCATCACTTAGCCACTCAGGCCTCAAAACATCACTGGGTTTATGCATATGGGCATGAGACACTATGACATGCACCACTCACAATACACAAATACACAATTACTCAATTCATAGTCAACTATGTGACCCGTCACTTACCGGTTTGCCGAATAAAGGCACAGCACCTGTCATTTCATAATTCACACACAAATAACGTCACTTAGCCTTTTAGGCCTTAACATCACTTAGCCACTCAGGCCCCAAATGTCACTTACACATAAACATCATTCAACTCAAACATTAGCCACTGAGGGCAAAAACGTCATTTGACTAACCACCAAGGGCATCCTCGTCATTTACACATCATTATCATTAACTTTGGCCACTAGGGGCAAAACAGTCTTTCATACATCATAACTAATAATAATTAGCCACTAAGGGCAAAACAGTCTTTTAACTAGCCCCGAGAGCATCATCGTCAAAATCATCATTTTTGACATTACTTTGCTAAAACTGTTGTTTATACACCAAAAGAGATTTTTAAAGAACTTCGTATCATTTTTCAATGTCACTGGGACGATCACCAGGGACGGCCACTTGGGCGCCCACAAACAGTCAGAAAACAACAACTTTTCATTTTAAAAATTGAATCCACAAATAGACAACGTAAAAAGCTTCACGACACTTTTCGAATCGTTCAAAACGGACGTCTGAGTCAAAAGTTATGATAAAAACAATTTTGGGAAAATTAGGCAACATCCTGGGAACAGGCGCCTTAGGCGCCCAGGCAACACAGGCACCCAGCGCCCAGGCGCGCAACAACGCAACACAACCCAGCGCCACAGGCGCTCAGCGCCCAGGCGCGCACAACGCACAACACAGACACAACACGGGCGCCTAGCGCCCAGGCGCGCACAGCGCGCAACACGCACAGACACGGGCGCCTAGCGCCCAGGCGCGCCCCCACGCGCAACAACAACACAGCACAGGCGCCCAGCGCCCAGCATAGGCGCCCAGCGCCCAGAAAACTGCAACAACGCCCAGAATTGCTGTTCAACCCTTTTTAACACAAAAATTGGTTTTTCTTAACAATTCTAAAGCATAAAAACTCCAATTTTCCAGCAATGTTTCAAAACACTAAAAACTGATTTTTATCAATTTAACATCATAAAAACCTCATAATTTTCAACACCCAAAATAACGCTTAATTTAATCAATTGATAAAAATCCATTTGGAGCACTAACATCATCATCACTTTGGCACCTAAGCACCTATACACCCATTCATCCAAAATGCGAAAAATCACAATCATTCCAACATGCCAATCACAAGTCCATGAACGCACAATTATCAAAATCATCCAACACATATATAATTCGCATTATCTCAAGGTTCAATCCCCAATTCAATTCGCATATGGCAACACATAAACGTATATATATAAAGATCATCACCATTGCAAACCCAGAATATCAAGAACATCAAGAACGCAAAAGAACATCAAGAACGCAAAAGAGCATCAAGAACGCAAAAGAACATCAAGAACGCAAAAGAACATCAATAACGCAAAAGAACATCAATAACGCAAAAGAGCATCAAGAACGCAAAAGAACATCAAATAGCATCATGGATCTAGTAGAAACCTTAGATCTAGGACCCATCATATAATTCATTAAATAGAGTGATAGAGCTCCCCTAACCTTTTCAAGAAGAAATCGATGCCTAGGATGCAGTCACCTACAGATCCACAGCAACAACGGAGGTCCCCTCTTCTTTGCTCTTCGACTTCCTCTCCTCCTTCTTCTCTTGGCCGCCTCCTTCCTCTCTCTCTATCTCACGCTCTTTTCTTTCTTTCTCTCTTTCTCCACTTTCGCAAATGATGGCTAGGAAACCCTAACCCCTTGTGCCTTGCTACTTCGCATATGACAAGAATAATGGGCTTGGGCTTCTCACTTAGGCCCAAGTCCATTTGGTTTGGCACCTCCACTTTCTAATACTTCCTACAGGTATTAGTATAATTTCTAATTAATTAAAACACATCAAATAATTTAAATAAAATCCCCAATTACTTAACTAAATAAATTAATTAAATAATTTTGGGGTGTTACAACATGCACCACTCACAACACACAAACACACAATTACTCAAGTCATAGTCAACTATGTGACCCGTCACTTACCGGTCCTTGCTCGCAAGAGCACAGCACCTGTCAAATTCACAATCAGCACACAACGTCACTGGCCATTTAGACCTTAACATCACTTAGCCCTTCGGGCCTCAAACGTCACTGGGTTTTCATCGTCACTTACACATAAATATCAATCAACTCAAATCATAGCCACTGAGGGCAAAAACGTCATTTGACTAGCCACCAAGGGCATCCTCGTCATTTACACATCATTACCATCAACTTTGGCCACTAGGGGCAAAACAGTCATTTGACTAGCCACCAAGGGCATCCTCGTCAAAATCATCATTTTTGACACTACCACGTTAAAACTGTTGTTTATACACCAAAAGGGATTTTTAAAGAGCTCCATATCATTTTTCAATGTCACTGGGACGATCACCGGGGATGGCCACTTGGGCGCCCACAAACCATCAGAAAATAACAATTTTTCATTTTAAAAATTTGACCCACAGATAGACAACGTAAAAAGCTTCACGACACTTTTCGAATCGTTCAAAACGGACGTCTGAGTCAAAAGTTATGCTAAAAATAAGTTTGGGAAAAATCAAGCAACATTCTGAAAATAGGCGCCTTAGGCGCCCAGGCAACCAGGCAACACGCGCACTGGCGCCCAGCGCCCAGGCGCGCAACACAACGCACACACGCAACACAACGGGAGCTCAGCGCCCAGCGCCTGGCGCCCAGCGCCTTGGCGCAACACGCAGCAACACACACGGGCGCTCAGCGCCCAGCGCCTGGCGCCCTGCGCCTTGGCGCAACACACACACACACGCTTGGGCGCTCAGCGCCCAGCGCTGGCACCCAGCGCACAGCGCCTAGCCACACAGGAAATCTGGCAACACACAGCAACACACACAAGCCACAGGCGCCCAGCACAGGCACTTGGCGCCCAGAAAACAGCAACAACAAACCTAGAATTTTTCCAACAACTCTTCAACACTAAAAACAAAAAATCACCATTTTTCCAACAATTTTCCAAAACACTAAAAACTGATTTTTAGCAATTTAACTCATCAAAATCTTATAATTTTCAACACTCAAAATGACACTTAATTTAATCAATCAACAAAATTCTTTTGGAGCACTAAAACCATCATCACTTTGGCGCCCTAGGCGCCCTTGCACACCCTCACTCAAATTGCGAAACATCAAGCATCACTAACATACCAATTCATAATTCCATGAACTCACAAATACCAACGTCATCAAAACACATACATAATTCGCATTATCTCAAGGTTTAAATACTAAATCAATTCGCATATGGCATACATATATATATATAACAAACCAACATCAACAACGCATCAAGAACACATCAAGAATTCATCATATACATATATACAACCCAATAATTCAATTCGCATATATAACCCAACAATTCGATTTCGCATATATATATATATATATATGTATATATATATATATATATATATATATATATATATATAAAAAATATCAACGACAACAATATATTAAGAACACATCAAGAAAATCTAGTCTAACCCTAGATCTAGAACCCATCATATGATTTATTAGATAGAATGATAGAGCTCCCCTAACCTTTTCAAGAAGAAGAATTCGATGCCCTAGGAGAAGTCACCTACAGAGCCACAGCAACAACGGAGATCCCTTCCTCTTGATCTTCGAATCCTCTCCTCCTTCTCCTCTTGGCCGCCCCCTTGTTCTCTCTCTCCTTCTCACGCTCCTCTCTTCCTTTCTCTCTTTCTCAACTTTCGCAAATGATAGCTAGGGAACCCTAACCCCTTGTGCCTTGCTACTTCGCATATGACTTAATTCATGGGCTTGGGCTTCTCACTTAAGCCCAAGTCCATCTAATTTGGCACCTCCATCTTCTAATACCCCCTACACCTTGTAATATAATTTCTGATAATTAAATTATATCCACTTAATTAATTTAAATTTCTAAATACTTCATTAAATAATTTAATTAAATATTTTAGGGTGTTACAACTCTCCCCCACTTAGAATATTTCGTCCTCGAAATTCACCTGTCAACGCCAACACTCTCCCTCTAAGGCCACCTAGACAACTAGTGCTATCATTCATGCTGATTACTATTGCTCTGATTACCGGCGGTAAGTGCTTGGGCGGCCGTCCCTCCTACTTGTTCAGCCAGGTAACTTCAAGCAGTAATAATCAGACTCACTCTCTACTCCGCTGCGCTACTCTGATAAACTAGCTCGCATCCTACCCCACTCATCTACCCATAAGGATAACAAAATACTTCAATCATCAATAGCATCACAACGAAATTCACAGGGTGCATAACAGTCGTACAACAAGTCTCATAATTTTTGTAACACGACAACAGTCATCCACAAACAACTTTGCCACCCAGGCGACATCAACAATCACAATTGCCACTCAGGCGACATCAACAACTACAATTGCCACTCAGGCGACATCAACAACTACAATTGCCACTCAGGCGACACCAACAACTAAAAACCAACAACAGAGCAACATCATCAACAACACAATATTAACAACTCAGTCACACAATCGGGCACTAAGGCACCGGCAACGGTTAACAATCGAATTAGGCACAACTCATAAAAATAGGGGAAGCGCATAAGTTAGGAACAGTAACAGCACTTTTCGGAAAACAGTAACATTTATTCTCCTGAAAAACAGCCAATATAGTTTCCGGAAAAACAGTAGCAATATTTTTCAGAAAACAGCCTCAATAATTTCCAGAAAAGCCGCAACAAAAGCAAAACAACGACAACAATAGCGTCAGCAACATCACGAGAAAGTTTACCAAATGCGTAAATATAGCAACAACAAGGCACACGGCACGGAAACAATGGCGTAATGTCACATGGCAACAACAGCAATAGTTTTTCAGGAAGTAACAACAATAATTTTCACAAAAACAGTAACAATAGTTTTCAGAAAAACTGCAACAATAATTCTCAATAACACAACATTTACATATAACATAAAAGCATATCACAAGGTGTTCAAGATCAAAGGATTAAGGAATATGGCACCAAGAAAATTTTATGACTAAGAATCAGTGAACACCCAATGCACAAAAATTCAAACAGCACAACAGTCGTACATTCGACATATCACTAAAGACGGTACTCCTTTTACCTCAAAAATATTTGTAAGCGGAAGTGCGAAAATGTAATATTTGAAATTACAGTCCAGAAGGTAGGGACAGTAACAGTTATTTTTGAAAGCACTGACAGCGGCCTTAGGAAGCAGCAACAACAACTTTTAAAAAGGTAGCGACAATCATTTCCAGTAATAGTCATTTTGCAGAAAACCATAACAATTATCCGAATAAAACAGCAACATTATTTTCTGAAAACAGCAATGGTCATTTTTCAGAAACAGCAACAATTATTTAAATAAAACTGCAACAGCAGTTTAAACAAAACAGCAGCAGCATTCGACTTTTTAAAACAGCATGGCATTTATCATTCAAACAGCAATAGCAAATAGCTCAGGATGATCCACGAAACATTATCAACTAAGTACACAGGAACACGGTTAACATTTAAAACCTTATTGCAACTAGTCAGCCCAAAAGAATAGTTACATTAATATTTACAGTGATTAGTTAATTCGGCCCAAGTGCACAAGCGTCCAAAATGCACGTTTTTAATTCTTAAGATTTTTAAAACCACGTAACGCATATCGCAAGAGTGCAACTGCTAAAACAAAATCCGAATCGTTTATAAAAGTGATTTTCAATGCAAATCTCGGTATCCAGCCGTAAAAGTGTTTAATGGATGTTCAAAAACAATTTCGGAACTTCCATTATTTTTCGGATCATAAAACTCTATAGCGCAATTCAATAAGTAACGACCAAAAAGATTTTGTCATAAAACTCAAGCATACAAGACTCCACCTTGAGGAAAATTAGGCAAGTCAAAATAGCAATCACATGAGACGGTAGTCCTCAGCTAAAATTGTTACACCAAATTGCGGTCTTTTCCAAAAAGAGTTGCGGTCAAAATTATAGCACTCAATGAAGATATTTTTCGTTTGTATTGATTAAAACGCTACGATAGTTATTAGTGCAGCAATAACTTGAAATAGTCCACAAAATAATTTTACAACGCATTCAGTTTTCAAACGTCAAAACACATTGCAGAGTAACAGGCAACAAGGCAAATCATTTTAGAAACACGCAGCAAGGGAAGTCAACAACAAAGACCACAACAAACAGACACAATTCACACACCGAAAACACAATAAGGCACACAGCGCTAGTAGGGACATCTCCCCCACTAGTTCACTTACCAATGGAAACTTTTGGCGTACCTGCAACATAAACAACGGTCAACACTGAAAGACAACAGTTGGTCACTATCTGACACAACGACTCGACGACTCGGCCGGACAGACCAACCATTGCTCTGATACCACTAATGTAACACCCCTTTTCTACCCGGTAATTTGTTTAATAAAAATATCCGAGTTTTCAAAATTTATTTACCCCACAAGGGATGTCACACTTACTTCGCTAAACGTCACTCTTCAAATAACTCGCTTTTCGAAAGCAGTCCTATAATAACTTCAAAACGTCATTATCCATTAAATTACAACTTCGCATCCAAAATCCAACAGTTTAATCATAAAAGGCATTACAACTATGCCAGGCTTGCAATACTACAATCCAATAACCACAACAGTCATAATGACTTAAACAACATTCATTCCCCTCCCTAGTGTTACATATCAGAGCATGACGACTCGACTCAAGAAGTGAAGCTAAAGGCCTTCACTAAGAATCACCTGCACGTTACCAACACGGGGCAACATTCAAACAGGAAAGGGTGAGCATCATTTCAATCCATATAATAGAAAATATGATAAGTACTAATCATAGGCTACACACTAGAACAATCAGCATCCAAAACACTAAATATCCACATCACAGTCATCATTCACATCACTTACAATAACTCATCTCATGTCATGTAGGCTTATGAAAATGCAACCCACTCGCGGGTATATGCATGAGGTACCTTTTCACAAAACGTCGCTTAGCCCTTAAGGCCTCATCGTCACTTAGCCACTCAGGCCCCAAAACGTCACTGGGTTTATGCATATGGGCATGAGACACGATGACATGCACCACTCACAACACACAAACACACAATTACTCAAGTCATAGTAAACTATGTGACCCGTCACTTACCGGTCCTTGCTCGCAAGAGCACAGCACCTGTCAAATTCACAATCAGCACACAACGTCACTGGCCATTTAGACCTTAACATCACTTAGCCCTTCGGGCCTCAAACGTCACTGGGTTTTCATCGTCACTTACACATAAATATCAATCAACTCAAATCATAGCCACTGAGGGCAAAAACGTCATTTGACTAGCCACCAAGGGCATCCTCGTCATTTACACATCATTACCATCAACTTTGGCCACTAGGGGCAAAACAGTCATTTGACTAGCCACCAAGGGCATCCTCGTCAAAATCATCATTTTTGACACTACCACGTTAAAACTGTTGTTTATACACCAAAAGGGATTTTTAAAGAGCTCCATATCATTTTTCAATGTCACTGGGACGATCACCGGGGATGGCCACTTGGGCGCCCACAAACCATCAGAAAATAACAATTTTTCATTTTAAAAATTTGACCCACAGATAGACAACATAAAAAGCTTCACGACACTTTTCGAATCGTTCAAAACGGACGTCTGAGTCAAAAGTTATGCTAAAAATAAGTTTGGGAAAAATCAAGCAACATTCTGAAAATAGGCGCCTTAGGCGCCCAGGCAACCAGGCAACACGCGCACTGGCGCCCAGCGCCCAGGCGCGCAACACAACGCACACACGCAACACAACGGGCGCTCAGCGCCCAGCTCCTGGCGCCCAGCGCCTTGGCGCAACACGCAGCAACACACACGGGCGCTCAGCGCCCAGCCCCTGGCGCCCTGCGCCTTGGCGCAACACACACACACACGCTTGGGCGCTCAGCGCCCAGCGCTGGCACCCAGCGCCCAACGCCAAGCCACACAGGAAATCTGGCAACACACAGCAACACACACAAGCCACAGGCGCCCAGCACAGGCACTTGGCGCCCAGAAAACAGCAACAACAAACCCAGAATTTTTCCAACAACTCTTCAACACTAAAAACCAAAAATCACCATTTTTCCAACAAATTTCCAAAACACTAAAAACTGATTTTTAGCAATTTAACTCATCAAAATCTTATAATTTTCAACACTCAAAATGACACTTAATTTAATCAATCAACAAAATTCTTTTGGAGCACTAAAACCATCATCACTTTGGCGCCCTAGGCGCCCTTGCACACCCTCACTCAAATTGCGAAACATCAAGCATCACTAACATACCAATTCATAATTCCATGAACTCACAAATACCAACGTCATCAAAACACATACATAATTCGCATTATCTCAAGGTTTAAATACTAAATCAATTCGCATATGGCATACATATATATATATAACAAACCAACATCAACAACGCATCAAGAACACATCAAGAATTCATCATATACATATATACAACCCAATAATTCAATTCGCATATATAACCCAAGAATTCGATTTCGCATATATATATATATATATATATAAAATATCAACGACAACAATATATTAAGAACACATCAAGAAAATCTAGTCTAACCCTAGATCTAGAACCCATCATATGATTTATTAGATAGAATGATAGAGCTCCCCTAACCTTTTCAAGAAGAAGAATTCGATGCCCTAGGAGAAGTCACCTACAGAGCCACAGCAACAACGGAGATCCCTTCCTCTTGATCTTCGAATCCTCTCCTCCTTCTCCTCTTGGCCGCCCCCTTGTTCTCTCTCTCTTTCTCACGCTCCTCTCTTCCTTTCTCTCTTTCTCAACTTTCGCAAATGATAGCTAGGGAACCCTAACCCCTTGTGCCTTGCTACTTCGCATATGACTTAATTCATGGGCTTGGGCTTCTCACTTAAGCCCAAGTCCATCTAATTTGGCACCTCCATCTTCTAATACCCCCTACACCTTTTAATATAATTCCTGATAATTAAATTATATCCACTTAATTAATTTAAATTTCTAAATACTTCATTAAATAATTTAATTAAATATTTTAGGGTGTTACAATTTGCACTTTGTTTTATGAAATTTTCACCAAGTAAAATTTATTTATTCTTACCTTTTTGCTTCGGCCTAGGGCCTCTCTTGTTGAATAACATGTTTTCTTGCTTGTTTCTTGATGTTTGATGGAATAAAATTGGTTAAGTTAGTTCTTCATGCTCTAAAGTTTGATAGTGTAGAATTAGGGTTTTTATACTTTTGGTTCCCTCTTGTTTTATGTTGAATAAATGATGATTGTTTGAGTGTGATATACATGTGTAGATCTTAGGGTTTTTGTGTGTGTGTCTAACGATGTGATTTGGTTGCAAGAAATTTGTTGAATTTGAGCCTTATTGTGTATATGTATGTTTCGGCCATAAAGCCATTTTTGTGACCAATTTACTTACTCAAATTTGTTGTTTGATCTTGTTTGGTAAATTAATTGTTGTGAGTTGTGTTTTTTTACTTTTTACCTTTTAGTTTTTACCATTCACTTAAGTGTTACTAAATAGTAAAAAACATTTTCTTACCTTTTTTTTACCTTTCACTTAAAACCCTAAAAAAAACATTTTACCTTTTACTTTTACCATTCACCTTCACTTAAGTAAGTTACCATTTTATTAATAATTCACCTTTACTTTTTACCTTTCTTAAATTACAAAAAGACCCAAAACATTTTCTAGTTTACATTTATAACTTTTCAACTTTATAAAATCAACCCAAAAATACTTTTTACCACTTTTTCCTAAGACTCTAAAAACACCAAAACATTTCACCATTTCCTAAGAATAAGGTAACTAAATTTTTACCACTTGTTATGACACACTCTCACACACTTGCACTTAAATAAAACCTTATTCACTCTCTTGCATTCTCATTTGCTTGTATCTCTTGCATACTCTCTTGTTTTAATCTTCATGCCTTTTCATATATTCATATCTCTTGCATATTCATTTGCACTCTCACTTGTTAGTACCTCATGCATCCTTACTTGTTTATACTTCTTGCATTCTCACATGTCCATTCATAATTAAATAACCATGCATCCTCACATGTCCATGCATTCATTAATCAAATGCTCATGCATTCTTGTATGCTCATGCATCTTTGTATATACTCATTATTGCATTCATTCTCAAATGTTCATGCATTTACACGCATTCATGCTTATCTAATCTAGCACATCATGATCACATGCTCATCCATTTAACTTAGACTATTTTATGCCTATGATCAATTGTATTCTCTTGTTGTTGATGCCACTTAAATGTCTTGATTGAGTTGTGTACAATTACCTTCTACTTGCATGTGTTCTTGTGAAGACGTAAGACTACTAGAGTCATTAAGATCCTTGCACATTCTTCCTTTGCCACGTAAGCAACTCCCTCACACACGCACAATTATTTTGAGAACTTTACTTTGCATCCTCAATAACTGTATCTCTTGATGGTATTGGCATGTTTAATCTCAGTTAGTGATCAACGCGTTCATCATTGCTTGATTAGTGAATGTGTTTGTATTTCATTCATTCATGTCGCATCTTTTGGTTATGGACTCGGAGTTGGTTGAAATGTTCTACTTATTTTTCCGAAATCCTTTTCCAAATCATCTTTTCCTTAGAATTAATTTTCAAATTAAATCAAATGTTTTCTCAAACAAAAACCCTAAGGCATTTTCTTAAATAAATCATTAGCCATCACTCGAAGCCTTTGCTTGTTTGATCGCTAATGAGGAGTCATTAGTGGTAGTCACTCGAAGCCTTTGCTTGTTTGGCTATCATGAAAGCTCCCACACATTAACTAAACATAAACTAATCCAAATTTCAAAAACAACACGAGCTATTAGTGATAATTATCACTGATGCTCACCCTTTTTCAAAACGATTTCAAAAAGATAATAAAACGTTGTTACTTGTAATCACTCGAAGCCTTTGCTTGTTTGATTACCGGTTTCGACTCTTTTCTTTCGAGTTAGTAATGAACGCCACTCGAAGCCGTTGCTTGTTTGGTATTCGTGAACACTCGAGTCTTATTTCCAAAAACTCAAAAACACACTTTTCAAAAAAAAGCCGAGAACTACGTAGCTTTGATCCCTCTTCCAGAGAGGGTACGTAGGAGCGGGTCGTAACCCGTCAAGCACCCTTCTAAAAAAAAACTTTGTCTTATTCATTAGAACTACGTCGCTTTGATTCCCATTTGGGATACGTAGGAGCGAGCCACGTTCTCGTCAAGCGCAACAAATAAAAATCCTTTTCGCAACCCTAAACCAATCATTTTCACAAAACAAACCAAAAAGTCATTTTCAAACCCATTGCTGCTAGTAGCTCATCAGAGCCTTTGTTCGTTTAGCTATTAGTGGCAGTGTCCTTTTCTCATGAGAATAATAAACGATGATCCATCATAACCTTTGTTAGTTTGATCATCGTGCGAATCAATCTCTTTCGAAAATCACTTTCAAAAAAGATAATAAAAACGAGTTGTTATCAAACAGTCCATCAAAACCTTTGTTCGTTTGACTAGCGGTACAACTCTCTTTTTTGAGTATTTAGCGGTGATTACCCATAACCTCTGTTAGTTTAATCGTTCGTTGAATACTCGTCCTATTTCGAAAATTCACTAAAAAGATAAAAAATAAAAACCTTTTCATGATAAAGAAGAACTACGTAGCTTTGAGTTCTCCATCGCACCGGGAGATACGTAGGAGCGGGCCACGTCCCGTCAAGCACTTTTTCTAAAAAACTTTTTTTCCCTTCTCTATAATAAACAAAATTTTCATTAAGTCCTTTTTCAATGCATTTTTTTTAATAAAGAAATGAATAGGCAAATTTAGGTATATTTTCCAAATCAAACGTCGAAACCACACCTTTTAGTTAGAGGTTCCCTTTCGGTAGAAAGGACATGTGAGGTGCTAATACCTTCCTCACGTGTAATCGACCCCCGAACCTATGTCTCTAGTTTTCAAAGACCACCCGCCTTTTCTTTGAAAAGACTTTTTTCCAATGTTTCGGTCTTAAAACTAAAATATTGGTGGCGGCTCCAAACTTTTCCCATGTTGTATGTAACACCCGTTTCTACCCCTTTCATTTATAACAATTATCAGAGTGCACAAATTATTTTTTTTGAAACGGAATGCTACATTTACTTCAAAAACACGTCAATTATTTAACTTAAAATTAAAAATCATTACGTGGCATCATGGGCGGCCATTACTCAAAATACGGTTACAACGTTAAAATAAAATCCGACAAGTCGTACAAGACAAAATCACTATCTAATAAGACGACCCCCAGGTGCTACGTATCAGAGCGACTCGAACTCAAGGGAATGAAGGTCAAAGCCTTCAAGTACGGTTACCTGTAGAGTAAAAATCAACAAAAGGGGTGAGTCTCAAACCCTATAATAAAGTACATAAGGAGTAGTATGTACGAATACAGGACTACATCAATCACAGCAATATTCACTTTAATCACCAGTTCAGTCAATCGAAATTAATCACCAATTCATCACCAACTAAATATTCACCAAACAATCATCAAATAAAAGTAATCACCAAACAATCACCAAATAGATAATCACCAAAACATTCGCCATCTGTATGTTTAATGTATGAGATGCAACCCAAAACTCCACTGGGCATATGCATGTGGATCCATTCACCAAAAATGAGCCTTGAGGGCATTCACCAAAATTTATAATAAGGCCGAAGCCCGAGGCCGAAGCCTATTCACCAAAGATCATGCATATGATTATGCGACACCATGACAATGCATCACACACCAGAATCACCAAATAAAAGTATGCCATAGCATATTCACCGACAGTTGGTTTATTCACCCACACCCAAAAGAGGATCACATACCCCATTCACCAATAATAATATACGCCATATATATATATTTGCATACCACACTGTTACACAGCACATTACTTTCACCGTGACAACACCATTTAAAATTACAAGGAACAGTACCTTAGTCTCATGACGAACACCAACATTTTATTTAAAAAGTTACAGTAGCGATTTCCAATCCAAACAACAACTAGTACACAGTCACTTGGGACTTTCAGAAAACGACCGGGGAAAAATATTAATTTTTGATTTTGGCCTGGACAACCAGATAGACAATTAAATGAGCTTCGTAACGCACTTTGAAACACCTAAAACGGACACCCGAGTCAAAAGTTACGTTAAAAACAAATTTAGGAAAAATTAGGCAACACTGCTGGAAACTGGCGCCTTAGGCGCCCAGCGCCCAGGCAACACGCACACTGGCGCTGTAACACCCCGGTATTTCTATTGACCAAAAATACCCAGGTGCACATTAGTAACACATCAGAGATATATTTCCTGCTTAGACACTGAATATCACTATAAATTTTTCGCTGAATATAACCCAAACAGTCTTATTTACAACAAGACAATATGGTTCTCAGACCATTTACCATCAGCATCTATAGTATTCAGTATCATACAAGAAAGCGGAAGAAAGATATACATTAAATACATAATGCTTTAATATACAGACAACAAAAGGGAAATTAGCTTAAACATAAAGCTAGGCTATCAGCAACCAGTCCGAGCTCAACCTACTCGTGCCTCTTGGATTTCCGCTGTCCCTGTGTCTCTGTAAAACAACAACATATAAACAATGAGATACAATCTCAGTGAGTTCTACCGAGACCCCTACTAACACTCTCGGTTCAATTATGAATTTTATATAACGTGACACGGCACCGACTGCGTTACCGCTTCCAAACCCGGTGAACCGCATTACTTAACTTTTAACAGATCACCGACTGCGTTACCGCTTCCAAACCCGGTGAACCTGTAATGACTCAGTACGACACCGACTGCGTAACCGCTTCCAAACCCGGTGAATCGTACAACAAACAATTTGACATAACACCGACTGCGTAACTGCTTCCAAACCCGGTGAATCGTACAACAAACAATTTGACATAACACCGACTGCGTAACCGCTTCCAAACCCGGTGAACCCTCTTACCAATAGTGTTTCCTAATGGCACAGAGCCTAGGGTAAGGGATCATGACTGCCCCGCCTAGTATGTCAACATGGGTCGTCACCCAAACTCGATATAATATATATATCTACAGTACTATGAACCCACGGTCCATCAAATCAGACAATCAATGAGACACTTTAATTCCACGTTTTATTAAATCCAAGTTCACACTCGCACTCTATTTGACCACTTTTAGGCACAATTTTCAATATCAAAAACAGTTCATTTTGCCTTAAAAATAGAATATTCAGTTAGGCCTCTGAATAAGCTTTCCAACGCATCTTAGAACACCTCAATCGGGTTCCCGGATCAAAAGTTATCGCGAAATGAAAAATAGTGTTTGGTTGCTGAAATTCTGCCAACTGGCGCGCGAGTGGCGCGTGGCGCGCAAACGGCGCGCGAGTTGACAGTCAAGTTCTGTCCAGTGGCGCGCGAGTGGCGCGCGGCGCGCAAACGGCACGTGGACTGGCAGAAAGGGGGCCTGTCAAGTGCAGAATTTTGCGATTTTCGCGAAATCCGCTATTCCGCTCAATTCCGATTTTTGTTCCGATCGAAAACAGATTCTACAACCAGTAAAATGAACCCAATACAAACCACACAATCAATCAAAATCTCATTTTAAACGAATTGTATCACAACGCGACATATTTTCCAATTATCGGTTTTCAACCCAAAATCTCTCCAACTCGATTACCAAATAATATTCCAGTCCAGCGAAAGCGGTAAAACAGTTAATTAATTAATTCGAAACATAAAATCCTAAACGTGAGTAGAACTCACCCTTGAAGCGTGAACCACGATCGAGCCGAAATCACCGAGTAGCCACACGAACGCTCCCCGCTTAAACTCTCCGTTCCGACGACGCCAAATCCGCTTTCGAAGCTTTCCACTCGATCACGAAACCGCTTTTGACCGAAATACCGATTTCCCGAAATTCTCCATGGGCACTATTCATCATCTTCTTCACCTCAAGTCACTATTCACATAAACCTCAAATCTTGATTTTTCAACCTAACTCACCCAATCGATCATCAATACTCGAGTAATCCACCTCGTGCTCGCTCCTAAACATCGTCCTTAGCTTTCCCTTGAGCTTGAACAACAAAACCTCCACTTTTCTCCAAATTTCGAAAATGGTGGATTTGAGGAGAGTGAGTTGATGATGAAGATTTTGGTACCAAAACGAAGAGGAAGTAGCGATGAACATTTTTCGTGTTGGACGGAAGTCGTTTCGGTGAAGTCTTCTCCTCCCTCTTCTCTTCTCCCTCACGCCATTTTCTTCTTTTTCTCTTCTTTCTCTCTTTTCTCTTCACTGTCTCGTGCTTCCTTTCTTCTTTCTTTCTTTTCTTTTAATTAATTCTTTCCTTTCTTTTTAACACACACACACACGGTTACACATACATATATTTAATATATATTTAGTAACGTGGTCCAATTACCATATTGATCGAAATCTCCTATTTCGATTTCAAAACTTCCTTGGTCCGTATTATCCGGTTAACGATCCGATGACAACAAATAAATAATTTTAGCACTCGGTAAATTTACCCGTTAAGTACTAAATTAATTCAATTGGGTTAACATCCCAATAATTCGGTTAATTATTTTGCGGATGTTACAGGCGCCCAGCGCGCAACACAGCGCATCCGCGCGCACAACAGGCGCCCAGCGCCCAGGCGCGCGCCACACACACACACGCACGCAAGCAGGCGCCCAGCGCCCAGCGTGCAACACAGCGCACGCACAGCAGGCGCCCAGCGCCCAGGCGCGCGCCACACTTGCCCAGCCACACACACAGCGCCCTTGGCGCCCAGCACAGGGCGCCTGGCGCCCAGCACACTGCCAGAACCAGATTTTTACACAAATTCAGCCCAAACATCAATTTTTCTCAATTTTAAAACATCAAAATTATATTTCTTTTCCACCATCTAAAATCCTCACTCACCCAAAAAAGCAATTTTATTTGAAATCACCAAAACCATATGGACAACCATCATCACCATCACCATGGCACCCTAGGCGCCTATACACACACCCACACCAAAGCATCACCAACACACACTAACTTGGCACTTGGCACACAAACATATCATAAGATGCACTTAGCACATGGCACACCAACACAACACAAAATACACTTAGCCAAAACACAATAATGTGGCACGGGGCGCCTAGCACAAGGGCGCCTACTTCCATGACCAAAATTCCGACAACGTCAATACTTGGCGCGGGGCACCCCACTCAAAGGCGCCTAATTCCGCACCTAGACAACAATTTCCAGCAACACTAAAAATACCACAATGGCGCCTTATGCGCCTATAACACCCAAAACATCAAATTCACCAACAACAACACATGAGTACCAAGTGCTCAATCATCATCAACTATTTCAAACACCACAAAATTACTCCAAACTCAATGAATTCAGCCCAACATCATCATTTATACATTTATTCGAGCACTTAGTACGCAATTTGAAATTCATCATACAGAGCAACAATTCGCATATCATCACAATGAGCAACAATTGAACAACAACATACTCATATATCATAAACAACATAAAAATCAATTTAAACGGGACATAGGACCTAACCCCTACATACATCCCATTATGCTCCCTATTATAAGGCAAGACCCACCCTTACCTTAGTTTCACCGAAGACAGAGACCCCTCCACGTGCACACCGAGTAACCACAGCAACTGAGCTCCTCTCCTCTCCTATGGAAGTCGCGCCCTTCTCTTCTTCTTTCTTCTCCCTTAGTGCCGTTCTTCTCTTTTCTTTTTTCTCTTCTCACGCTCTCTCCTTTCTCTTCTCTCAACTCACGCTTTCTTTTCTTTTTTCACAAATGAGGCGCCACTTCACTAACCTAGCACCTAGCAGCTCAAGTCTACGGGCTTGGGCTTGGCGCACTGGGCCAATCATAACACCTCCGAAGTACCAACACCACTCCCTTCAGATAAATAAAATAATATAGTAATAACTAAAACCACCCAATATTATTATTATTATTATTATTTCTATCACCAACTCCTATTTAATTTAATTGACTAAATACTAAATAACTATTTAATTAATTTCGGGGTGTTAAATTGTACATCGAGAAACCTAAACCGGGGATTTTTCGGGGTGCAACAGCTGGAGACTCCACTGGGGACACTTTTTAAAACGAGGGTCAAGCCTAACTAATTTAAATGTGTGGTTTAATGTATTGTTGATTTGATTGAAACCTTGTTTGCCTTTCCTTCTTATCATTGATTGTAGGCATATGCATTTGTGTTCTTCTATGTTGTTCCTTGTCTCATCTTATTCCCTTTCTTTTATCGTTTATGCCCATGCATTCTTCCAATCCCCATGATCCCCTCTTCTTGGCTCCTCTTCCTAAGGTAAGCAATATCCTTGCTTATAGATATTCCAGGTATAAAACCCTAGGGTAGATAACTTGTTATTGCTTGCTTTTGTTTGGACTGCTCTGGTTTTCATTTCAGGTGGGGGTAGTGCTAGGGAAAACGCCCTTGACACACACTACACTTATACCCTGTGACTATGTGTTTTGAATGGGACCATAACCCCGGTCTGCAAAAACTTAGGAGAGTGGATTCGAGTAGTGAGAGCCCATCAGGACCTTTGTCCGTTTGGCTACTTGCGAAAGTTTCAACCAGAGTTGTGCTCTTTCATGATGCCTCACACCTAGCAGTTTGCTGCATTTGTGGGGAGTTTTGTGAAAGGGACTGTAGCTCTGGTGGCCTTGTAAGGGAGTGAATAGAGCTACATGGGAGGAACCTTTGAAGTTGCCCTAGAACTTAGGATTCCCACCTTGGTAGGACACGAGGGCATACGAATTGTATGTTGCATTGTAGTTTAGGCATGTCTTTACTATAATAAAAAAGAAATTTTCAAAAAAAGGAGAAAAGAGGAAAGGGTTGCCATTGTAGCCTTCTCTTTTGCCGATCCGTACGAAGTGACATATGGCCCACTTCATTTTCAAAAAAAAAAAAAGAAAGAAAGGGTTACCGCTGTAGCCTTTCTCATACCGGTCCATATGAAATGACGTACGGTCCTCATTTTCAAAAAATAATAATATATTTTCCTTCTTCAAATAAACCAGTGCGTGAGGCGGCACGTAGCGTGACTCCTCAATTTTTGAACTTCCGTCCATATGCCTCGCCTTTATTTTTTCCACACGCATCATTCATATCATAGTTGTATCATACCGCATTCATTTACTTGCATTCATACTACATCTCATTTGCATTTTGCTTGCTGGGGATCACCGAACAATGTACCGTTTTGTCATAGGTGCATCAGAATGGAATCAAATAGCAAGGCTTCACTTGCTTCTCGCTTCCCAGTTTTGAAGAAGGTTGATTTGCTATTTCGATTCCTCGTTTACTTCACTTCTTAAATCAAAAAAAAGAAAAAAAGGTTTATGCGCTTATGACAACATAAGACATCCCGTGGTTCCCGGCACCGAGCAAACATTGTACATACATTCATACATCCATTCATACATTCATCTTGATTCTTATGTAATAAAATCTAAACAAACAGAAAAGGCAAGCTGGTTCGTCCACATCGTTACTTCACCCGTTTGCAAGCGAAACTGATGGCGTCCAACGAAGACAGTCTGGGTCAAGATGAAATGGTGATAGAGATCCTTAATCCTGAGCAGCTGGCTCAGGAGAACCAGGCTCTGAAAGCTAAGGTGGAGGCCATGGAAGCTCAGAGGGCCGAGATAATGAATATGCTGCAAAATCTGAGAAGTGGGACCGCTGCTGGGGCCACCGCTGTTGTAAATCCTGGAGGGGTTGTTACTTCCGTTTCTCCTCCGGTGTCCGCTGAAGTTGCAACTACTCATGGACAAGGGGTCAGTCACTTCGCCCATTCTCCAGGGGCAAGCGGACAGGATCATCTGAATGCACAGGTATATCCTTGGGGAATGCCAATGGGTCATATGCCATCCGTTGCTGAAGCTATTCCTTTGGGGTCAGGTCAACCTGTCATGACTATGCCTAATGGATCTATTATGGGACCACAAATTCATACTCCTAGTCCTGGTATTGTGCTGCCAAGAAGTTCACTTACTCCTACTCCGGGAGTTGTCGTGAACCCTCAGAATGCTGTCCGTCATATGGGAAACCCCGCTCAGTATGGGGGCTATTATCACAGTTCGGGGAACTATCAACAAGGTCATTTGTTTGAGAGCACTCAGCGTAGAGACAGATATCACTCGCTAGAAGAACGATTGAAGGCAATGGAGACCCAGATACATGAGATGATGGTCATATTGCAGAGCTTAAAGAGTGGGACGGCTGCTGAGGGTGTCACCGTTGTGGGTCCAGTTGGTGTCACTTCTTTCATTCCTCCTCCACCACAAACTGTTCCATTCTCTGCTCCTGTGCCATCCCAGCAAGGCGGTGATAGTCACAAGGTTCAAAGTTATCAGTACAAGAGACGAACCAGTTTTGATCCAATACCGATGACATGTACTGAATTGTTTAATCACCTGACTTCCAAGAACCTGATCAACACTCGGCCAATGAAGGCCCGTCAGCCGCCATTCTCCCGAAGTCACAATGCAAGTGCTACCTGCAGTTTCCACGAAAACGGGGTTGGTCACACTGTGGAGGAGTGCAGAGCCTTCAAGCATGCAGTGCAAGACCTGATAGATCGGTGTGTGGTTCAGATAGGAACCCCTGATATTGATGGTGAAGAAGAAATCAATGAGGAAGTAACAGCGGTGCCTGTGGAAGAGGGATGTTGGGATACCCTAGGGGAGCCCAGTGGAAAGTTTGATTACTTGGTCAGATATGACGCTCCCGAGAGTGCTCAAATCCGAATGGAAGACATCCAGCCTACAGGATGGGATGAGGAAGAGGAACAATACGACCAAATTGCTGTCATCAATAATGGTCCTAAGTCAGAAGAGGGTGGTGCAAACCTGGTTTGTCACTGCATTGATGGTGAAGAAGAAATCAATGAGGAAGTAACAGCGGTGCCTGTGAAAGAGGGATGTTGGGATACCCTAGGGGAGCCCAGTGGAAAGTTTGATTACTTGGTCAGGTATGACGTTCCCGAGAGTGCTCAAATCCGAATGGAGGACATCCAGCCCACAGGATGGGATGAGGAAGAGGAACAATACGATCAAATTGCTGTCATCAATAATGAGGGATGTTGGGATACCCTAGGGGAGCCCAGTGGAAAGTTTGATTACTTGGTCAGGTATGACGTTCCCGAGAGTGCTCAAATCCGAATGGAGGACATCCAGCCCACAGGATGGGATGAGGAAGAGGAACAATACAACCAAATTGCTGTCATCGGTAATGGATCCGAAGCTGAAGAAAGTGAGACTGGTTTGGTTCGTCGCTGCCTTGCCAGAGAAAGTTGAAGAATGGGGAAGCTGCTGCCTTTCCTGTGACTTTTAATTCAATATGATCATTGTAATGCAACTCTGTGGCTCTGCCCAAGGTCATGGAGCAAGTTGTTAGGGGCAATCATGTTTTTATTTTCAGAATCATCATCATTAATAAAAACGTTGTTTTTGAATTCCAATCAATAAAAATCAATTCCTTTTCATTTCATGTGTCTCTTCTTTTCGTTATTGTTTTTGCTTGTTTGTCTCACCTTCCATTCTGCTTTTTCGCCTCGGCAAAAAGCGGATCCACAGCAATTGTCTCTCAAACTAACAGTGTCAACAGTCCATATTTTGACTTTGATCACCTTATCAATCAAGCAGAGGGGGATGTTGAGGAAGACCGGGAAGATCCTCCAGAAAGTTAATGATACAAGAAGAAAGAGTTATTCAGCCTCACGGGGAATCAACTGAAGTGATCAATTTAAGTACATCAGAGGACAGCAAGAAAAGAGATCAAGATGGGCACTTCAATAAAGGAAAATTAGAGCACAGAAAGAAATAAAAATAAGTAAATTATTGTCTTTGAGTTAATTTTTGAGAAAACGAGCAGTCATGATTTGAAATGAAGTTGGACCATCCCTCCATACCCTCAAAAACCTAAAATCCCAGAAAATCCATTTCCTACCCACCTTAAGCCACGAAAATCCCAAAGAGAAAAACAAAATCCTCTCCTACCCACCGTAAGCCAAAAAAAAAAAAAAAAAATTTTAAAAGGGAAAATCCCAAAATCAAAAGAAAAATACAACAGAAATGTAAGTAGTGAGTTGATACGTGTTACCACAAAACCCAAGAGATCCTCGTCTCAATAAACCTTCAAACACTGTATCATTCCTATACCTCTCATAAACCGCAAACACTCTCCTTTTGACCGCAATAACCCGTCCTCCACAGACCCTTAGCCAGGAATAAAACTTCCTAATACCTCATCAAGCCGGTTAACCATCATAAACCATCGATCATCAGCCAACGCTGAATAAGACCCATCTTCCCATCAACCCCAAACACTCCAACAAGCTCAGTCGTCCCTTCTCCACAAAACACCACAGTCCCGAAAGGTCCATTCCGATCAATGATTGATTGCTGTTGTTTTCTCAAAGTTTTAGCTCAAGGACAAATAAATTTGTTTATAATATGCCAAGTGGGGAAATCCTGTCGCTCTTCACCCCTCCTACAACTGGGGAAATTGACCCTACACCTATCTCATCCCTTGTCACACTCACATTCATGAAATCATACAGGGGCACCCCCTTTCTTCTCTAGTGTATGGGTCAGAAGCAGTTCTTCTCATCAAGGTTGAAATACCCTCTCTACGAGTAGTCATGGAGGCCAGGTTAGAAGAAGCAAAATGGATCCAAGCTCGTCTAGATCAACTGAATCTCATTAAGGAGAAAAGAATTGCTGCCCTGCGCCATGGCCAGTTGTACCAACAAGAGATGAAGGCAGCTTTCGACAGGAGAGTCCGTCTTCGAGAATTCGGCGAAGGAGACCTTGTACTCAAAAAGATCCTACCTATCCAGACTGACTCCGTGGGAAGTTGATGCCCATTTATGACGGTCCATATGAAGTCAAGAAAGCTTTTTCCAAAGGAGCGCCGATACTCATAAACATAGACGGCGAAGATCTCAGGAATCCAGTCAATTCAGATCAAGTGAAGAAGTATTATGCCTAAAAGAAATAGATGAAAAAAGAGAAAGACAAGCCAAGTAAGAATTAGCTCGCTAGGTTGAAAACCCGCAAAGGGCGGCCTAGGCAAAATCAGAGCGACCCGGTGGATTGAAAACCCGCAAAGGGCGATCCAGGCAAAAATTAGGGTCTGAAAACTTAGGCATGAAAAGTAAAGAAAGGCATACAACTCTCCTACAAGCTTGGATGAGGGAGTGATCAAGGTCAAGGACATAGATGTTTGGCACTGTTCCACAGAGACGGACAGTCAGAATTCAGTTTCTCTCTTTTTCGTGTCTTTTTATAGTTTAGACTTTCAAATGCAATAAACAATCGGCGTAACTTCTTGTGCGACCGGTTTCCGCATTAATAAAGTTCAAATTTCTCGTATCTGTTCACTCTTTTATTTTCTGCTTTTTCTGCTCAAAATAAACGTTTTATGATGATGATGGTCCTGAACTGTAAAACATGTGCATAAATCATGGAGCATTACAATGATTACGAGATTCTTAAGAATCCCGAGAGAAAGCACATCCTCAAAATCAGTCAATCATGCAAGAGAGAGCAACTACATCCATGATTGCTTCAAACCAGCAAAGTCAAAACCAACATGCACTCGGCCCATGAGCCCCGCAAGTCCAACAGGTTCCTCAGTCTCGTGTCATGAGTGTCGCGGGTTGGCTGAACCAGTAAATATATATATATATATATATATATATATATATATATATATATATATATATATATATATAAGCAAAAAAAAAAGGGCAATAAACAAACACAGTCATGCATTACATTCATCATGCATAAAATCATGCATTCCTCAGACATAGGAAATAATAATAAGAAAAGAGAAATTCAGACATTTGCATTCATCATAGGAGAAAGAAAAAGAAAATAACCATCATAACATTTGCATCCAAATATCTCATTTGCATTCACATTTCATGCATTCATCGCGTGCCATCCAAAATCCTAATGTTTCCCAATCAATCATTTCATATTATTGCTACATGTACCATAGCAGTTGGACTCAAACATTTCATTTGCATCATCTTAATGTTTGCATCTCATAAAAGGAAAAGAACAACAAAAAAATCTTGCATCAAAGCATTGCATTTGCATCATACTTGCATATCATAATGTGTTCATTCATTCATTGCATAAAATAAGAGTTGCGATGAAAAGCGAGACGTTCTTGCGAAACAATCATCCTTTTTGAAAAAGTTTATCAAGGTGTTCCAAGGCACTCAGTTTTTCAAATCAATAGCTCATTTGCATTTCTTTCAAAAGCACTGCATCCCATCCATTCTATGACAAAGGACTGAAATAGTGTGTCAAAGAAAAAAACAAATTTTTAACTGATGCTAACTCTCTGTGAAGCATTCTTCTAATGAGCGTGCATGCTATGAGTACATTCTCTTGTTTGAGTCCGTTGGTTTTCCTCCCTTACCACAGTTTCCCGTCCAAGTCTAACCCCGCCCCGTCCACCCATAAAGTGCATATTCTCCCCATCAGTGCGTATTTGACTTTTGGTTCAAGTCCTCCATGCTGGGGCAAGTCTGTGATCATTAATTCCCCTTGATATTAAAACAGGGTTTAGTGATCACCAGGTAAGGATTCTTTCGCACCAAAAGTCAAGACATCAGTAGAGAACCAAAGATTTGCACCGAGAATACCACTCGGACCCAAAAGTTGGGGCATTCTCTTCACCACCCACACACCCTAGTCTTGGGAAAGTCTGTTCAAGGCCCATCCCATGTCACCCCAGTTGTCAACGTCATTCCAAAGCGGGGCAAGTGCATCCCCATTCCTTCACCTCATTCATTCCCATAAAAAAAAACCTCACCGGGGCAATTTCTCAACTCACCATCCTAAACAAGACCTTGTCATTCTAATTGGGGGCAGCTTTGTCCTTGTTATGACTGGGGGCAACATCAAACTTTATGGGTTGGGACAAAATCTCTTTGGATCCACCTTCCCTTTCAAAAGCCGAAGCATTCCCAATTCATCATCTTCTGCGCCCCTAGTTGTTGTCACCACAAGACAGGGGCAAACTATTCACTCATCAAAAAACTGAATTGGGACAATCTTGTATCTCTTGGTCCCTCATAAGCTTCGGCAATAGCCATGTCGGTCATTCCTTCACTTGCCATAAAAGTCCATTCCAAGTTAACTGACTCACTCATTCACATTTGCACCCCTATGCGTGCTTACTGTAACACCCCGGTATATTTAACTTGTAAAAATACCAAAGCGTACCAAGTATAAACATCAGAGATAAAAATTTCCTGTTTAGACACTGAATACCATTATAATATTTTGCTGAAATACGACATAACCATCTTATACACAAATAAGATCATACGGTACTCAGACCATAACTGTCAGCAACTGTGGTAATCAGAGTCATACAAGAAAGCGGAAAAGGATAAACAAAACACCAATGCCATAGTGTTGTAATACATAGGCAACAGAGGAAAATAAACTTGAACATAAAGCTAAGTCATTATTCTCCTCCCGGGGCCACCTACTCGTGCCTCTGAGGTTTCTTCTGTCCCTGTTTATCTGTAAAACAACAACAATTAAACAGTGAGATACAATCTCAGTGAGTTCTACCGGAACCCCTACTAACACTCTCGGTTCAGTTATGAAATTTATTTAATTCAACACGACACCGACTGCAATCCAGTGCTAAATCCTGGTGAACGTGTTATGACTCAGTACGGCACCGACTGCAATCCTGTGCTAAATCCCGGTGAACCGTACAGTACGACACCGACTGCAATCCTGTGCTAAATCCCGGTGTATCGTACAATAAAACTTTCAACATAACACCGACTGCAATCCAGTGCTAAATCCCGGTGAACCCCAATACCAATAGTGTTTCCTAATGGCACGGAGCCTAGGGTAAGGGATCATGACTTCCCCGCCTAGTATGTTAACATGGGTCGTCACCCAAACTCGATATAATATATATATCTACAATCATATGAACATTTAGTTCATTGAATTATACCTCACCACGTAGGACCCATAGTCCGTTTGTTACCAATAAAACATATCCGCACACGCATACTATTATTCGGTTTTTCGAAACGATTTAGACATCAAAAGCGTTTTATAAAACCCTTTGTAACACACCCAAAATCATGGCATCATAAGCCTAATATCATTATATAAGGGTTAGGAAAGGATTAGGAAAGGATTGGAATCAAAATGGAATTATTTTGGACAACTTGAAAATTTTGGACAGAACTGGGCGCACGGGTCGTGCCCCTGGACGCACGGGTCGTGCGCCCCCTGTTTGACATTTTTGCACACTGAACCCGAACCAGGCGCACGGGTCGTGCGCCCTGGACGCACGGGTCGTGTGCATTTGACAGCATTGCCAAAAATACCCTGTTTCATGAAATTTTGCTTTCCGATTGATCCGAAACTTTCCCCGATCGATTCCTAACTCAAAAACAGATAATACCAGACAATATACCAGTCCAATCAACATCAAACAATCAAGCAATTCAATCAAAAACTCAACGATTACGAATTTCGTTAAAACGCAATATATTTCAAAATAACGTTTTCGACTCAAAATCTTTCGAAAACAAATCACACAATTCATTTCAAAACGGAATAAACCTAAACGTGAGTAAAACTCACCCTCGAAGCGAGAGTCGGCGCCGAGACTTCTAAAATCACCAAAACGAGCCCAATCAACACCAATTCGCTTCCAACTTCGATTCGAGCTCCCAAACGCGTTCCACCGCTCTTGGCTTTGATCCTAATCATGAATCAATCATCAATTCCAGCTTACAACTTGAGATTTCAACAAATCGATTCCCAAAATCTCTAGAAATTCGTAGGCCATGAGAAGGAGAAAAATTGAGGGGAAGCTTACCAAATTATAGGGTTTTGTAGAGGGAAGTAAGGGGATGATGGTGATGAAATTTGAGAGGGTGGGCTTCACACCTCTTCTTCCTTTCTCTTCTTCTTTCCTCTTCTTCTTTCTCTTCCTTTCTTCTCTTTTCTTCTCTTTTTCCTCTTCTGCGCGTATCTCTTCTTTCTTTCTTTCTTCTCTTTCATTCTTTTATTTTCTTTAATCACACACACAACACATATTTAATTATTAAATAGGTGGTAGCGTGGTCCAATTACCGTATTGATCTTTATCCTTTATTTCGATTCCAAAACTTCATTGACCCGTATTATCCAGTTAACGACTTAATGTTATCTAGTAAATAATTTTAGTACTCACTAAATTTACCAGTCAGGTACTAAATTACTCCCATTGGGTTAACATCCAAATAATTCGCCTAATTATTTTGAGGATGTTACATTCTCCCCCACTTAAAGGAATTTTGTCCTCAAAATTAAACACAACGTACCTCAAGAAAACAAATACGGATACTGGGTCCGCATATCGTCCTCCAACTCCCAAGTAGCTTCATCGACGGAAAAACCATCCCAAACCACCTTGACAATGGGAATTGACTTCGTCCGTAGCGTCCTCTCGCCACGTTCCATGATATAATTTGGATGAGGTTGGAAAGACAAGTCCGGTCGGAGGTCAATCGTTTCAAAATCTAACGGTTGACTTGGATCGGGAATGTACTTTCGCAATTGAGACACATGGAATACATCATGCAATTTTGACAATGGAGGAGGCAAGGCGATGCGGTATGCAAGAGGCCCAATTCGCTCGATAATTTGGAAGGGTCCAATATACCGAGGACTGAGCTTCTTCACCCGTAATGCTCTACCTGTGCCGATTGTTGGTGATAATCTCAAAAACACATGATCACCTGACTCAAACTCTAACGGCCTTCTCCTTTTGTCGGCATAACTCTTTTGCCTACTTTGAGCAGCTTTCATTCTTTCCCTGATCTGGCGGATCTTTTCGGTAGTGTCTTGAATCACCTCGGGTCCTAACAATCGGTTCTCACCGACTTCCCACCAACACAATGGAGTTCTACATTTCCTTCCATACAAGGCCTCAAAAGGCGCCATTCCGATACTGGAATGATAACTGTTGTTATATGAGAATTCAACCAGTGGAAGATGATCCTCCCATTTCTTCCCGTTATCAAGTACCGAAGCCCTAAGCATATCCTCTAATGTCTGGATAGTTCTCTCGGTCTGCCCATCTGTCTGCGGGTGATAAGCGGTACTAAGAAGTACTTTAGTCCCCAATGCTTCATTTAGAGCTTTCCAAAATCGAGAAGTGAATTTCGGATCTCGATCCGAAACTATACTGGTAGGAACCCCATGTAACCTTACTATGTTCTTCAAATACACCTCAGCTAACTTGGATACTTTACTGCTAGAACGGACTGGAATAAAATGAGCTGATTTAGTTAACCGATCCACAACTACCCAAATGGAGTCGTTACCGGCTTGAGACCTTGGCAACGCCATTACAAAATCCATGGAAATGTCTTCCCATTTCCACACTGGCACATCTAATGGCCGTAGCAGACCAGCAGGCTTCTGATGTTCTATCTTAACTCTTTGGCAAGTTAAGCACTTTGATACGAATTCAGCAATCTCTAACTTCATTCCTTGCCACCAATACATCTGCTTTAAATCTCTATACATCTTGGTGGATCCAGGATGTACAGAAAATAGACTTCGGTGTGCTTCTTCTAGCACCTGATTTTTAATATCTTCATTATCGGGCACACAGATTCTACCGTTGAAACAAATCACCCCATCACTATCTTCCGTAAAGTCTGGTAACAATTTCTGCGATTGCAGCTTCACATCATTTTCCTGTGCCAAGCGAATAGAATCCCTTAATGAGCTAGAGATCCTCATGTGGCTCAGCACTAACCGGTTCTTCCTTGATCTTGCATTCAAATTCAAGTCCCTAAAGGACTCCAACAATTCCATTTCATGCATCATAAACTTTGCTACGTGAATGGATTTCCTACTTAGTGCATCGGCTACGACATTAGCCTTTCCCGGATGATACTTCAATTCGAAGTCATAATCCTTCAGAAATTCCACCCACCTTCTCTGCCTATTATTCAATTCCTTCTAATCAAACAAATACTTCAAGCTTTTATGATCACTGAAGACTTCGAAACGAGACCCATATAGGTAATGTCTCCAAATCTTCAGTGCGTACACAATAGCTGCCAACTCCAGATCATGAGTCGGATAATTCTCTTCATGAGTCTTCAACTGTCTGGAGGCATAAGCTACAACTTGTTGGTTTTGCATGAGAACACATCCCAAACCCTTCCCAGAAGCATCGCTGAAAATTTGAAATTCCAAAGACGGATCTGGAAGAATTAGGATTGGAGCAGAAGTCAACCTTACGGATTCGGAGGCGAAGCTAATGGTTCGATCGGCACAGTTGATTGTTACATGATTTTCAGCCATCCAATTCATACCCAGAACAATGTCCATGCTTCTCATAGGCAAGCAGATAAATTTCACAACAAATTGTCTGTCCCCTATGACAAGTAGGCAATTTTCACACAATGATTGGGTCTGGACTCGACCCTTGGCAGCAGTTAAAATAGTTATCGGTTCGGATAGCTCAGATAATGCTAAACCCAACCGATCGACACATGCTTGTGATATAAAACAATGAGTTGCACCGGAATCATATAAAATATTGACTGAGTTATTAAAAAGAGATCCCGTACCCCTCAGAAGATTATCAGTAGGTGTGATGGTTCGAGCATCCAATGTGTTGATTCGTCCTTGCCTTGGCGCATTCGGTGCTCCTTGGAAAGTTTTCTTTGCTGGGCACTCATTTGCATAGTGACCTTCTTCATTACAAACATAACACCTATTGGATCTTTGCTGACAATCACCACGGTGATATCTTCCGCAACTCCTACAATTCCTCAATGTTGATGAATCAAATGATTGAACCTGCTTCCCTTTATAGTTGCTTCCCTTGGACTGCCTGGATGGAGTAGAAGATTCAGCAAGCTTTTTCTTGCCCTTCCAATAGTCTTTCTTTTCAGCATACATTTTCCTCAGATCCTCCTCAGCAACATATGCTTGTTGCACTAAGGCAGGATAATTAACCAAGGTGTAAGAACTGAGTCCTTGGCTCACATCAGCTCGGAGACCTTCTTTGAACATTTGCATTTTCCACATATCATTTGGGGCATACCTTCCCAACTCATAGAACTGAGACAGTCTTTCAAATTTCGCAGCATACTCCCCAACCGACATATCACCTTGCTTAAGATTTACAAACTCTGCTTGTTTACTCAGCTTCTTCACCGAAGGGAAATATTGCTTCAGAAATAATTCCTTGAAGTTGTCCCAAGTTAGGGGAGTTTCTTGGAGTTCCATCATATGTCTTGCATTACACCACCAGGTGTGGGCATCTTCGTCGAGCACGTTTGCCGCAAATATTACCTTCTCCTCTTCCCCGCATTGCAAGGTTTGAAAAATTTTCTCCATTGAATCAATCCAATAGTAGGCGGTCATTGGATCTGATCCTCCCTTGAAAGTCGGGGGCTTCATCTTTTGAAATTGAAAATATGCCCGGTTAGGATCTTCCTGATGGGGTTGAACATTGGGCTGCTGCAGAGCCATTTGGTCATGCTGCATTTGCAACATATCCTGCATCATCTTTTGCTGATTCTCAATTATATTCTGCATCCATTCAAAGTTTGGATCAACAGGAGGAGGAACGCCTCTACCTCTTCTGGCCATGATTCTGCGAAATATGCACAAAGTATTAAGTTGATCAAGCTCAATGTCTAATAGCATACTAAGAAAATCACGACTGGAGAAAGTAAAGACCCTAACAGCTAAGTCCGACTAGGTCGAACCGCTCTGATACCAACTGTAACACCCCGGTATATTTAACTTGTAAAAATACCAAAGCGTACCAAGTATAAACATCAGAGATAAAAATTTCCTGTTTAGACACTGAATACCATTATAATATTTTGCTGAAATACGACATAACCATCTTATACACAAATAAGATCATACGGTACTCAGACCATAACTGTCAGCAACTGTGGTAATCAGAGTCATACAAGAAAGCGGAAAAGGATAAACAAAACACCAATGCCATAGTGTTGTAATACATAGGCAACAGAGGAAAATAAACTTGAACATAAAGCTAAGTCATTATTCTCCTCCCGGGGCCACCTACTCGTGCCTCTGAGGTTTCTTCTGTCCCTGTTTATCTGTAAAACAACAACAATTAAACAGTGAGATACAATCTCAGTGAGTTCTACCGGAACCCCTACTAACACTCTCGGTTCAGTTATGAAATTTATTTAATTCAACACGACACCGACTGCAATCCAGTGCTAAATCCTGGTGAACGTGTTATGACTCAGTACGGCACCGACTGCAATCCTGTGCTAAATCCCGGTGAACCGTACAGTACGACACCGACTGCAATCCTGTGCTAAATCCCGGTGTATCGTACAATAAAACTTTCAACATAACACCGACTGCAATCCAGTGCTAAATCCCGGTGAACCCCAATACCAATAGTGTTTCCTAATGGCACGGAGCCTAGGGTAAGGGATCATGACTTCCCCGCCTAGTATGTTAACATGGGTCGTCACCCAAACTCGATATAATATATATATCTACAATCATATGAACATTTAGTTCATTGAGTTATACCTCACCACGTAGGACCCATAGTCCGTTTGTTACCAATAAAACATATCCGCACACGCATACTATTATTCGGTTTTTCGAAACGATTTAGACATCAAAAGCGTTTTATAAAACCCTTTGTAACACACCCAAAATCATGGCATCATAAGCCTAATATCATTATATAAGGGTTAGGAAAGGATTAGGAAAGGATTGGAATCAAAATGGAATTATTTTGGACAACTTGAAAATTTTGGACAGAACTGGGCGCACGGGTCGTGCCCCTGGACGCACGGGTCGTGCGCCCCCTGTTTGACATTTTTGCACACTGAACCCGAACCAGGCGCACGGGTCGTGCGCCCTGGACGCACGGGTCGTGTGCATTTGACAGCATTACCAAAAATACCCTGTTTCATGAAATTTTGCTTTCCGATTGATCCGAAACTTTCCCCGATCGATTCCCAACTCAAAAACAGATAATACCAGACAATATACCAGTCCAATCAACATCAAACAATCAAGCAATTCAATCAAAAACTCAACGATTACGAATTTCGTTAAAACGCAATATATTTCAAAATAACGTTTTCGACTCAAAATCTTTCGAAAACAAATCACACAATTCATTTCAAAACGGAATAAACCTAAACGTGAGTAAAACTCACCCTCGAAGCGAGAGTCGGCGCCGAGACTTCTAAAATCACCAAAACGAGCCCAATCAACACCAATTCGCTTCCATGTTCGATTCGAGCTCCCAAACGCGTTCCACCGCTCTTGGCTTTGATCCTAATCATGAATCAATCATCAATTCCAGCTTACAACTTGAGATTTCAACAAATCGATTCCCAAAATCTCTAGAAATTCGTAGGCCATGAGAAGGAGAAAAATTGAGGGGAAGCTTACCAAATTATAGGGTTTTGTAGAGGGAAGTAAGGGGATGATGGTGATGAAATTTGAGAGGGTGGGCTTCACACCTCTTCTTCCTTTCTCTTCTTCTTTCCTCTTCTTCTTTCTCTTCCTTTCTTCTCTTTTCTTCTCTTTTTCCTCTTCTGCGCGTATCTCTTCTTTCTTTCTTTCTTCTCTTTCATTCTTTTATTTTCTTTAATCACACACACAACACATATTTAATTATTAAATAGGTGGTAGCGTGGTCCAATTACCGTATTGATCTTTATCCTTTATTTCGATTCCAAAACTTCATTGACCCGTATTATCCAGTTAACGACTTAATGTTATCTAGTAAATAATTTTAGTACTCACTAAATTTACCAGTCAGGTACTAAATTACTCCCATTGGGTTAACATCCAAATAATTCGCCTAATTATTTTGAGGATGTTACACTTACTAGATAATGCTTCAAAGAGGGAGAACACAAGTTAGTCCTGCGATATTTAAGATTCAGTCGTCATTGGAAGGAAGAGAAAACAAGTGAGTTTGTTTGTAAATAAATCTTGAGAACACTGGAGTTTGAACCAAATTCCATTTTTTCTCAACAAAATGGTCGATAATCATCTCAATCCCTTGCATTAAAAGTCTCGCATCTCATCATCACAAAAATGTTTAATCATTTTGCATCGTGCCAACATCATCATTTCATGAAAGGCAACAAAAAAAGAAGCATCGGATAAAAACAAAAATCTTCCATCTCATTCCATCAAGCATCAAAGCATTGCATCATAAAAGCAAAAACACGTCATCCCATGTCATAACATTTGCATCCAAGCATTTCATTCACATCATATTCACATTCGCATTTCATGCTTTCATTGCATGTCATCCAAAATGCCTGTGCTTCCCAATCAATCATTTCATATCATTACACTATGCATCATAACATTAGCATCCAAACATTTCATTTGCATTCGCATGCCTATGTTTCCCAATCAACTATTTCATATCATGCATCAAAGTATTGCATTTGCATCCTCACATAGCAAAAAGAGCAAAAGAAAAAAACAACGATCAGGAAAAAGAAAGCTGATCAAAGAAAGAAAAAAAAAACAAAAAAGAAAAAAAAAACAAACAGTCAGAAAAAAAAGCTGACAAAAGAAACGAAGAATCAAGAATAGCATCCCATTGCATTCATCATTCCACCAAATCATCACATCGCATGCACTCACATTGCACGCACATGCATAACATGCCCTTGCATGATAAGCCTGTGCATAACATGCATCCACACTTCATGCACCATACCTTGCATCAGCTGACGTATGCAGGTACCTCAATCAACCAATCAACAGGATTAGTGAATCCCTTCAGGACCCAGTGTCCCTTCAGGCCAGGTGCCAATCAACCAACAGGATTAGTGAATCCCTTCAGACTTCTCCCTGTATTCGAGCTACAGGTAAGTCCTTCAGACCTCGTTAGGTCCAGACGAAAAGGATAGTTGTGTCAGCCTAAGACATGGCGCAGTCCTAGGGAAATATCGAGATCGCGACTTGATAAAGTACCCTCCCCCGGTCGCTCGTGAAGACCACCATGCCCAAGGGCAAGCTCGGATCGTTCGCGGTTCGTTAAAGGGCTTTAGGCAGCCTATGGTGTCGGCTTACTGAGGGCCGATACCTTCTTTACTGCTTTCTTTATTTTTCTTTTTGCATATCAGATGCTTTATTTTCTTCTTGCACGTCAGGTGCTTATTCTTCTTTCCGCACGCCAGGTGCTTATTTTACCGCTTTCTGCACGCCAGGTGCCCATTTACTTTTCTGTTTGCACGCCAGGTGCCCATTTTACTTTTCTGTCTGCTCTAGTTGAACATTTCAATCAATCAACCAACAGGATTCGTGAATCCCTTCAGGACCCAAGTGTCCCTTCAAAAGCAGACTTCACCTCGTATTCGGGCTGCGGGTAAGTCCTTCAGACCCCAAGTGGTCCTTCAGACTAGTTGTGTCAGCCTAAGACACAGCGGACGTCCTTCATGGTCAACATATCAGTTCCGGATCTGATCTTGACCCATCAGGGCCGCTCGAATGCAAAGGCCCCCCTCAGACCGTTTCACTAGTACCATAGCTAGTAGTGCTCCTTCAGATCCCGAGTGGTCCATCATTTTCTCTCTCGGTTAATGCACCAAGTGTTAACCATTCCCCGTTTGTTCTCAAGCCCATCTATTAAAAAAAAATAGAAAAAGAAAAAGAGGAAAATTCGGGTCTCCCTAAGCAGACAAAATCGGTATAATTTCTGAATTCTTTATTTCTATTTTGCCTCGAAATATGTCCTGCGCAATTCATATTTCTTGTCAAAATCCAAATAAAGAGGGGCAGCTGTCATACCCCAATTTTGTCCGGTTTAGGGCAAAACCCTAATTTTCAACCAAAAATAAATAAATCAAGTCTTGACATTCATCCTAGAGGTTAGGAAAGGCATCATGCTTGCATTTTAGAAGTTTCATAATGCAATTTAGGGTTAGAATAGCATTGCATGGCATTTTAGAGCACTTTAGAGCATTTTTAGGGTTTCTAGGGTTTTTCCTAATTCAAAGGGTATTTTGGTAATGTCGCCAAAAAGACTTATTTTCTCATCATGCATGCATTTCTAGAGTTTTAGAGTCATCCAAAAGGTCTCAGGATCATTGTTAGAGTGGAAATGAAGTTTGGAGCAAAATCAGGGTTTTTGGGACCAAAAGGGCATTTTGGTCATTTCTCTAAAATAAATAATTTCTCGGTAAAAACCATTATACATCTCTTGAGGAATTTATGTGAGTCCAAGTGAGTGGAGTTGTGTATTTTTTTGTGCATCATGGGAATATTTTTGGCATGAAATTCGGTTTTTGAACAAAAGGGCAAAATGGTCATTTCCTTTGAAGTAGGGTCAATGAATCGATTTTGGGATTGGTGAGATCATAAAATTCAGAGCCCAATCATTGAATCATGGGATATGGCCCAAAATGGTATGAATTTAGAAGAATCATCTAGAAAGGAATAAGGAATATCCCTTTGAATTTTGAAAGGTCAAGTGTAGTACAATAGTACAAGTTACAATTCCATTCACTCTCTCTCATATGTGCTGCGAATTCCAGCCCATATTCCTTCAATTTTGATTTATTTTATTGGTTGCAAGTTGTGTTTAAATCATGGCCTTCCATTCAAGTGTTAAATGCAATCCTCACCCTTCATTTGAATTAAAGTGGCACTCTTGTAATAAGCTTCATGGAAAAATACAATTTTGTAATTGAACTTATCCTTCACCACCCTCCTTAAGCTGCGCCCCTCAGCCCTCTCTCTCCTCACTTTGTGCTTTCTAATTGCCCCTAATCCATGTGACATTTGATCTTGACCCTTGGTTCAAAATTTAGATGCAATCCTAGAGCACAATGGAAATCAAAATGACCTAGAAGCCCTTAATGATAAGTGAGCACTATATATACCTTCATATGATCAGCCCACAGATCTTCTTAGCCTCACTCTCCATTCAAAAACCCTAGCACACCTCTTTTCTCTCCAAGGCCGTAGCCCCCCTCACCCCTTCTCCTCCATTTTCTCTTCAATTTCCATCCACTAACTCACCTCAAACTCACTCCATATTCATATATCCTCTTCCTTTCATCTTTGATTCAACATTTACATCATCAAAGGGGCTGATCCTTCAAGGTTGCGTGTTTGTTGTTGGTGATTTTGAGGAGTGTTGGTGATTTGTTACTCTTGATCTTCATTTCTACTCTTGTTTAGCTTGGAACTAAGGTATAACCTAAGACCCTTTGCATTTTCATCCACTTTCTTGCATCAAAATCCTTTTTCAACTTATATTTGCATCTCATAACATCATCTAAATGTAGATTAGGGGCTGTTGTGGGTGAGAGTTGGCATCTCACCCACCAAATAAATTGTTCTTGTGACTATGTGTTGATTATGTGTTGTTCTTGTGATTTGCACTTTGTTTTATGAAATTTTCACCAAGTAAAATTTATTTATTCTTACCTTTATGCTTCGGCCTAGGGCCTCTCTTGTTGAATAACATGTTTTCTTGCTTGTTTCTTGAAGTTTGATGGAATAAAATTGGTTAAGTTAGTTCTTCATGCTCTAAAGTTTGATAGTGTAGAATTAGGGTTTTTATACTTTTGGTTCCCTCTTGTTTTTATGTTGAATAAATGATGAAATGATGATTGTTTGAGTGTGATATACATGTGTAGATCTTAGGGTTTATGTGTGTGTGTCTAATGATGTGATTTGGTTGCAAGAAATTTGTTGAATTTGAGCCTTATTGTGTATATGTATGTTTCGGCCATAAAGCCATTTTTGTGACCAATTTACTTACTCAAATTTGTTGTTTGATCTTGTTTGGTAAATTAATTGTTGTGAGTTGTGTTTTTTTACTTTTTACCTTTTAGTTTTTAGTTTTTACCATTCACTTAAGTGTTACTAAATAGTAAAAAACATTTTCTTACCTTTTTTTTACCTTTCACTTAAAACCCTAAAAAAAAAACATTTTACCTTTTACTTTTACCATTCACCTTCACTTAAGTAAGTTACCATTTCATTAATAATTCACCTTTACTTTTTACCTTTCTTAAATTACAAAAAGACCCAAAACATTTTCTAGTTTACATTTATAACTTTTCAACTTTATAAAATCAACCCAAAAATACTTTTTACCACTTTTTCCTAAGACTCTAAAAACACCAAAACATTTCACCATTTCCTAAGAATAAGGTAACTAAATTTTTACCACTTGTTATGACACACTCTCACACACTTGCACTTAAATAAAACCTTATTCACTCTCTTGCATTCTCATTTGCTTGTATCTCTTGCATACTCTCTTGTTTTAATCTTCATGCCTTTTCATATATTCATATCTCTTGCATATTCATTTGCACTCTCACTTGTTAGTACCTCATGCATCCTTACATGTCCATTCATAATTAAATAACCATGCATCCTCACATGTCCATGCATTCATTAATCAAATGCTCATGCATTCTTGTATGCTCATGCATCTTTGTATATACTCATTCTTGCATCCATTCTCAAATGTTCATGCATTTACACGCATTCATGCTTATCTAATCTAGCACATCATGATCACATGCTCATCCATTTAACTTAGACTATTTTATGCCTATGATCAATTGTATTCTCTTGTTGTTGATGCCACTTAAATGTCTTGATTGAATTGTGTACAATTACCTTCTACTTGCATGTGTTCTTGTGAAGACGTAAGACTACTAGAGTCATTAAGATCCTTGCACATTCTTCCTTTGCCACGTAAGCAATTCCCTCACACACGCACAATTATTTTGAGAACTTTACTTTGCATCCTCAATAACTGTATCTCTTGATGGTATTGGCATGTTTAATCTCAGTTAGTGATCAACGCGTTCATCATTGCTTGATTAGTGAATGTGTTTGTATTTCATTCATTCATGTCGCATCTTTTGGTTATGGACTCGGAGTTGGTTGAAATGTTCTACTTATTTTTCCGAAATCCTTTTCCAAATCATCTTTTCCTTAGAATTAATTTTCAAATTAAATCAAATGTTTTCTCAAACAAAAACCCTAAGGCATTTTCTTAAATAAATCATTAGCCATCACTCGAAGCCTTTGCTTGTTTGATCGCTAATGAGGAGTCATTAGTGGTAGTCACTCGAAGCCTTTGCTTGTTTGGCTATCATGAAAGCTCCCACACATTAACTAAACATAAACTAATCCAAATTTCAAAAACAACATGAGCTATTAGTGATAATTATCACTGATGCTCACCCTTTTTCAAAACGATTTCAAAAAGATAATAAAACGTTGTTACTTGTAATCACTCGAAGCCTTTGCTTGTTTGATTACCGGTTTCGACTCTTTTCTTTCGAGTTAGTAATGAACGCCACTCGAAGCCGTTGCTTGTTTGGTATTCGTGAACACTCGAGTCTTATTTCCAAAAACTCAAAAACACACTTTTCAAAAAAAAGCCGAGAACTACGTAGCTTTGATCCCTCTTCCAGAGAGGGTACGTAGGAGCGGGTCGTAACCCGTCAAGCACCCTTCTAAAAAAAAAACTTTGTCTTATTCATTAGAACTACGTCGCTTTGATTCCCATTTGGGATACGTAGGAGCGAGCCACGTTCTCGTCAAGCGCAAAAAATAAAAATCCTTTTCGCAACCCTAAACCAATCATTTTCACAAAACAAACCAAAAAGTCATTTTCAAACCCATTGCTGCTAGTAGCTCATCAGAGCCTTTGTTCGTTTAGCTATTAGTGGCAGTGTCCTTTTCTCATGAGAATAATAAACGATGATCCATCATAACCTTTGTTAGTTTGATCATCGTGCGAATCAATCTCTTTCGAAAATCACTTTCAAAAAAGATAATAAAAACGAGTTGTTATCAAACAGTCCATCAAAACCTTTGTTCGTTTGACTAGCGGTACAACTCTCTTTTTTGAGTATTTAGCGGTGATTACCCATAACCTCTGTTAGTTTAATCGTTCGTTGAATACTCGTCCTATTTCGAAAATTCACTAAAAAGATAAAAAATAAAAACCTTTTCATGATAAAGAAGAACTACGTAGCTTTGAGTTCTCCATCGCACCGGGAGATACGTAGGAGCGGGCCATGTCCCGTCAAGCACTTTTTCTAAAAAACTTTTTTTCCCTTCTCTATAATAAACAAAATTTTCATTAAGTCCTTTTTCAATGCATTTTTTTAATAAAGAAATGAATAGGCAAATTTAGGTATATTTTCCAAATCAAACGTCGAAACCACACCTTTTAGTTAGAGGTTCCCTTTCGGTAGAAAGGACATGTGAGGTGCTAATACCTTCCTCACGTGTAATCGACCCCCGAACCTATGTCTCTAGTTTTCAAAGACCACCCGCCTTTTCTTTGAAAAGACTTTTTTCCAATGTTTCGATCTTAAAACTAAAATATTGGTGGCGGCTCCAAACTTTTCCCATGTTGTACATCGAGAAACCTAAACCGGGGATTTTTCGGGGTGCAACAGTACAATATGGGCCAAATTGTACACTTTGGTCCGAACTGGTACGAAATCACACGAAATGGTATGAACATGTACGAAATCGTACGAAATGGTATGAACTAGTATGAACTCGAAAAAATGGTACGAACTCGTATGAGTATGTACAATATGGGCCAAATCGTACGATTTGGTCTGAACTGGTACGAAATCCCACGAAATGGTATTAACAGGTACGAAATCGTACGAAATTGTATGAACTAGTAAGAACTAGAAAAAGTGGTAAGAAATCGTACCAGTTTATACAATATAGGCCAAATCGTACGATTTGGTCCGAACTGGTACGAAAACAAACAAAATGGTATGAACTCGTACGAGTTTGTACAATATGGGCCAAATAGTACGATTTGTCCATAACTGGTACGAAATCACACGAAATGGTATGAAATGGGACAAACTGAGACGAAATCGTACGAACTGGTACGAACTTGTACGAGTTTGTACAATATGGGCCAAACCGTACGATTTGGTCCGAACTGGTACGAAATCATACGAAATGGTATGAAATGGTACAAACAGGTACGAAATTGTAGGAACTGGTACGAACTCGTAAAAAATGGTACAAACTCGTACGAGTTGGTACAATATAGGCCAAATTGTATTATTTGGTCGAAACTAGTACGAACAGGTACGAAATCGTACGAAATGGTATGAATAGTACAAACTCGAAAAAATGGTTCGAAATCGTACTAGTTTATAAAATATGGGCCAATCGTACGATTTGTTCCGACCTGGTACGAAATCACACGAAATGGTATGGAATGGTACAAAGAGGTACGAAATCGTACGAACTGGTACGAACCCATACAAGTTTGTACAATATGGGCCAGATCGTACGATTTGGTCCGAACTGGTACGAAATCACACTAAATGGTATGAAATGGAACAAACAGGTACGAACTCGTCCGAGTATGTACAATATGGGACAAATTGTACACTTGGGTCCGAACTGGTACGAAATCACACGAAATGGTATGAAATGGTACAAACAGGTACGAAATCTTATGAACTAGTACGAACTCGAAAAAATGGTACGAACTCGTACAAGTATGTACAATATGGGCCAAATCGTACGATTTGGTCCGAACTGGTACGAAATCCCACGAAATGGTATTAACAGGTACGAAATCGTACGAAATTGTATGAACTAGTACGAACTCGAAAAATTGGTACGAAATCGTACTAGTTTATACAATATGGGCCAAATCGTACGATTTGGTCTGAACTGGTACGAAATCATACGAAATGGTATGAAATAAAACAAACAGGTACAAAATCGTAGGAACCAGTACGAACTCGAAAAAATGGTACGAATTCGTACCAGTTTATATAATATGGGCCAAATCGAATGATTTGGTCCAAACTGGTACGAAATCACACGAAATGGTATGAAATGGAACAAACAGGTACGAACTCGTCCGAGTATGTACAATATGGGCCAAATTGTGCACTTTGGTCCGAACTGGTACGAAATCACACGAAATTGTAAGAACAGGTACGAAATCGTACGAAATGGTATGAACTAGTATGAACTCGAAAAAATGGTACGAACTCGTACTAGTTTATACAATATGGGCCAAATCGTACGATTTGGTCCGAACTGGTACGAAATCTTACGAAATGGTATGAAATGGAACAAACAGGTACGAACTCGTCCGAGTATGTACAATATGGGCCAAATTGTACACTTTGGTCCGAACTAGTACGAAATCACACGAAATGGTATGAACATGTACGAAATCGTACGAAATGGTATGAACTAGTATGAACTCGAAAAAATGGTACGAACTCGTACGAGTATGTACAATATGGGCCAAATCGTACGATTTGGTCTGAACTGGTACGAAATCCCACGAAATGGTATTAACAGGTACGAAATCGTACGAAATTGTATGAACTAGTAAGAACTAGAAAAAGTGGTAAGAATTCGTACCAGTTTATACAAATTAGGCCAAATCGTATGATTTGGTCCGAACTGGTACGAAAACAAACAAAATGGTATGAACTCGTACGAGTTTGTACAATATGGGCCAAATAGTACGATTTGTCCATAACTGGTACGAAATCACACGAAATGGTATGAAATGGGACAAACTGAGACGAAATCGTACAAACTGGTACGAACTTGTACGAGTTTGTACAATATGGGCCAAACCGTACGATTTGGTCCGAACTGGTACGAAATCATACGAAATGGTATGAAATGGTCCAAACAGGTACGAAATTGTAGGAACTGGTACGAACTCGTAAAAAATGGTACAAACTCGTACGAGTTGGTACAATATAGGCCAAATTGTATTATTTGGTCGAAACTAGTACGAACAGGTACGAAATCGTACGAAATGGTATGAATAGTACAAACTCAAAAAAATGGTTCGAAATCGTACTAGTTTATAAAATATGGGCCAATCGTACGATTTGTTCCGACCTGGTACGAAATCACACGAAATGGTATGGAATGGTACAAAGAGGTATGAAATCGTACGAACTGGTACGAACCCATACAAGTTTGTACAATATGGGCCAGATCGTACGATTTGGTCCGAACTGGTACGAAATCACACGAAATGTTATGAAATGGAACAAACAGGTACGAAATCGTCCGAGTATGTACAATATGGGACAAATTGTACACTTGGGTCCGAACTGGTACGAAATCACACGAAATGGTATGAAATGGTACAAACAGGTACGAAATCTTATGAACTAGTACGAACTCGAAAAAATGGTACGAACTCGTACAAGTATGTACAATATGGGCCAAATCGTACGATTTGGTCCGAACTGGTACGAAATCCCACGAAATGGTATTAACAGGTACGAAATCGTACGAAATTGTATGAACTAGTACGAACTCGAAAAATTGGTACGAAATCGTACTAGTTTATACAATATGGGCCAAATCGTACGATTTGGTCTGAACTGGTACGAAATCATACGAAATGGTATGAAATAAAACAAACAGGTACAAAATCGTAGGAACCAGTACGAACTCGAAAAAATGGTACGAATTCGTACCAGTTTATATAATATGGGCCAAATCGAATGATTTGGTCCAAACTGGTACGAAATCACACGAAATGGTATGAAATGGAACAAACAGGTACGAACTCGTCCGAGTATGTACAATATGGGCCAAATTGTGCACTTTGGTCCGAACTGGTACGAAATCACACGAAATTGTAAGAACAGGTACGAAATCGTACGAAATGGTATGAACTAGTATGAACTCGAAAAAATGGTACGAACTCGTACTAGTTTATACAATATGGGCCAAATCGTACGATTTGGTCCGAACTGGTACGAAATCTTACGAAATGGTATGAAATGGAACAAACAGGTACGAACTCGTCCGAGTATGTACAATATGGGCCAAATTGTACACTTTGGTCCGAACTAGTACGAAATCACACGAAATGGTATGAACATGTACGAAATCGTACGAAATGGTATGAACTAGTATGAACTCGAAAAAATGGTACGAACTCGTACGAGTATGTACAATATGGGCCAAATCGTACGATTTGGTCTGAACTGGTACGAAATCCCACGAAATGGTATTAACAGGTACGAAATCGTACGAAATTGTATGAACTAGTAAGAACTAGAAAAAGTGGTAAGAATTCGTACCAGTTTATACAAATTAGGCCAAATCGTATGATTTGGTCCGAACTGGTACGAAAACAAACAAAATGGTATGAACTCGTACGAGTTTGTACAATATGGGCCAAATAGTACGATTTGTCCATAACTGGTACGAAATCACACGAAATGGTATGAAATGGGACAAACTGAGACGAAATCGTACAAACTGGTACGAACTTGTACGAGTTTGTACAATATGGGCCAAACCGTACGATTTGGTCCGAACTGGTACGAAATCATACGAAATGGTATGAAATGGTCCAAACAGGTACGAAATTGTAGGAACTGGTACGAACTCGTAAAAAATGGTACAAACTCGTACGAGTTGGTACAATATAGGCCAAATTGTATTATTTGGTCGAAACTAGTACGAACAGGTACGAAATCGTACGAAATGGTATGAATAGTACAAACTCAAAAAAATGGTTCGAAATCGTACTAGTTTATAAAATATGGGCCAATCGTACGATTTGTTCCGACCTGGTACGAAATCACACGAAATGGTATGGAATGGTACAAAGAGGTATGAAATCGTACGAACTGGTACGAACCCATACAAGTTTGTACAATATGGGCCAGATCGTACGATTTGGTCCGAACTGGTACGAAATCACACGAAATGTTATGAAATGGAACAAACAGGTACGAAATCGTCCGAGTATGTACAATATGGGACAAATTGTACACTTGGGTCCGAACTGGTACGAAATCACACGAAATGGTATGAAATGGTACAAACAGGTACGAAATCGTACGAACTAGTACGAACTCGAAAAAATGGTACGAACTCGTACAAGTATGTACAATATGGGCCAAATCGTACGATTTGGTCCGAACTGGTACGAAATCCCACGAAATGGTATTAACAGGTACGAAATCGTACGAAATTGTATGAACTAGTACGAACTCGAAAAAATGGTACGAAATCGTACTAGTTTATAAAATATGGGCCAAATCGTACGATTTGGTCTGAACTGGTACGAAATCATACGAAATGGTATGAAATAAAACAAACAGGTACGAAATCGTAGGAACCAGTACGAACTCGAAAAAATGGTACGAACTCATACCAGTTTATATAATATGGGCCAAATCGAACAATTTGGTCCAAACTGGTACGAAATCACACGAAATGGTATGAAATGGAACAAACAGGTACGAACTCGTCCGAGTATGTACAATAAGGGCCAAATTGTACACTTTGGTCTGAACTGGTACGAAATCACACGAAATTGTAAGAACAGGTACGAAATCGTACGAAATGGTATGAACTAGTATGAACTCGAAAAAATGGTACGAACTCGTACGAGTGTAACACCCCTTTCTACCCATTTATTTTAGTAACATCAGAGTGCGGAATTTTAAAAAAAAACTAAGCATGCAAGGGGCGTCACATTCGACATTTCGCAAATCCAAAAGTTCAAAATCGCCATTTAACAGACGGGTAATACGTAGCACTTTATAAGTTCAATCATCACGTAGCAGAAATAAAACAACCTCTCAAAATGTCATCTCAAACGTCTCCAATAAAACGGTTTCAAAGGAACATCAAATAGTAAAGGCAACAGTCATAATAAGACAACTTAAAATTAACGTTCGTTCCCCCCCAGGTGCTACGTATCAGAGCAAACGAGACACTCACATTTAGTCAGCACACAAGACACTCACATCAACTTCGCATCATCATTTAATCAGCACACAACACACTCACATCAACTTTACATCATTATTTAATCGACACACAACACGTTGACATCACATCCACATCATCATCATAGGTAACTTGGCACAATTGACACGTCGTTATATTTATCATTAGTTATATACATTGGACATCGCAACATAAGGACGGCAGAAATTATTGTAACTACAACCACTTGGAGATAGGGAAAACAGCACTTTAAACTATGACGAAACAGCACCTTTACATTCAAGAAACAACACCTTTAATTTCAAGAAAACAACATTTTAATTTTAAGAACACAGCACTTTAAATTTGAGTAAACAACATATTTAAATTGAGGAAACAGCATTTTAAATATAAGGGAACAGCACCAATTAAGTTGAAGAAAACAGCTTTTTAAATTTTAAGAAAACAGCACTTTAAATTGTGACAAACAGCACACTTTAATTTGAGGAAACAGCAACACATTCTAGTGCAAAAACAGCACTATTACTTTCAAAAACAGCAACACATTCTAGTGTAGAAACAACACCATTTATTTCAAAAATATAGCAACATGTTCTGTTATAAAACAGCAATAAAACAACATGAAAACAGTGACATCAATTTGCAAAAACAGCAGCAAAACCGTTTAAAACAGCAACATTAGGTTGCAGAAACAGCAGTAAAAACAGCTCGAAGACAGCAACATTAAATTGCAAAACAGCGGTAAAAACAACACAGCAACAGCAAGAGCATTTTTCTGAAAACAGCACAGCAAGGGCATTTCTTCTGAAAACAGCACAGCAAGGGCATTTTTCTGAAAAAAGCACAGCAAGTGTATTTTATAAAAAATAGCAACAGCAACAATATTCTTATACAAAACAGCAGCGGCAACATTTCGAAAACAGCGACTTAGACGGAATTCCTTACGCAACTTGCGACCAATTTTTCTTTCTCATTTCTTAATGAAATTCGGTGGAACCGGTGCCTACTTTGTAGAGAATTCAGTCTATTTTCTAACTAAACGAGAATCATTCAAAACGGAATTCAATTGAGAACACAAAACTTGCAAAAACCGAACCTATTCACAGATTACTTCCAGAAATTTGACCTAACTTTGGAGACTCGTAACTTAAGCTACACAAATCCAAATTTAACCAAACCAGTGCCAAAATGACCAGAATTAAGTCTATTTCCTAGCAAAATATGTCCCATAATTTTTGGACAAACGAAAGGTTTCCAGTTTTAAAAATACAGAACCTATGTCAAGAATGCTCCCAGATTATTAACCTAACTTGTGGAGCCTATAACTAGAGCTACACAAATCCAAATCGAACGAAACCGGCACCAAAACGACCGGCGTGAAATCTATTTTCACGAACAATTAAACAAGAAATTTTTGGCATTACATCTCAACATTTTACAAACACAACAATACACACCAAATCAATCAATTAGACCTCCTCAATCATCAAACGAATTTAACAACCAACGACTTTAACAACACATTCAAACATCCTATTTCATTCAAACATAATAACAAATACCTCCTAGGCATCATAGAACTACCCTCCTACATACTAACCATTATATAAACCCTTATAATGCGAGACTCCCCTTACCTTAGCAACTTGGAGAAGATGAAGACACCCTTCACGAAGCACCACGTACACACAGCGGCAGCTCTTCTCTTACTCGCGATCCCTTCCTTCTCCTTCTTCTCTCTCACGGTCGCGCCCTCTCTTTCTTTTCCTCCACCTTGCGATTTCTTCTCTTCTCCTCTCCCTTTCTCACGCTCCCTCTCTTCTTTCTTTTCTTCTTTTCTTCTCTTCTTTCTTCTCTCACGTTTTTCTTTCTTTCTTTTCTTGGTTCTGTCTCTCTCCCTCAGCCGATCCCTCTTTCTCTCTTTCAATTCATTTCTTTTATTTTCATTTAACCCTTGGCCCACTAATGGCCTCTTATTTGCACCCCCCCTCATTTACTTCCACCACTCCCAATCACTTAAACACCTCCTAAATATAATAAAACTCCAAATTAATTAATTCTAATATTTTTCCCACAACTTAATTCCCTTTAATTAATTAAATAACTAGCCAATTATTTTTGGGGCGTTACAACGAGTATGTACAATATGGGCCAAATCGTACGATTTGGTCTGAACTGGTACGAAATCCCACGAAATTCTAGTAACAGGTACGAAATCGTACGAAATGGTATGAACTAGCAAGAACTCGAAAAAATGGTACGAAATCGTACCTGTTTATACAATATGGGCCAAATCGTACGATTTGGTCCGAACTGGTACGAAAACAAGCAAAATGGTATGAACTCGTACGAGTTTGAACAATATGGGCCAAATAGTACGTTTTGGCCCGAACTGGTACGAAATCACATGAAATGCTACGAAACGGTACAAAATGGGACGAAATCGTACGAACTGGTACGAACTTGTACGAGTTTGTACAATATGGGCCAAATCGTACGATTTGGTCCGAACTGGTACGAACTGGTACGAAATCATACAAAATGGTATGAAATGGTACAAATAGGTACGAAATTGTACGAACTGGTACGAACTAGTAAAAAATGGTATGAACTCGTACGAGTTGGTACAATATGGGCAAAATTGTAAGATTTGGTCGAAACTAGTACGAAAAGGTACGAAATCGTACGAAATGCTATGAATAGTACGAACTCCAAAAAATGGTTCGAAATCGTACAAGTTTATACAATATGGGCCAAATCATACGATTTGGTCTGACCTGGTACGAAATCACACGAAATGGTATGAAATGGTACAAACAGGTACGAAATCGTACGAACTGGTACGAACCCATATAAGATTGTACTATATGGGCCAAAGAGTACGATTTAGTCCGACCTGGTACGAAATCACACGAAATGGTTTGAAATGGAACAAACAGGTACGAACTCGTCCGAGTATGTACAATATGGGCCAAATTGTACACTTTGGTCCGAACTGGTACGAAATCACACGAAATGGTATGAAATGGTACAAACTGGTACGAAATCGTACGAACTAGTACGAACTCGAAAAAATGGTACGAACTCGTACGAGTATGTACAATATGGGCCAAATCGTACGATTTGGTCCGAACTGGTACGAAATCCCACGAAATGGTATTAACAGGTACGAAATCGTACGAAATGGTATGAACTAGTACGAACTCGAAAAAATGGTACGAAATCGTACTAGTTTATACAATATAGGCCAAATCGTACGATTTGGTCCGAACTGGTACGAAATCATACGAAATGGTATGAAATAAAACAAACAGGTACGAAATCGTAGGAACTAGTACGAACTCGAAAAAATGGTACGATCTCGTACCAGTTTATATAATATGGGCCAAATCGTACGATTTTGTCCGAACTGGTACGAAATCACACGAAATGGTATGAAATGGAACAAACAGGTACGAACTCGTCTGAGTATGTACAATATGGGCCAAATTGTAAACTTTGGTCCGAACTGGTACGAAATCACATGAAATGGTATGAACAGGTACGAAATCGTACGAAATGGTATGAACTAGTATGAACTCGAAAAAATGGTACGAACTCGTACAAGTATGTACAATATGGGCCAAATCGTACGATTTGGTCTGAACTGGTACGATATCCCACGAAATGGTATTAACAGGTACGAAATCGTACGAAATGGTATGAACTAGTAAGAACTCGAAAAAATGGTGCGAAATCGTACCAGTTTACACAATATGGGCCAAATCGTACGATTTGGTCCGAACTGGTACGAAAACAAACAAATGGTATGAACTCGTACGTGTTTGTACAATATGGGCCAAATAGTACGATTTGGCCCGAACTGGTACAAAATCACACGAAATGGTATGAAATGGTACAAACTGGGACGAAATCGTACGAAATTGGACGAGTTTGTACTATATGGGCCAAATCGTACGATTTGGTCCGAACGGGTACGAAAGCATACGAAATGGTATGAAATGGTACAAACCGGTACGAAATTGTACGAAATGGTACGAACTCGTAAAAAATGGTACGAACTCGTACGAGTTGGTACAATATGGGCCAAATTGTATGATTTGGTCGAAACTAGTACGAACAGGTATGAAATCGTACGAAACGGTATGAATAGTACGAACTCGAAAAAATGGTTCGAAATGGTACTAGTTTATAAAATATGGGCCAAATCGTACGATTTGGTCCGACCTGGTACGAAATCACACGAAATGGTATGAAATGGTACAAACAGGTACAAAATCGTACGAACTGGTACGAACCCAAAGAAGTTTGTACATTATGGGCAAAATCGCACGATTTGGTCCGAAATCACACGAAATAGTCAAGATATAGTCATGCATAATTAGAATATTATGTCAAAGTTAGTAAGTTAGGGTATTATGATGATAAGGGTAATTAAGGAATGATATTAGAAAGGAGGGGCATTTTGGTCCTTACCCATGTTAAATGAACTCAGCTGACCAAGCCAACCCCACACTTCTCATTTACCCTCATTCTGAAAATCAGCAGAAAGAATAGAAGAGAGGGAGCTTGAGAGAGAGAGAGCTCGCGAAGGGGGGGGGGAGGAAGAAGAAGGAGGATCTCCATTATTCCTTGATGCATGTGAAAGATAACACCACCATTCTTTTGCATTTCCTTTCCTCTATCCACTGATACAAACTTCATCAGCCACACTCCCTTCTCCATCAAATCACCATTTAAGAACAGTCCAACTCAACTTGAGAAAAATCTGAGTTAACCACCTTGCATGTCCTTGTTATAGCTATACAATCAGTACCAAGGTTCATATTCAAGCAACAATTCAGTTTGAAGTTCATTTGGGACAGCTAGGATTCGAATTGGGTAGCCTTCCAAAGACTTAGGTACCTGAGTTCGTCGTTGGAGCGGATTCAAGAAGAGTTCGTGTATTCTTAGTTCGTAGCATCCGTAAAAGTCTCGGTGTTGCGTAAATTTCATCACTTCGGGTGAGTTCTATAACTCGCTTAGGGAATGTGTTGGTGTTTCTGAGTCTTTACTCTTCGAAAACTCTTGTCACGTATTTCCGGTAACGAAAGGAAACTATTCGAAAACCGTTTTCTCAAAAAGATTGTGACTTGAATCATATATCGTTTGATTGATTGTTTGGGATTGCTATAATATATTATTTCAATGTGTGTTTGAGTTTGGGTCTTGATCGGAAGGGATTTTGGAATCGGAACGGAATGGAAAAACTCATGAAAAGTCTATTTTCTGGAAAACTGATAGAGACGCACGGATCGTGTGCCTACGAGCACGGGTCGTGCGCCCCCATCTGATACGACAAGAACTGGATTTTTTAAACACGCACGGATCGTGCGCCTAGTCGCACGGGTTGTGCGTATGTTTCTGGAACTTCCTACAATTTTAGTGGATAACGCACGGATCGTGCGCTTAGTCGCACGGGTCGTGCGTATCTTTCTGGAAATCTTCTACAAACTATTCAACAACGCACGGGTCGTGCGCCTATACGCACGGGTCGTGTGAGACTTTATGACCTTCAATTTCAAAGTACCTTTTTATCAATTCCAAATGATTCCAATCCTCTTCTAATCCATTCCCCAAGGTTCCCAAACAATGTAAAGATACCAATGGCATGGGATTGAACATATTCGATAGAAAACTTGTGTATTATGAAAGAAATGGAAAATCGTACTTAGATAACGCGAGAGAACATATGTCAATAATTATACACGGTACTTGCCTGATATTATACATGGTACTTGACTGAAATGACTAACAGCCCATTGCGGGTACATGGATATATAATGTATAATAAATACAAAAGGAAAAAGGGTGACGACCCTTAGAGGTTAGCATACTAGGGGAGGGGAAGTCATGAGCCCCGAAACCTAGACTCAAGAATGTTTCCCCCACTAGAAATAGCGGGATGGGTTCACCAAAGTCAAAGAGATAGCTATAAAATAGGTAGACTAAGGTGTTATGCTAAAAACATGGAACAAAAGATTGTATGCTTCATGTGTCGCTTAGGAGGGCCATGAGCATAAAGGTTACAGGAACTTAATGTATTTCCACGTGGTTGCTTTTTAGGACCACGAGTTCAAAGCAAGGCATAATGAACCGCTAGAGTTAGTAAGGGGTCTCGATAGGACTCACTGAGATAATGTTTATCTCACCCTTCATATTTGTGGTTTTTACAGAGAAACAGGGGAAGGCCAAGGCAACAAAGCTCGGTTAGTTGGTGTGACTCGAGGAGTCCGGAAGTTTATGTTTCTTGTTTAGGCCCTTGCCCTTTTGTAATACTTTTGTTATCGGTTGTATAACTATCATGTATAAGTTATAAATCGTTTCCGCCACTTTATGTTTTGAGTATTGAACACCAGGATTATGTACAAGTCTTAAGTTTTGAAACTTAAGCATATTCAAGAAGTTTATGAGGTTCAGAGAACCATTTGATATGTGTTATCGAAAGTTTTAGATGTGTTCAATATTTCAATAACAGGAAGTTACTCTGATGTATGCCATTTAGTGCATTTCGGTAATTCTATATAATAGAATTTATCGGGGTGTTACATTATGGTATCAGAGCAGTTCGACCTAGTCGGGCTTAGTCAGTTAGGGTGGTTTTGTCCCTCGAGTAATTCTGCTATCTTGCTTCTTGTGATGCTAAGAGACATTGAGACTGATCAACTTAATACTTGGTGTATCATTTGCAGAATTATGGCAGGAGGATAGAGGAATAACCCACCGATTGATCCGCACTCTACATGGATGCACAACGTGATCGAGAGGCAGCAGAAGATGATGGAAGATATGTTGCAAATGCAGCAGAATGCTCAAGCCCAGCCTCAGCAAAACCCTGAGCCTCAAGTTGACCCAAGGAGGGTTTTCTCTGAATTTCTGAAAATGAAGCCGTCCGAGTTCAGAGGAGGACCAGATGTCATGGAAGCCCAGCATTGGCTAGATGATATAGAGAAGATTTTCGTAGCTATGCAAGTCACTGATGAGGACAAGCTGAGACTGGCAACTCACATGCTGAAAGGTGAAGCTAACAACTGGTGGACTAATACCAAAGCCATGATGGTAACTATGGATACTCCCCAGACTTGGGAACATTTCAAGCAGGTATTTTTGGAGCAGTTCTTTCCAACAGCCATGAGGTTCGACAAGGAGAACGAATTTCTGACTCTCACTCAAGGAAGTTCAACTGTGGGTCAGTACGCGGCTAAGTTTGAAGAGTTATATCAATTCTTCGGTTTGGCCGGGTATGCTCCCAATGACAAGTGGAAAACCGAAAGGTTCAAGTACGGGCTAAGGGAAGACATTGCTCAGAGTTTGAGTTCTTTTGCTTATACTAACTATGCGGCCATGGTTCAACAAGCACACATAGCTGAGAGTGACTTGAAGAGGTTATATGCAAGCAGGAAAGTATTCCATCAGAATAAGAAGAGTGTTGGATCATCCAACCATCAGACGGGTCCCAGGCACAACTCCAACAAAGGGAAGCAGGTTCAGTCGTCGAACTCCTCAAGGTTCAGTACATGTTCCAACTGTGGAAAGTATCATCAGGGTAAATGCCAGATGGGATCCAACCAGTGTTATTTTTGCAAGAAAGACGGTCATTATGCACGGGACTGCCCAGAGAGGGAGAAGAGTAAAGGAAGTAACCCTGCTGCTACTACAACTCATGGAAGAGTTTACACCTTGGACGCCCAGAAGGTCACACCATCAGATAATCTACTAAGGGGTATGGGATCTCTTTTTAATAACTCCGTTAGTATTTTATATGATTCGGGTGCGACCCATTATTTTATATCTCAAGTTTGTGTCGATCGGTTGGGATTGGCTTTAACTCCTTTGCCTCAACCAATCTCCATTAAGACTGCTGCTGAGGGTAGTGTTCAGACCCAAGCGATATGTGAAAATTGTCTTCTATCCATTGGAGACAGGAATTTTGTAGTAGACTTCATTTGTTTACTAATGAAGGGCATGGACGTCGTCCTAGGCATGAGTTGGATGACGGCCAACCATGTAACTATAGATTGCTTCCATCGAACCATCGGTTTCGCCTCCGAGTCAGTGGAGCTACAACCGCCCAATTCTGAAGCTGTTATTTCTTTCACTTCGGCCAGTAACTATCTGTTCCAAGGCGCATAAGCTTATGTCATGATGTTGTCTGCATCCACGGAGACAGGTCAGGATTTATCTTCCGTGCAAGTTGTTAATGAATTTCTTGATGTGTTTCCCGATGAGGTTCCTTCATTTCCTCCGGATCGTGAGGTGGAATTTTCTATAGAGTTGGTTCCAGGCATCGGACCTATTTCTATAGCCCCGTATAGAATGTCGCCGTTAGAGTTGAGAGAATTGAAAGTTCAAATGGAAGAGCTAATTTCCAAACGGTTCATCCGGCCGAGTGCCCCACCATGGGGTGCTCCAGTGTTACTTGTCAAGAAGAAGGACGGAAGTATGAGATTGTGTATCGATTATCGTCAGTTGAATAAGGTGACTATCAAGAACAAGTACCCTCTACCGAGAATTGATGATTTGCTAGATCAGTTGAAGGGAGCTTCTGTATTTTCGAAAATTGATTTAAGGTCCGGCTATCACCAAATCAGGGTTCGAGCTTTGGACGTCCCGAAGACCGCTTTCCGTATGAGGTATGGACACTATGAATTTGTAGTGATGCCCTTCGGTTTGACCAATGCTCCAGCCGTATTCATGGATTATATGAATCGGATTTTTAATCCCTATCTGGATCAGTTTGTGGTAGTGTTCATTGATGATATCTTGGTGTTCTCTAAGACGATTGAGGAGCATGTGCAACATCTCCGAATTGTTCTGAACGTACTCCGAGAGAAGAAGTTGTATGCTAAGCCGTCCAAATGTGATTTTTGGATGCCCGAAGTTAAGTTTCTGGGCCATGTGATATCTAGGGCAGGTGTTGCAGTGGATCCCAGTAAGATCGAAGCTGTGGTAGACTGGGAACAGCCGTCTACAGTTACTGAAGTAAGAAGTTTCTTGGGATTAGCTGGGTATTATCGAAGATTCATTCAAGGATTTTCCCAGCTGGTTCTTCCACTCACTCAGTTAACTCGCAAGGGTCAGCCGTTTGTTTGGGACTCAGAATGTGAAAATTGTTTCACGGAATTGAAGGGTCGTTTGACTTCTGCACCCATCCTGATTCTTCTAGATCCGTCAGTAGGATTCCAAATCTACTGCGACGCCTCTTGTAAGGGTTTGGGATGTGTCCTGATGCAGATTCAACAAGTAGTTGCCTATGCCTCCAGGTAGTTGAAGCCGCGTGAAGAGAATTACCCAACTCATGATTTAGAGTTGGCGGCGATTGTGTTTGCCCTAAAGGTTTGGAGACATTACCTGTATGGGTCTCATTTCGAAGTCTTTAGTGACCACAAGAGCCTTAAGTATTTGTTTGACCAAAAGGAGCTGAACAACAGACAGAGGAGATGGGTAGAATTCCTGAAAGATTATGATTTTGAATTGAAATACCATCCTGGTAAGGCTAATGTTGTGGCCGATGCTTTAAGCAGAAAGTCTATCCACACTGCAGAGTTGATGATGCACGAGATGTCCTTGTTGGAATCGTTACGAGACCTCAACTTGAGAGTTAAGTCAAGGAGGAACAGGTTGGTGTTGAGTCACATTTGGATTTCAAGTCCCTTGAGAGATCTATTTCTCTCAACCCAAGAAGGTGATGTAGAGCTGCAAGCGCAGAAGAGATTGCCGAGTTACACCGAAGACGGCGATGGTGTAATTTGTTTTGATGGCAGAATCTGTGTGCCGAATGATGAGGATGTTAAGAGGCAGGTTTTAGAGGAGGCTCATAAGAGTCAGTTCTCAATACATCCCGGGTCTACCAAGATGTATCGAGATTTGAAGCAATTGTACTGGTGGCCGGGTATGAAAGTGGATATTGCAGAGTTTGTGTCTCGATGCTTGACTTGTCAAAAGGTTAAGATAGAGCACCAGAAGCCAGGTGGTCAGTTGCAACCGTTGAATGTACCTGAATGGAAATGGGAAAGCATATCTATGGATTTTGTCATGGGATTGCCACGGTCCCAAGCCAGAAATGATTCTATTTGGGTAGTGCTGGATCGCCTGACCAAGTCCGCTCATTTTATTCCAGTGCGTTCGACTCACAAGGTTGCTAGGTTAGCAGATGAGTATCTTAAGAATATTGTTAAGTTGCATGGAATCCCTACAAGTATCATCTGTGATCGAGATCCCAAGTTCACATCTCGATTTCGGAGAGCATTGAATATGGCGTTGGGAACAACGGTGTGTGTCAGCACCGCTTACCATCCACAGACAGACGGGCAGACTGAGAGGACAATCCAGACGTTAGAGGATATGTTGTGGGCTTGTGTACTCGATACTGGAGGCAGATGGGAGGATCATCTTCCATTGGTAGAGTTTTCGTACAACAACAGTTACCATTCTAGTATCGGAATGGCTCCATATGAAGCATTGTATGGAAGGAAGTGTAGGACACCATTGTGTTGGTGGGATGTAGGTGAGCAGAGATTGTTGGGACCGGATTTGGTCCGTGAGACTACAGAGAAGATCCGTCAGATAAGAGAAAGGATGAAAGCCGCGCAGAGTCGACAAAAGAGCTATGCGGATAAAAGAAGAAGGCCATTAGAATTCGAAGAAGGAGACCATGTCTTTTTGAAACTTTCTCCAACCATCGGGACTGGTATTGCTTTGCGAGCGAAGAAGCTCAGTCCTCGGTATGTCGGACCCTTCCAAATTACCGAGCAAGTTGGGCCGGTAGCGTATCGCATTGCATTACCTCCAGAATTGTCCAGATTACATGATGTGTTTCATGTATCGCAGCTAAGGAAATATATTCATGATCCGAATCAACCATTAAGTTATGAAGCGATTGACGTCAGAACGGATTTATCTTATCAGCCTACTCAAATCAGGATCATCGAACGTGGCGAGAAAACGCTCCGGACGAGATCAATTCCTATTGTCAAGGTGCTTTGGGACGGTGCGTCACCTGACGAAGCAACATGGGAAATAGAGGAGAACATGCGGGTGAAATATCCTTATTTGTTCGAGTAAGGTACGTTTTGTCAATTTTGAGGACAAAATTTTAAAAGTTGGGGTGATTGTAACATCCCCTAATTAGCTAATTAGATTTAATTAAATTAGCACAAGGTTAAGTTAATTAATTTGCATTAATTATGTGAGGTTTGAAATAATCAAGATATAGTCATGCATAATTAGAATATTATGTCAAAGTTAGTAAGTTAGGGTATTATGATGATAAGGGTAATTAAGGAATGATATTAGAAAGGAGGGGCATTTTGGTCCTTACCCATGTTAAATGAACTCAACTGACCAAGCCAACCCCACACTTCTCATTTACCCTCATTCTGAAAATCAGTAGAAAGAATAGAAGAGAGGGAGCTTAAGAGAGAGAGAGAGCTCGCGAAAGGGGGGGGGGAGGAAGAAGAAGGAGGATCTCCATTATTCCTTGATGCATGTGAAAGATAACACCACCATTCTTTTCCATTTCCTTTCCTCTATCCACTGATACAAACTTCATCAGCCACACTCTCTTCTCCATCAAATCACCATTTAAGAACAATCCAACTCAACTTGAGAAAAATTTGAGTTAACCACCTTGCATGTCCTTGTTATAGCCATACAATCAGGACCAAGGTTCATATTCAAGCAACAATTCAGTTTGAAGTTCATTTGGGACAGCTAGGATTCGAATTGGGTAGCCTTCCAAAGACTTAGGTACCTGAGTTCGTCGTTGGAGCGGATTCAAGAAGAGTTCGTGTATTCTTAGTTGGTAGCATCCGTCAAAGTCTCGGTGTTGCGTAAATTTCATCACTTCGGGTGAGTTCTATAACTCGCTTAGGGAATGTGTTGGTGTTTCTGAGTCTTTACTCTTCGAAAACTCTTGTCACGTATTTCGGGTAACGAAAGGAAACTATTCGAAAACTGTTTTCTCAAAAAGATTGTGACTTAAATCATATATCGTTTGATTGATTGTTTGGGATTTTGGAATCGGAACGGAATGGAAAAACTCATGAAAAGTCTATTTTCTGGAAAACTGATAGAGACGCACGGATCGTGTGCCTACGAGCACGGGTCGTGCGCCCCCATCTGATACGACAAGAACTGGATTTTTTAAACACGCACGGATCGTGCGCCTAGTCGCACGGATCGTGCGTATGTTTCTGGAACTTCCTACAATTTTAGTGGATAACGCACGGATCGTGCGCTTAGTCGCACGGGTTGTGCGTATCTTTCTGGAATCTTCTACAAACTGTTCAACAACGCACGGGTCGTGCGCCTATATACACGGGTCGTGTGAGACTTTCTGACCTTCAATTTCAAAGTACCTTTTTATCCATTCCAAATGATTCCAATCCTCTTCTAATCCATTCCCCAAGGTTCCCAAACAATGTAAAGATACCAATGGCATGGGATTGAACATGTTCGATAGAAAACTTGTGCATTCTGAAAGAAATGGAAAACCGTACTTAGATAACGCGAGAGAACATATGTCAATAATTATACACGGTACTTGCCTGATATTATACATGGTACTTGACTGAAATGACTAACAGCCCATTGCGGGTACATGGATATATAATGTATAATAAATACAAAAGGAAAAAGGGTGACGACCCTTAGAGGTTAGCATACTAGGGGAGGGGAAGTCATGAGCCCCGAAACCTAGACTCAAGAATGTTTCCCCCACTAGAAATAGCGGGATGGGTTCACCATAGTCAAAGAGATACCTATAAAATAGGTAGACTGAGGTGTTATGCTAAAAACATGGAACAAAAGATTGTATGCTTCATGTGTCGCTTAGGAGGGCCATGAGCATAAAGGTTACAGGAACTTAATGTATTTCCACGTGGTTGCTTTTTAGGACCACGAGTTCAAAGCAAGGCATAATGAACCGCTAGAGTTAGTAAGGGGTCTCGATAGGACTCACTGAGATAATGTTTATCTCACCATTCATATTTGTGGTTTTTACAGAGAAACAGGGGAAGGCCAAGGCAACAAAGCACGGTTAGTTGGTGTGACTCGAGGAGTCCGGAAGTTTATGTTTCTTGTTTAGGCCCTTACCCTTTTGTAATACTTTTGTTATCGGTTGTATAACTATCATGTATAAGTTATAAATCGTTTCCGCCACTTTATGTTTTGAGTATTGAACACCAGGATTATGTACAAGTCTTAAGTTTTGAAACTTAAGCATATTCAGGAAGTTTATGAGGTTCAGAGAACCATTTGATATGTGTTATCGAAAGTTTTAGATGTGTTCAATATTTCAATAACAGGAAGTTACTCTGATGTATGCCATTTAGTGCATTTCGGTAATTCTATATAATAGAATTTATCGGGGTGTTACAAAATGGATTGAACAGGTACGAAATCGTACGAAATAGTATGAACTAGTATGAACTCGAAAAAATGGTACGAACTCGTACGAGTATGTACAATATGGGCCATGTAACACCCCATTTCTACCCGGCAATTTATAATAAAAATTATCAGAGTTCAAAAATCATTTTTGTTGATACATCCAAAAAGGGATGCTACATTTACTTCAAATAATGTCAACAATTGGTAACAATTTCACTTATAATTCAAACATGATACGTGGCACATAACAAGTGGGGCAAATCCTCAAAAATAAACGGTTTAGTCCACATAACAAGGACTTCGTCATCACGCAGCGGAATAAAAGGGAACAGTTTCGAAAACATTGTTGTAGCAACATCAATACAAATTATCCAACAATGTCGTGTAAAATAACAACTAATAGCTAGTGTTCGCCCCCCAGGTGCTACATATCAGAGCAACGACTGACTCAAGGGATGAAGGATTATAAGCCTTCACATACGGTTACCTGTAGGGTAATAATCAACATAAGGGGTGAGTCTCAAACAGTATAATAAAGTTCATAAAAGGCAATATGCCAGAGTAATGAACTACATCAATCACATATAACAACAACATCCATATTTATATATATATATATATATATATATATCACTATGCATGTGGTACCATCATCGTCAATAAATTTGCCATTGGGCACATCGTCAATATTTGAGCATCGTCATCGTCAATAGCTCGAAGGCCGAAACCTTACATCGTCAATATATATGCATATGTAATGCATGCGACTTCATGAACAATCCAACAGATCAAAATCATCACAACAACAACATAATCTATATCATCATCATCATTTGGCCATTAGGCCTGTAACGCCCCAAAAATAATTGGTTAATTATTTAATTTATTAAGGGGAATTAGTTGTGGAGAAATATTAGAAATAATAATATGGTGCTAATTAAATTAGGGAGTGGTGGAATTAATCGAGGAGGGGTGTGAATAAGGTCAATGGCCCAAAAGCCATTTGTTGGGCCTAGGGTTAAATGAATTAGAGAGAATAATTGAAAGAAAGGAGCAGCCGAGAGTGAGAGAAGGAAAAGAAACGTAAGACACAAAAAGAAAGAAGAAGAAATCGTAACAGAGAAAGAGAGAAGCGTGGCCGAGAAAGAGAAGAGAAAAACATAGAGAGAGAGAGAAGGAGAGAACGCGAGAGTGAGAAGGGAAAAAGGAAAGGAACCACACGGCTGAAGGGGGAGCAGAAACGCGAAGAAGAGGAAAGGAGAAGAGGGAAGGGACTCGCGAAGGAGAAGAAGGAAAGAAGAAGAGGATCGCAAGTCTTCAAGGGCCAGTTCGTGTGTTGCTGTGGTTCTGATCGTGATCACCTTCCCGTTAATCCGGAGCTCACGTTTTCGAGGTAAGGGTGGGTTTAACGGTTATAATGGGTTATGATGGTGGTTTATGGGTAGTTAGGTGTTGTGTATTTTAATTTAAGAAAACCACACCTTTAAACTCAAAAAACAGCACTTTAAATTGAAGAAAACCACACCTTTAAACTCAAAAAACAGCATCTTTTAATTTAAGGAAACAACACTTTAAATTGTGAAAACAGCAGCTCACGATTAACAAAAAAGAAACAGCAACCAAACAGCACATTTTATTTATGGAAAACAGCAACCTTTTATGCGCTATGAACAGCAGCAAAACACGATACAACAGCAGCATTTTATTTATAAATGCAACAACAAAACAGCACATTTTATAACATAAAAACAGCATCTCATTTTCCGTACAATGGCACAAATTCATTTTTATACAACAGCAGCTCATATACTAAATAAAAACAGCAAGACAGCAACATTTATTTTTATAAACAGCAGCTCACATAACAATTAAAAACAGCAAGACATCAACAAAAAACGGTTTATTTTACCTTAAAAGTAGAATATTCAATTAGGCCTCTGAATAAGCTTTCCAACGCATTTGGAAGCACATAAAACGGACACCCGAGTCAAAAGATATGTCAAAAACAAATTTGGGACAAAATCGAGACTTTGCGCGTGGAGCGCGACTTAGGCGCGACTGGAGCGCGAAACGGCAGAAATGACCAGTGACTTGCACTTGAAGCGCGACTGGCGCGCAAGTGAGGCGCAAATTGGCAGAATTGGCAACAGGCGCCCAGACAGCAGCAACAAAGCACGAATTGACAACAACAATGGCGCCTAAGGCGCCTAGGGTCCTTCAAACTCAATTTTCTTCCTAATTTCCTATGCTCAATCATTCAATAATTATTTCAAACACCTCAAATTCACTCTCATATCTTCAATTACACATTTTATCAATTATTTGGCATACAATACAAATCTTACTGACATCTCAATCAAAATTGTATCACACAATAATTCACATCTCAATCAAAATTGTATCACACAATAATTCACATCTCAATCAAAATTGTATCACACAATAATCCACATCTCAATCACTCAATTTCATATCCACTTTAATCATGCAAATACACAACACCTAACTACCCATAAACCACCATCATAACCCATTATAACCGTTAAACCCACCCTTACCTCGAAAACGTGAGCTCCAGATTAACGGGAAGGTGATCACGATCAGAACCACAGCAACACACGAACTGGCCCTTGAAGACTTGCGAACCTCTTCTTCTTTCCCTCTTCTCCTTCGCGAGTCCCTTCCCTCTTCTCCTTTCCTCTTCTTCGCGTTTCTGCTCCCCCTTCAGCCGTGTGCTTCCTTTCCTTTTTCCCTTCTCACTCTCGCGTTCTCTCCTTCTCTCTCTCTCTAGGTTTTTCTCTTCTCTTTCACGGTCACGCTTCTCTCTTTCTCTGTTACGATTTCTTCTTCTTTCTTTTTGTGTCTTACGTTTCTTTTCCTTCTCTCACTCTCGGCTGCTCCTTTCTTTTAATTCTTCTCTCTAATTCATTTAACCCTAGGCCCAACTAATGGCTTTTGGGCCATTGACCTTATTCACACCCCTCCTCGATTAATTCCACCATTCCCTAATTTAATTAGCACCATATTATTATTTCTAATATTTCTCCACAACTAATTCCCCTTAATTAATTAAATAATTAACCAATTATTTTTGGGGCGTTACAACTCTCCCCCACTTAGAATATTTTCGTCCTCGAAAATTTAACTAATAGGAACATGGTTATGTTCTAACCAGTTCATACCCAATTGCACCTAACCCGCTTAATGGCAACAAACAAGTATTCACAACAAAGCCTCTGTCGAAGATCGACAAGAGACACAGAAAACACACCAGGCAACACATTACAGTCATACAGATAATACAGTACTTAAACGTTTCGCAGCATGCAACAATGACATGACAAAATAATAAGTAGCATCGGTATTAACAATAGATTCTAGTGTAACGCCCCAAAATAATTTAATTATTTATTTAATTAAGTTATTTAAGGCTTACAATATTTATTTAATTTAATTAAATAATTCGAGTTTAATTATTTTATTTTATTTTATTAGGAGGTGATGTTACTATTTAAGTGGTGCGAGCAAGGGCCCGTGATCCACAATTAGGCCCGTGGCCCATTTCCTTGTCTTGTATTCGACTTCCAAGGGGGTCTAGGGATTAGTTTGCATTTTGTTCTCTATTGGAAAAATAAGAAAAGAAGCGAAAAAGAGAGAGTGAGAAGAGGAGGGTTGCGAAAGGAAGAGGAGAAGAAGGAGAGAAGGCGAAGCTCATAGAGAAGAGGAGGAGGCTCAATTGTGATTCGCATTCTTCCCTTGGAGCTTGGCTAGCAAATTCGACTTCCATAAGGTTAGGGGGTCCTCTTTTTGTTCTTAATACTTATGCGAATTCGGAATTGCTTAGGGTTAGGGTCCTAGGTTAGTTTCCATGATTGAATGGTGTTGTTGTTGAGAAATTATAATATTGTGATGTTGTTGTTGAATTAATATGTTGAGAATTTTATGATTGATGTTTGAATTGGGGCAATATGCGAATTGTAGACTAATTGTTTGAGTATATGATTGCTTGGTGATTATATGGTGAAATTGGGAATTATGGGGACACTTTGATTATATACGTATATAGGAGTGTTTTGGTGATTTTAGTTGATAATTGGAAGTGGAAAAATTCTGTTTCGGAGTCCTAGGCGCCTTGGGCGCCATATGCCTATTGCTGAAAAATTCTGTGTTGCGCCTAGTCATGGGCGCCAGGCGCCCAGCAGTGTGCTGTGCCTGTTTCCAAATTCTGTTGCCTGTGTTGCCTCCCTGTGTTCCTGTGCTGCCAGTTTTGGCACTCGTTGCTTGAGTCATGGGCGCCAAGGGCCCCAAAGTTCTGGTGATAGTTTTGCGAAAATTGTTTTCAGGTTTTTATACTTGGGTAAAATGGCTCATAAAAACTGATTTTGGTCAACAAAGGAGTTGAGTTGCGTATTTTCACTAGGTGCCTACTGCATGGGCGCCAAAAATAATGTTCAGCTTTTGATGAAATTTTTGTTGGGTTTTAATGTCCTGAGCATTTGGCTCGTGTAAAATAATTTTCGAAGAAAAATGAGTTCGGTTTCAAGTTTTTCTTAGGCGCCTAGTGCCTGGGCGCCATGTTGCTGTGCTGGGCGCAATGCGCCTGTGTGCGTGTTGTTCCCCTGGGCGCCTAGCGCCTGTGCGCTGTTGCGCGTTTGTTCCCCTGTGCGCTGTTGCGCGTGTTGTCCCTGGGCGCCAAGCGCCTATGCGCCTGTGCGCTGTTGCGTGTTGCCTCTCCTGGGCGCCAAGCGCCCATGCGCCAAGCGCTGTGTTGCCCCTGGGCGCCCAGCGCCCATGCGCCTGTTTCCAGAATGTCTAACATTTTTCCTAAACTGTTTTTAATATAACTTTTGACTCGGTTATCCAAATCCAACGGTTCAAAATGCGTTTTGAAGCTAATTTCAGTGCCTATCCAATAGTCACAATTTTATGCAAAAATAATTTATTTTTACTGGTGTTTCTGGCTGAGGGTGTTCAAGTGTCCAAATGGCTATTTTTACCCACTTTCCCTTTGTCGTGTCAATGTCCTAAGCTGGTCTATTTAAATTGGTGTTGGTGTGAGTGGTGAGCTGAATTGGTGAGAATGATAGGGTGAGATTGGTGAGCAGAGGCTACGGCCTAATTTTAATTTGGTGAGCTGATTAATATACAATGGTGAGATCATGAATTTTAAATGATAAATTGATTGGACTTGGTGTGTTGTGATGCATTCCATAGCATCTCATGGACATATGCATTATTGGTGAGCAGAGGCTACGGCCTAATTTTAATTGGTGAGCAGAGGCTTCGGCCTAGTTTGATTTGGTGAGCAGAGGCTACGGCCTATTTGTATTGGTGACGGATCCGACATGCATGTACCCGTGGAGTTTGGGCTGCATTACATACATAATCATATATTATATAGTGCTGCTTGGAATTAGTATGCTGATGTGATCATTCCCTATTGTTATGAATTGGTGTGCCTGGTTTCCTTTTCCTATGCAGTGCTTAATTCTCATATGTTATTAATTATGAAAAGAGACTCACCCTACTGCTTTTATGTTGCTTCTTATGTCGGCAACGTGCAGGTAATAGCGAGTGAAGGATTTCTTATGCCTTCGTCTGGTAGGAAGTGTCACGCTCTGATACGTAGCACCAGGGGGGGTGTCCTTATGTTTATGTTTTATTTTCCTAAAACTGTTAGTTTTCATTGGTGATGTATTGGTTTTAATTTTGAACTGATTACTATTCCGCTGCTGTTGGTGATCTGATTTAGTTGATACGAACTAAACTTTTCGTATGGTGTTATGTATCTTGATTTTTATGGAGTAAGTGTAGCACTCACTTTAATTGTTTAAAAAAAAAAAAAAGAAACTCTGATTTTGTTAAAAAGCACAGTTATAGAAAAAGGGGTGTTACATCTAGCGGAGCACCTTTAACGAGACACGTACCTCTAATACTACCATCATTCCTCCGTAGGCTCAGCACCTGCCAGAACAAACACCTTTCCAGTAGACCTTTCTTTCTTTGGTTTCGGACACTGGGCACTAATGTGTCCTCCCTCACCGCAGTTGAAACAGAGTGTATCCTTACGATCACAGTTAGTTGCCATATGGCCCTCTTTCCAGCATTTGTAGCACCTTTTCACATCACCCGGACAGTCTGGGCGCTTATGACCAGCCTTCCCACACTTGTAACATACCACACTAGCAGCAGCATCTCCCCCACTTGGTTTCTTGCCCTCCGCAGCCCTCTGATTACCTCCACCTGTTGGAATCTCATACGGCTTCCCGCGACTCGGTAAACTCTTCTGCTTTTCTCTCATAACCCTTGAATGAGCATTACTGTCTTCTTCGAAGATTCTGCAACTATCCACTAACTCAGCGAACACCCGGATTTTCTGGTACCCTATCGCTTTCTTAATATCCGCTCGCAACCCATTCTCGAACTTGATACACTTCGAGAACTCAGCACCAGCACCATCATAGTGAGGATAGAACTTCGACAGTTCGGTGAACTTTACAGCATACTCAGTCACCGGCATACTACCCTGCTTCAATTCCAGGAATTCAATCTCTTTCTTCCCACGGACATCTTCCAGAAAATATTTCCTCTGAAACTCTCTGCTGAACACCCCCCAGGTAATCTCCTCTTGTGCAGTCTCTAGCCTCTGCCTAGCTTCCAACCACAAATCATCAGCTTCTTCTGCGAGCATGTGAGTACCATACCTCACCTTCTGAGCATCATTACAGTACATTACACGGAAGATCCTTTCAACTTCCTTCAGCCACGTTAGCGCACCATTTGGGTCGTACTTGCCCTTGAACACCGGCGGGTTCTCCCTCTGAAACGTCGCCAAACTCCTAGTCCCAGCCTTCTCACCAGCACCTTGCTGAGTCAGCACAGCCTGAGCCATAGCAGCTAATGCAGCAGCGATCGCAGTATCGTTCCTTCCAGCCATTTCACTTACTTGCTACAAGACCAACAACAGTCAGAATAAAAAATACAACAGTTGGTCGTACACCGACACAACGACTCGACGACTTGGCTGGACGGACCGAACTGCTCTGATACCACTAATGTAACACCCACTTTCTAATTTATAATTAAATGAACAAATATCAGAGTCACCTCGGAAGGGCGCTACATTTTTCTCACCAAAAACAAATAACAAATGATTTAAAATCCTCAAAAACACTTAATCTCAGAATAACATTAAACAGCGGAATCTCAAACTCGTGCAAACATCACCATGAATAATTAAGACATCAGTCTCCAGCAGTAAACAACATAATAAAACATAAACGACCCCTAAAACCCCTCCCCGGTGCTACGCATCAGAGCTGACACAGACCCAACGAGAAGGAGACTACGCCTAGCAAACCCCCACGTGCACTAGCGATCACCTGCAGCGTTGCTGCATAAGAGCAACATTCCAAGCAGAAGGGGTGAGTTTAACAGAAATAATAAGCACATGACAGCAGTACATAAGCAGCAGGCACAACACGGCAAACACGTATATACCATATCACACCACAGCACAAGATTCATATCTCTATCAGACATAAAACGCCAACCACAATAGTTATGTACACATGGACCACGAAGGAATGTATGAAATGCAACCCCTCCGGGCATATGAATGCGGTACCGATCTCGTAAAGGCCACGACGGGCGCAACTCGTAATAAACCTCGTGTTGTCGCATCACAGCTACCTCGTAAGAATGCATATGACAATGCGACTCATGACTCATGCACTGATTACACCAACTCAAAGCATTCAATTAATAAATACTATATCACCATATCCCGTTATAAATCATTTCATAAAAATACCACGTGTTGTAGCATCACAGCTACCTCGTCACATAACCACACCAAAGCACGTAACAAATACTATATCACATTAACAACTATCCCGTGTTGTAGCATCACAGCTACCTCGTAATTTCTCACCAATAAATATTTCAGCTCATCAATAAATATTCAGCTCATCAAAAAATATTCACCACCACAGACACATCTCAATTTAGTTGCTCTAAGGCATCACATCAACCACACCAATCTCACTTAATTACGCGACCACTTTGTCAATAAGAGACTAAGTCAACGTCCATAGGGACCAAACAGCACATAAAACCGAGACAGCAACCTCTTAAAATACAGTAATAGCACTAAGGAAAAAAAAATAGGAAAACAGCCCCTTTAAACTTACGAAAACGGCACCTGTAAATTCCAGAAAACAGCACCTATGAAATAAAAAAAAAACAGCATCTTTAAATTGAAGAAAACCACACCTTTAAACTCAAAAAACAGCATCTTTTAATTTAAGGAAACAGCACTTTAAATTGTGAAAACAGCAGCTCACGATTTACAAAAAAGAAATAGCAACCAAACAGCACATTTTATTTATGGAAAACAGCAACCTTTTATGCGCTATGAACAGCAGCAAAACACGATACAACAGCAGCATTTTATTTATAAAAACAACAACAAAACAGCACATTTTATAACATAAAAACAGCATCTCATTTTCCGTACAACGGCACAAATTCATTTTTATAATACAGCAGCTCATATACTAAATAAAAACAGCAAGACAGCAACATTTATTTTTATAAACAGCAGCTCACATAACAATTAAAAACAGCAAGACAGCAACAATAAACGGTTTATTTTACCTTAAAAGTAGAATATTCAGTTAGGCCTCTGAATAAGCTTTCCAACGCATTTTGAAGCACTTAAAACGGACACCCGAGTCAAAAGATATGTCAAAAATAAATTTGGGACAAAATCGAGACTTTGCGCGTGGAGCGCGACTTAGGCGCGACTGGAGCGCGAAACGGCAGAAATGCCCAGTGACTTGCGCTTGAAGCGCGACTGGCGCGCAAGTGAGGCGCAAATTGGCAGAATTGGCAACAGGCGCCCAGACAGCAGCAACAAAGCACGGATTGACAACAACAATGGCGCCTAAGGCGCCTAGGGTCCTTCAAACTCAATTTTCTTCCAAATTTCTTATGCTCAATTATTCAATAATTATTTCAAACACCTCAAATTCACTCTCATATCTTCAATTACACATTTTATCAATTATTTGGCATACAATACAAATCTTACTCACATCTCAATCAAAATTGTATCACACAATAATTCACATCTCAATCAAAATTGTATCACACAATAATCCACATCTCAATCACTCAATTTCATATCCACTTTAATCATGCAAATACACAACACCTAACTACCCATAAACCACCATCATAACCCATTATAACCGTTAAACCCACCCTTACCTCGAAAACGTGAGCTCCGGATTAACGGGAAGGTGATCACGATCAGAACCACAGCAACACACGAACTGGCCCTTGAAGACTTGCGAACCTCTTCTTCTTTCCCTCTTCTCCTTCGCAAGTCCCTTCCCTCTTCTCCTTTCCTCTTCTTCGCGTTTCTGCTCCCCCTTCAGCCGTGTGCTTCCTTTCCTTTTTCCCTTCTTGTAACACCCCATTTCTAATAACTTAGCTTTTAAATAAAATCAGAGTCTCTTTTTTTTTTTTTTTTTTTAAAACATTTCAAGCGAGTGCTACATATACTCCATAAGTATCAAGATACATAACACCGTAAGGAAGGTTTAGTTCGCATCACTAAAACCAATCACCACCAGCAGCGGAATAATAAAGAGTTCAAAAAAAAATTAAAACCAATACATCACCAACAAAGTCTAGCAGTTTTAAGAAAATAAAGCATAAACATAGGACACCCCCCCCTGGTGCTACGTATCAGAGCGTGACACTTCCTACCAGACGAAGGCATACAGGAAACCTTCACTCATCATTACCTGCACGTTGCCGACATAAGAAGCAACATAAAGGCAGTAGGGTGAGTCTCTTTTCATAATTAATAACATATGAGAATTAAGCAATGCGTAGGAAAAAGGAAACCAAGCACACCAACTCACAACAATGGGTCAATCACATGGACATTCTATATTCCAAACAGCACTACACAATATATGATTATGCATGTAATGCAACCCAAACTCCACGGGTACATGCATGTCGGATCCGTCACCAAATACAAATAGGCCGTAGCCTCTGCTCACCAAATAAAATTAGGCCGTAGCCTCTGCTCACCAATAATGCACATGCTCATGAGGTGTTATGGAGAATGCATCACAACACACCACAAATCAATCAATTCACCATTTTAAATTCTAATCTCACCATAGTGCATTATTTAACTCACCAAATTAAAATTAGGCCGAAGCCTCTGCTCACCAATCTCACCTCATCATCACTCACCATTTCAGCTCACCACCGACACCAACATCAATTCAAAAAGACCAACCCAGGACATTGACACGACGTAGGGAAAATGGATAAAAATAGCCATTTGGACACTTGAACACCTTCAGCCAGGAACACCAGTAAAAATAAATTATTTTTGCATAAAATTGAGACTATTGGATAGGCACTGAAATTAGCTTCAAAACGCATTTTGAACCGTTGAATTTGGATAACCGAGTCAAAAGTTACGTTAAAAACAATTTAGGAAAAATGTTAGACATCCTGGAAACTGGCGCATGGGCGCTGGGCGCCCAGGGGCAACACAGCGCTTGGCGCATGGGCGCTTGGCGCCCAGGAGAGGCAACACGCACAGGCGCATGGGCGCTGGCGCCCAGGAACAACACGCGCAACGGCGCACAGGCGCTAGGCGCTTGGTGTAACACCCCGATAAATTCTAATATGTAGAACTACCGAAATGTACTAAATGGCATACATCAGAGTAACTTCCTGTTATTGAAATATTGAACACAACTAAAACATTCGATAATACATATCGATCGGTTCTCTGAACCTCATAAACGTCCTTGAAAATGCTTAAGTTCAAACTTAAGACTTGTACATAATCCTGGTGTTCAATAATCCAAAAACATAAAGTAGCGGAAACGATTTTACAACTTAACAATGAAAGTTATACAATCGGAAAATAGGAACCATAAACGGAAACAAGGTCTAAAACATTAAACTAGGTCTTCAATGACTCCAAGAGTCACACCAGCTAGCCATGCTTTACCGCCTTTGCTTTCCCCTGTTTCTCTGTAAAAACCACAAATATGAAGGGTGAGATAAACATTATCTCAGTGAGTCCTATCGAGACCCCTTACTACTCTAGCGGTTCATTATGCCTTGTTTTGAACTCGTGGTTCTAAAAGCAACCACGTGGAAATACATTTAGTTCCTGTAACCTTCATGCTCATGGCCCTCCTAAGCGACACATGAAGCATGCAATCTTTGTTCCATGTTTTTAGCATAACACCTCAGTCTACCTATTTTATAGGCATCTCTTGACCTTTTGGTGAACCCATCCCGCTATTTCTAGCAGGGGAAACATTCTTGAGTCTAGGTTTTGGGGCTCATGACTTCCCCTCCCCTAGTATGCTAACCTCTTAGGGTCGTCACCCTTTTTCCTCTTGTATTTATTATACATTTTCAGTCTGTGTACCCACATTGGGCTGTTAGTCATTCCAGTCATGTACCATGTACCATATCAGTCAATTTCAGTGTACAATATCAGTCAAGTATCGTGTGTTATGATCATTCTTTAACATTTGCACTCTCGCGTTCTCTAAGAGCGGTTTTCCATTTTATTCATAACACACTATTTTTCTATCGAACATGTTCAATCTCATACCATTGTTACCTTTGCATTGTTGTGGGACCTTGGGGAATGGATTAGAAGAGGATTGAAATCATTTGGAATGGATAAATATGTACTTTGAAATTGAAGGTCAGAAAATCTCACACGACCCGTGCGTGTAGGCGCACGACCCGTGCGTGGTTGAACAGTTTGTAGAAATTTTCCAGGAAGATACGCACGACCCGTGCGTGTAGGCGCACGATCCGTGCGTTAGCTACCAGATTTACAGAAAGTTTCAGAGACTTACGCACGACCCGTGCGACTAGGCGCACGATCCGTGTGTGTTTTAAAACCCAGTCCCTGTCGTATCAGAGGGAGGCGCACGACCCGTGCTCGTAGGCACACGATCCGTGCGTCTCTATCAGTTTTCCAGAAAATAGTGTTTCCATGAGTAATCCATTCCGTTCCGATTCCAAAATCCCTTCCGATCGAGACCCAAACTCAAACACGTATTAAAATAATATATCATAGCGTTCCAACACAATCAATCACTCAATATATGATTTAGGTTACGATCCTTTGGAGAAAACGGTTTTTAAATAAGTTTCCTTTCGATAACAAAAACGTGTGACCATGGTTTTCGAAAATAAAACTCAGAACGCACAAACATTCCCTAAGCGAGTTATAGAACTCACCTATCGTGATGAAAATCACGCAATTTCTGAAACACTTGGAGTTCAACGACACCGAACGTGCACGAACTTGTTCCGTAACGGTCCTACTCGTCCCCACGAACTCCACTCCCTCTCCAATTCGAATCCCAGCGACTTTGAGCTACTGACCCTCTTCTCTAATTGTTTCAAACAGCTAGATGATGTCTCCCAAGGTTCTATCCCAGCTCTAAGATGACATGCAACACATTGAAAGCGCTACAACTCCATTTTTGGCTCTATGAAGCTTTGTGGGTCGAAAATGGTGGCTGAAGCAAGAGGGTGATTCAGCAGTTAATAATGGTGTCAATGGAAAGGTCTTGGAAAGAGGATGAGAATGAGCTAGAATCGACTTACATGCAATGGAGGAATATGAAATCTTCAGCTTCCTTCCTCTTCTCTCCCTCTCTCGCGTAGCTCCCTCTCTCTACCTCTCAAACTCTCTTTTCAATTTTCTGAATTGTGAAGTGTGGCTGAGGGTGTTTGGTATAAGTTCAGCTGGGGTTCATTTAAAGATGGAATGACTAAATCGCCCCTCCCTCCTTCATTCTCACTTAAGCCACTTATAACTCACAATTATTCAACAATTCACTTACTTAACATAATGTACTAATTATGCATGACTACAGTTTATCAATTAAACAATTCATGATAATCCTCTTGCTAATTTAATTAATCTAATTAGCTAATTAGGGGATGTTACAATCACCCCAACTTCTAAAATTTTGTCCTCAAAATTGACAAAACATACCTTACTCGAACAAATACGGATATTTCTCCCGCATGCACTCCTCTACTTCCCATGTCGCTTCGTCAGGTGACACACCGTCCCAAAGCACCTTGACAATAGGAATTGACCTCGTCCGGAGCATTTTCTCGCCGCGTTCGATGATTCTGATTGGGGTAGGATGATAAGATAGATCCGGTCTGATGTCGATCGCTTCATGGCTCAAAGGTTGATTCGGATCATGAATATATTTCCTTAGCTGCGATACATGAAATACATCATGTAGTCTGGACAATTCTGGAGGTAAGGCAATGCGATACGCCACCGGCCCAACACGCTCGATAATCTGGAAGGGTCGGACATACCGAGGACTGAGCTTCTTCGCTCGCAAAGCGATACCGGTCCCAATGGTTGGAGAAAGTTTCAAAAAGACATGATCTCCTTCTTCGAATTCTAACGGCCTTCTCCTCTTATCCGCATAACTCTTTTGCCGACTCTGCGCGGCTTTCATTCTTACTCTTATCTGACGGATCTTCTCCGTAGTCTCCCGGACTAAATCCGGTCCCAACAATCTCTGCTCACCTACATCCCACCAACACAATGGTGTTCTACACTTTCTCCCATACAATGCTTCGTATGGAGCCATTCCGATACTAGAATGATAACTGTTGTTGTATGAGAATTCCACCAATGGAAGGTGATCCTCCCATCTACCTCCACTATCCAGTACACAAGCTCTCAACATATCCTCTAAAGTCTGAATTGTCCTCTCAGTCTGCCCGTCTGTCTGAGGATGGTATGCGGTGCTAACACACACCTTTGTTCCTAACGCCATGTTCAATGCTCTCCAAAATCGAGATGTAAACTTGGGATCTCGATCACAGATGATACTTGTAGGGATTCCATGCAACTTCACAATATTCTTGAGATATTCATCTGCTAACCTAGCAACCTTGTGATTCGAACGCACTGGAATAAAATGAGCGGACTTGGTCAGACGATCCACCACTACCCAAATAGAATCATTTCCGGCTTGGGACCGTGGCAATCCCATGACAAAATCCATAGATATGCTTTCCCATTTCCATTCCGGCACCTTCAACGGCTGTAACTGGCCACCTGGCCTCTGGTGCTCTATCTTAACTTTTTGACAAGTCAAGCATCGAGACACAAACTCTGCAATATCCACTTTCATGCCTGGCCACCAGTACAATTGCTTCAAATCTCGATACATCTTGGTAGACCCAGGATGTATTGAGAACTGACTCTTATGAGCTTCCTCTAAAACTTGCCTCTTCACATCCTCATCATTCGGCACACAGATCCTGCCATCAAAACAAATTACGCCATCACCGTCTTCGGTGTAACTCGGCAATCTCTTCTGCGCTTGCAGCTCTACATCACCTTCTTGGGCTGAGCGAATTAGATTCCTCAATGAACTTGAAATCTGAATGTGACTCAACACCAACCTGTCCCTTCTTGACTTAACTCTCAAATTGAGGTCTCTGAATGATTCCAATAATGACATCTCGTGCATCATCAGCTTTGCAGTATGGATAGACTTTCTGCTTAAAGCATCGGCAACAACATTAGCCTTACCAGGATGGTACTTCAATTCAAAATCATAATCTTTCAGGAATTCTACCCATCTCCTCTGTCTGTTGTTCAGCTCCTTTTGGTCAAACAAATACTTAAGACTTTTGTGGTCACTAAAGACTTCGAAACGAGACCCATACAGGTAATGTCTCCAAATCTTTAGGGCAAACACAATCGCCGCCAACTCCAAATCATGAGTTGGGTAATTCTCTTCATGGGGCTTCAACTGCCTGGAGGCATAAGCAACTACTTGTCGATTCTGCATTAAGACACATCCTAAACCCTTACCAGAAGCGTCGCAATATATTTGGAATCCTACTGACGGATCCGGAAGAATCAGGATAGGTGCAGAAGTCAAACGACCCTTCAATTCCGTGAAACAATTTTCACAGTCTGAGTCCCAAACAAATGGCTGACCCTTGCGAGTTAACCGAGTGAGTGGAAGAACCAACTGGGAAAATCCTTGAATGAATCTTCGATAGTACCCAGCTAATCCTAAGAAACTTCTTACCTCAGTAACCGTAGACGGCTGCTCCCAGTCTACCACAGCTTCGATCTTACTGGGATCCACAGCAACACCTGTCCTAGATATTACGTGGCCCAGAAACTTAACTTCTGGCATCCAAAAATCACATTTGGACGGCTTAGCATACAACTTCTTCTCTCGGAGTACGTTCAGAACAATTCGGAGATGTTGCACATGCTCCTCAATCGTCTTAGAGAACACCAAGATATCATCGATGAACACTACCACAAACTGATCCAGATAAGGATTAAAAATTCGATTCATATAATCCATAAATACAGCTGGAGCATTGGTCAAACCGAAGGGCATCACTACGAATTCATAGTGTCCATATCTCGTACGGAAAGCGGTCTTCGGGACGTCCAAAGCTCGAACCCTGATTTGGTGATAACCGGACCTTAAATCAATCTTTGAAAATACAGAAGCTCCCCTCAACTGATCTAGCAAATCATCAATTCTCGGTAGAGGGTACTTGTTCTTGACAGTCACCTTATTCAACTGACGATAATCGATACACAATCTCATACTTCCGTCCTTCTTCTTGACAAGCAACACTGGAGCACCCCATGGTGAGGCACTCGGCCGGATGAACCGTTTGGAAATCAGCTCTTCCAGTTGAACTTTCAATTCCCTCAACTCTAATGGCGACATTCGATACGGGGCTATAGAAATAGGTCCAGTGCCTGGAACCAATTCTATAGAAAATTCCACCTCACGGTCCGGAGGAAATGAAGGAACTTCATCGGGAAACACATCAAGAAATTCATTAACAACTTGCACAGAAGATAAATCCTGACCTGTCTCAGTGGATGCAGACAGCATCATGACGTAAGCTTCCGCGCCTTGGAACAGATAATTACTGGCCGAAGTGAAAGAAATAACAGCTTCAGAATTGGGCGGCTGTAGCTCCACTGACTCGGAGGCGAAACCGATAGTTCGATGGAAACAATCTATAGTCACATGGTTGGCCGTCATCCAACTCATTCCTAGGACGACATCCATGCCCTTCATTGGTAAACAAATGAAGTCTACTACAAAATTCCTGTCTCCAATGGATAGAAGACAATTTTCACATATCGCTTGGGTCTGAACACTACCCTCAGCAGCAGTCTTAATGGAGATTGGTTGAGGCAAAGGAGTTAAAGCCAATCCCAACCGATCGACACAAACTTGAGATATAAAACAATGGGTCGCACCCGAATCATATAAAATACTAACGGAGTTATTAAAAAGAGATCCCATACCCCTTAGTAGATTATCTGACGGTGTGACCTTCTGGGCGTCCAAGGTGTAAACTCTCCCATGAGTTGTAGTAGCAGCAGGGTTACTTCCTTGACTCTTCTCTTTCTCTGGGCAGTCCCGTGCAAAGTGGCCGTCTTTCTTGCAGAAATAACACTGGTTGGATCCCATCTGGCACTTACCCTGATGGTACTTTCCACAGTTGGAACACGTACTGAATTTTGAGGAGTTCGATGACTGAACCTGTTTCCCTTTGTTGTAGTTGTGTCTGGGACCCGTCTGATGGTTAGATGATCCAACATTCTTCTTATTCTGATGGAATACTTTTCTGCTTGCATATAACCTCTTCAAGTCACTCTCAGCTATGTGTGCTTGTTGAACCATGGCAGCATAGTTAGTATAGGCAAAAGAACTCAAACTCTGAGCAATGTCTTCCCTTAGCCCATACTTGAACCTTTCGGTTTTCCACTTGTCATTGGGAGCATACCCGGCCAAACCGAAGAATTGATATAACTCTTCAAACTTAGCCGCGTACTGACCCACAGTTGAACTTCCTTGAGTGAGAGTCAGAAACTCGTTCTCCTTGTCGAACCTCATGGCTGTCGGAAAGAACTGCTCCAAAAATACCTGCTTGAAATGTTCCCAAGTCTGGGGAGTATCCATAGTTACCATCATGGCTTTGGCATTAGTCCACCAGTTGTTAGCTTCTCCTTTCAGCATATGAGTTGCCAATCTCAACTTGTCATCATCAGTTACTTGCATAGCTACGAAGATCTTCTCTATATCATCTAGCCAATGCTGAGCTTCCATAACATCCGGTCCTCCTCGGAACTCGGACGGCTTCATTTTCAGAAATTCAGAGAAAACCCTCCTTGGGTCAACTTGAGGCTCAGGGACTTGTTGGGGCTGAGCTTGAGCATTCTGTTGCATCTGCAACATATCTTCCATCATCTTCTGTTGTCTCTCGATCACGTTCTGCATCCATGCAGAATGCGGATCAACTGGTGGGTTATTCCTCGATCCTCCTGCCATAATTCTGCAAATGATACACCAAGTATTAAGTTGATCAGTCTCAATGTCTCTTAGTATCACAAGAAGCAAGATAGCAGAGTTACTCGAGGGATAAAACCACCCTAACTGTCTAAGCCCGACTAGGTCGAACTGCTCTGATACCATAATGTAACACCCCGATAAATTCTAATATGTAGAACTACCGAAATGTACTAAATGGCATACATCAGAGTAACTTCCTGTTATTGAAATATTGAACACAACTAAAACATTCGATAATACATATCGATCGGTTCTCTGAACCTCATAAACGTCCTTGAAAATGCTTAAGTTCAAACTTAAGACTTGTACATAATCCTGGTGTTCAATAATCCAAAAACATAAAGTAGCGGAAACGATTTTACAACTTAACAATGAAAGTTATACAATCGGAAAATAGGAACCATAAACGGAAACAAGGTCTAAAACATTAAACTAGGTCTTCAATGACTCCAAGAGTCACACCAGCTAGCCATGCTTTACCGCCTTTGCTTTCCCCTGTTTCTCTGTAAAAACCACAAATATGAAGGGTGAGATAAACATTATCTCAGTGAGTCCTATCGAGACCCCTTACTACTCTAGCGGTTCATTATGCCTTGTTTTGAACTCGTGGTTCTAAAAGCAACCACGTGGAAATACATTTAGTTCCTGTAACCTTCATGCTCATGGCCCTCCTAAGCGACACATGAAGCATGCAATCTTTGTTCCATGTTTTTAGCATAACACCTCAGTCTACCTATTTTATAGGCATCTCTTGACCTTTTGGTGAACCCATCCCGCTATTTCTAGCAGGGGAAACATTCTTGAGTCTAGGTTTTGGGGCTCATGACTTCCCCTCCCCTAGTATGCTAACCTCTTAGGGTCGTCACCCTTTTTCCTCTTGTATTTATTATACATTTTCAGTCTGTGTACCCACATTGGGCTGTTAGTCATTCCAGTCATGTACCATGTACCATATCAGTCAATTTCAGTGTACAATATCAGTCAAGTATCGTGTGTTATGATCATTCTTTAACATTTGCACTCTCGCGTTCTCTAAGAGCGGTTTTCCATTTTATTCATAACACACTATTTTTCTATCGAACATGTTCAATCTCATACCATTGTTACCTTTGCATTGTTGTGGGACCTTGGGGAATGGATTAGAAGAGGATTGAAATCATTTGGAATGGATAAATATGTACTTTGAAATTGAAGGTCAGAAAATCTCACACGACCCGTGCGTGTAGGCGCACGACCCGTGCGTGGTTGAACAGTTTGTAGAAATTTTCCAGGAAGATACGCACGACCCGTGCGTGTAGGCGCACGATCCGTGCGTTAGCTACCAGATTTACAGAAAGTTTCAGAGACTTACGCACGACCCGTGCGACTAGGCGCACGATCCGTGTGTGTTTTAAAACCCAGTCCCTGTCGTATCAGAGGGAGGCGCACGACCCGTGCTCGTAGGCACACGATCCGTGCGTCTCTATCAGTTTTCCAGAAAATAGTGTTTCCATGAGTAATCCATTCCGTTCCGATTCCAAAATCCCTTCCGATCGAGACCCAAACTCAAACACGTATTAAAATAATATATCATAGCGTTCCAACACAATCAATCACTCAATATATGATTTAGGTTACGATCCTTTGGAGAAAACGGTTTTTAAATAAGTTTCCTTTCGATAACAAAAACGTGTGACCATGGTTTTCGAAAATAAAACTCAGAACGCACAAACATTCCCTAAGCGAGTTATAGAACTCACCTATCGTGATGAAAATCACGCAATTTCTGAAACACTTGGAGTTCAACGACACCGAACGTGCACGAACTTGTTCCGTAACGGTCCTACTCGTCCCCACGAACTCCACTCCCTCTCCAATTCGAATCCCAGCGACTTTGAGCTACTGACCCTCTTCTCTAATTGTTTCAAACAGCTAGATGATGTCTCCCAAGGTTCTATCCCAGCTCTAAGATGACATGCAACACATTGAAAGCGCTACAACTCCATTTTTGGCTCTATGAAGCTTTGTGGGTCGAAAATGGTGGCTGAAGCAAGAGGGTGATTCAGCAGTTAATAATGGTGTCAATGGAAAGGTCTTGGAAAGAGGATGAGAATGAGCTAGAATCGACTTACATGCAATGGAGGAATATGAAATCTTCAGCTTCCTTCCTCTTCTCTCCCTCTCTCGCGTAGCTCCCTCTCTCTACCTCTCAAACTCTCTTTTCAATTTTCTGAATTGTGAAGTGTGGCTGAGGGTGTTTGGTATAAGTTCAGCTGGGGTTCATTTAAAGATGGAATGACTAAATCGCCCCTCCCTCCTTCATTCTCACTTAAGCCACTTATAACTCACAATTATTCAACAATTCACTTACTTAACATAATGTACTAATTATGCATGACTACAGTTTATCAATTAAACAATTCATGATAATCCTCTTGCTAATTTAATTAATCTAATTAGCTAATTAGGGGATGTTACACTTGGCGCCCAGGAACAACACGCGCACATAGGCGCTGGGCGCCCAGGAAGGCAACAAGCGCATAGGCGCGCCCAGGGAACAGCAGCAACATGGCGCCCAAGCACTAGGCGCCTAAGACCATCATGCTACAAATTTTATTTTTCTTCGAAATTAATTTTACACGAGCCAAATGCTCAGAACATGAAAACCCAATAATATTTTCATCAAAAATTGAACATCATTTTTGGCGCCCATGCACTAGGCACATAGTGAAAACACACAACTCAACTCCTTTGTTGCCCAAAATCAGTTTTCATGAGCCATTTTACCTGAGTATAAAAACCTGAAAACAATTTTCGCAAAACTATCACCCGGACTTTGGGGCCCTTGGCGCCCATGACACAAGCAACATGTGCCAAAACTGGCAGCACAGGAACACAGAATGGCAACACAGGCAACAGGCACAGCAACACAGATTGGCAACACAGGCAACAGGCACAGCACACAGTGACACAGAATGGCAACACAGGGCAACAGAATTTTTTGGAAACAGGCGCAGCACACTGCTGGGCGCCTGGCGCCCATGACTAGGCGCAACACTGAAAATTTCAGTAACATGCTTATGGCGCCCAAGGCACCTAGGGGCTTCTAAACAGAATTTTTCTCACTTTCATTCACCAAATTAAATTCATCAAAATGCCCAATTACATATATATCACTAAAGTGTCACCATGATTCTCAAATTCACCAAGCAAACATCAACAAATCATATTCACACACCCCTTAATCAAATGCTAATATAATTACACCAATTAAATAAATAAATAAATAAATAATTGAATACCTAAATATTTAATTAAATATTTGGGCGTTACAGCAATTGCTGCAACAACAGCTTCACCTACTGTTGGGACAGCATTGGCGGCGTTTTCAGTCCCTTGAATGATAGTCGGTGTTTGAATAGGCTTCTCCATTACTGAAGAATGAAGAAACTAAAGTAAATAACTATATAAAAGAAAAATAAATAACTATAAAAGCAAGTAACTAATAAATCATGTTACCACACAAAGTAAACTAGGAAACAAAAAATTAAGGAATGAAGTTTCAAGCAAACACAAAAATACCATACACAACTGTGTTGACACATAACTTAACAAAAGCAAAACAGATAACTAAACAAGCAAGTAACTAAGAAATCATGTTGACAAATATATTAAACTAGTAGACAGAACATTAAAGAAGGAAGTTTGAAGCAAACTGAGCAAAACACAAAGATTAGCAAAATAAATAACCAAACAAGCAGATAACGAAAATGGACAGCAGCGGTGATTATCAAAACCATTAGATTCAATTTATAAAACACTAAACCAGAAAAGTGATTACAACCAGAAATAGGGTTTCATTTTATAAAACAACAATTACATTAATTTCAGAAAATAAGTCAAATACATTTTAAACTTTAAATAAACAGTAAACCCTAAAATATAATTACCAAATAGTGGATGCTTCAATCCGAAATCCTCAGCTGATTCTTGGATAATCCTTGTTCACAAATAGTTAGACCCAAACCTAAAGTCATCCAAAGATAAAAGAAAATGTTAGTAACAAACACTAAACCAACAAAATGATGAGAAACAGAACAAGAGTTTGATTTTATACAACAAAAATTCTAAAAAAAAGAAGCCTAAAAGCCTAAAACGTACAAAGAACTGAAAGAAGATACATTATAAACATATCCACTTCGTAAAAGCCAAAAGGAAAACAGATCCAGTGCAAATAAGAAAAAAAAAACCTACTGTATGCGATACTTGAAAACAGATCCAGTGCAAATAAGAAAAAAACCTTGAAAGAGAGATGAAGAAGATCAGGCAATATTACCTATTGTACTGCGAATCTGCGTTTCTTGAAGTGGATAAGAGAAGAGCAATGAATCACGAACAAAGGCGATGGAGGAGAAACGATGACGGTTTCACGGTGGATCTCTTCATCTCTCTCAGTCTCAGATGCGCTTGCTCTGCTAGGGTTTCTAATATGGGTTGCGGCTGAATGAAATGAAATTAGGTTTTCACGGTGGTTTCTAAACCAATTGTATTTATACTCACTAACTAATAGCTATCTATTAATAAGGATGCGGTCGGTTTCGATTCTCCAAGGGTTGGGGTTTTCCCACCCAGGTCCAACCATTACAAACCATTGTGGCCCATATTTGAAACCCGCGAACCCGTTAAACCATTTAAACCCGAAAGTCGGTTTCAGCAAGTACGGGTGGGCCGGGTTCACAGTCGGTTTGGACATTTTGTCCTGACCTAGCAGAAATCATATCATATGCAGTTCGAAATTTCTCTGAACCTTGCAGTCATTTTGCGCGCGAACTCAAAAGTTAACATGCTATTATTTTTTAATATTATTATTTCTAATCATTCAGCCGCAATTTTCATGTTGTTTAGCATTCTTCTATGCATAAGTTTTATGTTTTTTAATTCCCACTTGCCATGTGCTCTCTTCTATATGTAGTACACAATAAACATTGCTGGTCCCACACATTATCATGTGCTCTCTTCTTTCATCTTTCACTTATTGTCATACATGCAAGCATCTAAGTGGCTTTCAATTTGGCCACGTGCAGATGCAACTTGCTATGGATAATGCATGAACAATGAATACAAAGAATAATATATAATTAAAGATATATAATACTCATATCTATACATCATATGTTAAAAGTTTCAATAATGTTATTCAGCCAAAAAATCCAACCAAAAAGCAGACAAATATACTCAATACTGTATGAATACCTTCGGAAATACACTGGTGGGACCCATTTCTTTTAATTGAAAAATAAAATCAATATTTAATATTTTAAAAACAAAAATAGAACGCACACTTCATCAAACTCTCTCTCAGTTTAGTATCGCATCATGTTTCACAAACAACCATTGTTCATCTCCGCCATTCTTCTTCTCCTCCCTGATTCTTCTTCTTCTCTGCCATTTGAAACAAAATTAAAGACAGTTGAAAGCTACACAGAGACACACGCTCCTGACTTACTTCATCCATTCGTTCGTGCCGTTATTTGCAAACAGTCCACTGTTCATCGTTGCCTGTCAAAAAGCTCACTTCCTCAAACCGTTCTGCTTCCTTTTGTCCTTCGCATTAACTGTTCAGTCTCTCACTCAGTTCGCGCTGCAACCCCTCACTGTCGTTTCGTTGACGTCGTCCTGGCCGGTCATACGCCATTACTCGTTCCACGACGCTGGTGACGTCGCTCGACGCTAGTGACGTCGCTCAACGCTAGTGACGTAGCTCAACCTCCTTTAAGCAAGGTTCATTTCCTCCTTCCTTGTATCTCTCTGATTTTGTGAAATTGATTTTCATTTTTTTTGTGTATTAGGGTTATTTGCCTTTCATGTGTAGTGTTATTTCTTTCCTCTCCCCTTCAAATAGGAAGACAGTGAATGTATAAATATTTTCAAGGGGGCAGCTAATTTCCCTTAAAAAACTTGTGTGATTGTTTGTATAATGGTTAGATAATTTCATCAATGATTTGGTACATGATTAATTTCCACTCAACTTATCTGACATTGTACTTGAGCTGAGCATGCCCACACTGGTCTATTGACTGACTTGTGTATCGTAAAATCTATAATCAGAGTAAAACATCTGTTCGAGTTCTTAAAGAACTGCAGACAGTTCATAAACCTAATGTTTAATGGTCTAATTTTGGTTGCTTAAAGTTTTAATAGGACTTTATAGATGAGAGGAAATTGTCCCTTTGAAAAACCAGTCCATAAAAACCCTTTGAAAAAGAGAGAGAGACATATGTATAAGTAGCAGAAATTGAATGTTGAAAAGTTATCAGTATGTTATTTTGTGTTGTTATAGCTTAGAATAGTTCCCATGTGCTTTTATGATGTCTGGTAGTGCTTTTGCCATATAGAGAAATTTATATTTGACATTATCCTATAAAAGAGGCTTTTGGTACATTTTAAGAAGTGAAAGCATTCTAATGGCATGTTGCATATTTGTGTATTTGTGTGAAACAAATTGTTTAGATGGATGATCAAACATTAAGCCAAGTTTTATAAGGATTATGCTCAAACTTAGATCATTGACAGCTTAAATGTTTTAACTTAAAGCTTGTTTTGATTTGATTTTGTTACAGTTTAAGTCTCAAATCAGTTAACTTAATATAAGTAAGCTATTGAAGGGGAGAATTGATGATGCTCTTGAACTTTTTGATAGGTTTGTAATGTCATTTCTTAGAATGCAATGATCATAGGTTATGTGGAGAATGTCTGAGAGGAATATGCCATTGTGGAATTCAATGACCACAGGTTTCATTCAGAATGGGGACTTAAATAGGGCAGTGAAGATATTTGATGCAGTGCCATATAAGAATGTCACTACTTGGATTGCTGTGATGATAGGATATCTGCAACATGGTCTAATTGATGATTTGGAAGGAAACACTCTTGCTGCTAACACAAGTGTGAATTTGTGTCAATGGAGGGGTTATGAGATTAGTACTATAATGTAAAAGTTTCATATTGGAGCACTATTGAAGCACCATTCCTCACTTCTAGTGTACCATCACCTGTTAAAGTCCTTCAGCTGTTATAATTTTTGGGGTGGTTACTATGATTCAATTGAATGAAGCAAAATGTGTATATGTACCCTCAATGTTTCAATGTTTATTGCGCTTTGTGCAGAGTTTTATTGCGCTTTGTTCTGGTTATATTTGTTTGGGTACATCCTTCTTTGTTGGTTATCTTTGTTTGAGTACTAAAACACAATTTTTTTGTGTGGCAGTGGGTGGAAGAAATAGGAGAGTTGCTAAGGCTAATGCAAAAAATGAGGGGAAGAGGTTTGCTTTACTACTTCTCTTTCATAGTTCTTTAATGAATAAATGGAAATGCAGTTAATGTTGTTCTATTTGATTTGTGTTTCTTTCCTCTATAGGGCTTTTGATGAATGCTGAACTTGAAGCAGAGATACTTAAAGGCCAGAAATTGCAGGTACATTAAACTTGATGTATAATAAAACATTCATATGTTTTATCTTTAAATTAAATGTATTATTGTGAGATATTCCTTGACACATGAGTCTAAAATATTATATACCTGAATCTGAATGTTGGGGAAAATCCATACATGCCAAAATAGTAGTTTGATATTCTGAGTCCTATCAAGCAATTTAGAATGCTGAGATTTTAAAATTAGCAACAAAATTTGTAGATACTCATATTAGTTTTACTTCCACTACAAGAAAATCGACGATTTCCGATGGCAAAATCCGTCGGAAACGCACTGATTTTCGTCGCAAATTAACGTTTCCGACGGACTTTCCGACGGACAAATTTTCGTCGCAAAATCGCTCATCGCAAATCGTTTCCGATGGATATGTTCGTCGCAAATGAGTCCGTTGCAAAGTCGTCGGAAGCCCGTCGCAAATTTCCGTGGCAAAGTCGTCGCAAACACTGACACCTTTTCGTCGCAAATCCGTCGGAAATTTTAAAAAAAAATAAAATTATACATCCAAAATAATATTTAATAATTATATCTATACATACTAATTTCATATACAAAGGAACATATACTGGATCCAATCCATCTGATTCCTACTATATTTCAACATGGAATGAATCCATCAAATTTAAATCATCCACACAGCATATATAACAAGCACCATTTTCAAGTTTAATAAATCTCCCTAGTACAACACCTACTTATGTGAAATGCGTAGCTACTATATCCCTATCCACATGTGACATAGTTATAATTGTCCAGCACTAAACTAAATATCCTTCTGTTGATGTTGGTGAATATCCTCCTGACATTGGTGAATATCCTTTTGTTGATGTTTCTTCGCGATCTCTAAGTGTCCTCAATATCAAAGTCTTTAGTAAATTCATCACTTGGACCGCATGCATCAGTGCAGTTAGTGGATCAGACATCTGTTTCAAGAGACAATAATAAAATTGGAATTGAGAACAAACAACTTCTCTGTATGCAGATATAAATATGCAATAAAAAATCTTCATAAATGGAAAAGTAAATCTTGTTGGTCCACCATTATTCATCAATATTATTAAAATGAAAGAATAAAACCAGGGGAAGTAGGGTTTGATCAATAGAGATGCAAAAGATAAATTGGTCTTCAATAATTTTTTAGGTTATTTTAATTTTTAAATATAATATCCAAAACAGAACCCACCTCATAGACTTCATTGATGAAGGTGCAGAAATTTGTGGTCTCAGGATCATTACCACTCAAATCCGGGTGGCAAGCTTTCATACAATTATAATAGGCCTTCTTGATCTGCTCTGGTGTGGCATCTGGCAGCTGATAAAAAACATCAAACTCACAATCAGTAAACATTATATATATATATATATATATATATCACTCAGCATCCACTATATATAGAAAAGTGCATAATCCCACCTAATTTATCATTTTAGTATTTTACTAAGAATTCCCTGTGTTCATTTTTTCCCTTTTAATATTAGGTAAGTCTATCAATCGGGCTTACTTAAACTCTCAATTTTAACAAATTTTAACAAGTTAGAAGTAAAAAGATGAAAAATTAGAGTTTGATGCATTACCAGACCCAAAATTGAATAATAGCCATCTGCGGAAACAGTATCAGTAGTTGAAAATGATTCCTCAACAGCAACTTTTACCCTGCCACACCCTCTACGTTTGCTACTGTGTGTTACAGAAGTCCATGCAGTTGCAGTCTTAGGTAGGATCCGCCATGAGCTTCTGGGACATAAATTCAGTGATGATGTATTGTGAATTTTGAGGTTAAGGTAGAATAAAGATGCGAAAAAAATAGTCAGCAGGGGGTGAGTCAGTCTGGGCATTGAGGTTAAGGTAGAAGCATAAAAGAGCCAACAACATGGTTGTAAAATGATCTTAAGGTATTAAGTAAAATGACTTCTTTAAGTTAATAAAATCATGCTTGTGTCAAACAGCTCTTAAAATGAAAGAAATATAGAAAGAAAAAGGGAAACAAGAGTTTCAACCAATCAATTTTAAACAGAAATCAAAGAACATTATAGCATACGTCAAAATGGATTAGATACATACACATCAATCAAAGAAGAAAACATTAGAAAACACCCAACAGTACATTAGGGCCAGAAAGCAACCTCATTAGAAGAATAGACTATCAAATACATACCCCACTCCTCCAATAGAAAGTTACAAATATGAAAATTGAATCAAAATATTATTACCTCAGCTCCATAGTAACCTCCAATCAGCCTTTGAAGAAATTCACAACATCTCATACACAACATCTTAGCATTGACTTCAACAACTGCACATAAAAAACAGCAAAACAGATCCATGAGCTTACAGGACAAAAATGTTTGTAGAAACAGAAAAAAATTAGCCAAATTCGAAAACAAGAAACAACCTATCAAAAGCATCAATATCACAAAGAAGCTGTCAGCAATTTCACCATAGTATGAACAAACATGCTCAGCTAAACATAAACATGTGGACAGAGAATCAAAAAACAATCTAATACCGAAAAAGCCTAAGCATCAATGAATCAAGTAACAAACAAACAAGTAGTTCACACTCAACAAGAGAAATATAGATCCTGAAATAAGTGAAACAATTCATCTCGCTAAAACACAACACATGTTCAGCATAACATAACAAAAGTATAACAAGATAATTTAGCCAAACAAGACTCTAAAATGTTTCATTCTATTTGCAAATTAACTCAAAACAACATATCTACGAAGTATCACCTTCAAGCATGTTTAGAGAACATTGCAATGGAAAGACCAGCACCTTTGAGTGCGGACTACTGAATAGTTCAGAACAACCTAGCAATACTAGTTACTAACCAAAGGTAAGCCGAAAGGAAATAACATCATAAGAATCAAAGTAGAAAAATCACCTGAATTATAATTTACCATCGGGAAATAGCAACGAAGTTTGTTTGCAGATCCTTGCATCTCTCTTGTCTGAACTATCATCCTATTAAAAAGTTAAAAAAGAAGAAAACTATGAAACCTCTAACCAACCATTTCCAAATTGAAAAATGAGGGTTGAATTGAAGAAACTTGTTGATAAAATAGAATTAAATTAACCTTAAATGATGTAATGTACTGAGCATACAGTTCATACAATTGGTCCAAACTCCAAAACATAGCCATGATCGAATTCAACTTGAGTGATAAGCATCTTGAGAAAATTCCTCAAGTAAGGAGCATGAAAATCAGCCTACATTTTTAACACAAGCATAATTTACAATCATTCAAAGACTGCAACACAATCAATTGTATGAGAAATTAAATAAAAAACAAAGAGAAGAGTAGAGAATTGAAATGTACAGTATAGGTGTGGAGAGGCATTGATTCCAGATGAACTGTTGAACTTGCTCCGTAACAGAGCCTCCGCCACACGCCCTGCTAACATTCAGCCAAATAGAAATCAATTGCTTTCACTATTGCTTGTATAAAACCCTAAATAAAACTTGCAACAAAAAAAAACCTAAACAAAACAAGAACAAATTTACATCAACATCAACAGATTCACAAGAATAAAACCCTAAATTCAACATCAACAGATTCAATATAAACATTTATCAAGAGAAATCAGAATCAGAATTAGGGATTAAGGGTTTCAGGAGAACATACAACTCTGACCTTGAGAGTTTGAGAGGCATGGAGGTAGAGCTTGCGGTGGAGTGGATCTTGAGACGGAGGTGCGCGGCTGAGGGAAAGGGGTGAGGATGTGAGGTGGTCAAAACTGAGAGAGTGGGGGGGTTTCGAAGAAGAAGAAATGGGACGCGTTGGAAGAGGAGGAGAAGGAAACAGTGGAGGCGATGGAAACAGTGGAGGCGCAAGGAGAGGGAGAGTGGAAGGCAGTGGAGGAGGGAGAGAACGACAGAGGAGAGTGAGGGAGAGGCGCTGAGAGAGGGAGAAGATGAAGGAGAGCCTTCTAGGGTGAGATGCACTGAGAAAGGAGAGGAGGAGAGGCACTGAGAGAGGGAGAAGATGAAGGAGAGCCTTCGAGGGTGAGAGGGAGAAGAGGAGGAAAGCCTTCGGGTTTTGTGAAGAAGAGAGGCACTGGTTTGAGGAGAGTGAGAGACATCGAGGGTTTTTTTTTTAATTCGTGTCTTATGGTTTCCGACGGATATTTAGTGTCTTCCGACGGAAGTGTCCGTCGGAAATTTGCGACGAAACACGTTTTCGTCGGAAATGCAAGCGGGAATTTAAGCGCCTTTTTTCCTGAACATTTGCGACGACTTTTTGTAGTGTTCTATGATTCATTCAGTCTGTTTATGTTAGTTGTTTCTAGAAATTTTTTGGCATTATCTTTTTCAGATAGAAGGATACAACAAAACATTTTGTTATTCATGCCTCTAACTGATTCTTTCATTTTTTACAATTTGATGACTGTTTGGTTTGTTAAATTCTTGGTAGTTTCAAGCATAGTTTTCATCACTAGTTATCATTGGTCACTCTTTTTGGAAGTTTTGATTTTAATCATGTTGTAATTTTGCAATTGCAGGTTATGTTCCAATATGGTGTTTACACCCCACCTCAGAATTGATGGTTTGTTGGTATCTGTCAACTCACCATTATAACAGTTGAATTCACCTCATATATGTCTAGAGGATAGAAGCAATGTATTCTTCCTACTAATGAACTTAGTCTGAGTAAGCAAGGTGGCGAAAGATATATTGTTCAAGATGGGAAAAAGATATATGTATAAAAGACAGAAGCAACCAAAATCTCCTCAACAAATTTCTCAGCATAAATATAACAGCCATCAACACCATTGTACAAAATTTGAAGTATTCTTATTTGCAAAGGACATAGTTGTTCGATGTGTTTAGGATTTTTGGGGTTGATGTAGTTTTAGGAAAATTTGCAAAGTAGTTTTAGAACATAGTGAAGTAATGAATTGTAGTTCATTGTAAAGTATTTCCTTTTTTGTTACAAGTTTGTAACTCTTTTTTGATATAATGAAATGAGCGTATTTGATTCATTGGAGTTTTTCTTATTTATTTATTCGCTCTGAGAACACAATGATGTAGTTATAAAAATAAATATTCGTTTTAATTAATAATAAATTATGTAGGACCCTTACATGAGGAACATGTGTGAGCACCTAAGATCCTTACATGTCAGTATAATGGTAGAGGATAGTAAAATTTTCTATCATTTGAAAAATTGAACTGGTTAACCAATTTAACCACATAGCTAAATGACAAATTAGATGACACTTAACCACCCTATGCCTTGTGCTTATATTTAGGTGTCCCAAGGCACTCACTCATGTAGTACCCTCTTATATTTGCATGGTGAGTTTCACAAAGAAAAAAGAACGAAACTGGTTGGTTATTTATCATAAAAAGTTGGTTAATTGTATGGGGATGTGGTTAACTAATTCAAATTGACAAGTTAGATGACACTTCACCACCCTATGCCATGTGCTTACACTTAGGGGTCCAAAGGCACTCATATAGTATCCCCTTGTGGTTATATGGTGACTTTTTCACAAGGAAAAAATGAACGAAACAGGTTTGTCATTTATCACAAAAAGTTGGTTAATTGTATGGGGGACGTGGTTAACCGATTCAAATTGACAAGTTAGATGACACTTAACTATCCTATGCTTTGTGCTTATATTTAGGGGTCCCAAGGCACTCATGTAACACCCTCTTGTAGTTACGTGGTGAGTTTTACAAGGAAAAAATGAACGAAACAGGTTGGTCATTTGTCACAAAAGGTTGGTGAATTGTGTTGGGGAAGTGGTTAACTGATTCAAAGTGACAAATTAGATGACACTTAACCATCATATGCTTTATGCTGACAGTTACGGGTCCTAAGGCACTCATGTAGTTCCCTCTTTTAGTTGCATGATGAGCTTTACAAGGAAAAGAAGAACAAAACAACTTGGTCATTTATTACAAATAGTTGGTTAATTGGGTGGGGGAGGTGGTTAACTCATTAAGTTGACAAATTATATGACCCTTAACCACTCTATGCATTTTGCTTACATTTAGGGGTCTCAAGACTACCCCTCTTGGAGTTACATGGTGAGTTTCACAAAGAAAAGAGGAACGAAACAGGTTGATCATTTATCACAAAAAGTTGGTTAATTGTATGGGAGACGTGGTTAACCGATTCAAATTGACAAGTTAGATGACACTTAACTACCCTATGCTTTGTGCTTATATTTAGGGGTCCCAAGGCATTCATGTAATACCCTCTTATAGTTACGTGGTGAGTTTCACAAGGAAAAGATGAACGAAACAGGTTGGTCATTTATCACAAAAGTTGGTTAATTGTATGGGGGAAGTGGTTTACTGATTCAAATTGACAAGTTAGATGACACTTAACTACCCTATGCTTTGTACTTATATTTAGGGGTCCCAAAGCATTCATGTGATACCCTCTTGTAGTTACATGGTGAGTTTCACAAGAAAAAAAATCAACGAAACAGGTTGGTCATTTGTCACAAAAAGCTGGAGAATTGTGTTGGGGAAGTGGTTAACTGATTCAAAGTGACAAATTAGGTGACACTTAACCACCATATGCTTTATGCTGACAGTTACGAGTCCTAAGGCACTCATGTAGTTCCCTCTTTTAGTTGCATGATGAGCTTCACAAGGAAAAGAAGAACAAAACAACTTGGTCATTTATCACAAAAAGTTGGTTAATTGGGTGGGGGAGGTGGTTAACTCATTAAGCTGACAAATAACCAACCTAAAAAACACATTAGTTAATTCATTATAAAAAGTGGTTAAATGACCAACCATTTTTAATCTACTTTTTCTTGTGAGACTCGGAGGATATTTTATAAATGCTTCGGGACCCCTAAGTGTAAGCACAATGCATAGAGTGGTTAAATTTCATCTAATTTATTAGTTTTTATTTTTGGTTTGGATATTTAACCACATCCCCCACACAATTAACCAACATTTTTAATTAAATGACCAACTTGTTTAATTCCCCTTTTCCTTTTGAGACTCGCCATAAACCTACAATGTCATATAGGCCTCACTCTAAATGTTGATACCCTCTACCAATTGTGTCACATTGTCACTGAAATTGGGATTAGCAGTTACATAACCTTGCTATAGCATACAATTCACACACCCACACCCACTTAGTAGTACAACACTCTTTCATTACAGCTTGGTACAAGGCAGATTCAATACAGTTTGGTAGGACAAGACTTTTGATGACAATTTGGCTTGTTCAGCTTTGTCCTTCTAGCATTTGCATCCTTATACCAATAGAATCCTTTTTTATACATATTTGTGTCAGTTGAATAACGGCAATATATATAAGAAAATACTCTTAATTACAACCTTTGTTTACATGCAGAAACACTAAAGTAAAAATTAGTAGCTGCAAATTGCAACCTTAGAGGCCAAAATAAATTAGTGAGTAATAAAACAAATTGGTAGTGAGTGACAAAACATAGTAACTAGACTGCATGCACTTTGTTTAAAGTATTTGCAGTTGAATAGCACATGGAATGATTGCTAGAATAATCATCTGAATGCAAATCTAAAAGAAATCACTTGATAGAGTTTCTTAGGCAACCACAATTTGGCAAACTTAGAAAAGAAACCAAAAGAACCATTTTTGAATTGCAATAGATTCAAGCAGCAACAAGAAATTCCAAAAAATAAGCATAAAAAAAATGAGTTTCACAAGAAAAAGATGAAAAAACAGGTTGGTCATTTATCACAAAAACTTGGTTAATTGTGAAGGCGAGGTGGTGAACCTATTAAAATTGAGAAATTATGACATTTAACCACCTCATGTCATTGTGCTTATATTTAGTTGTCCAAACAGACTAATTTAGTACTCACTTGTAGTTTCATAGTGAGTTTCACAATAAAAAGATAAAAATAACAGGTTGGTAATTTAGCACAAAAACTTAGTTAATTGTGAAGGCGAGGTGGTGAACTGATTAAAACTGAGATATTAGATGACATTTAACCACCTTGTGTCCTTGTTCTTACATTTAGGGGCCCCAATCCACTAATTTAGTATCTACTTTTAGTTTTATAGTGAGTTTCATAAGAAAAAGATGAAAATAACAGGTTGGTCATTTATCACAAAAACTTGGTTAATTGTGAAGGCGAGGTGGTGAACCGATTAAAACTAAGAAATTATGACATTTAACCACCTCATGTCGTTGTGCTTACATTTAGGGGTCCCAACAGACTAATTTAGTACTCACTTGTAGTTTTATAGTGAGTTTCACAATGAAAAATAGAAATAACATGTTGGTAACTTAGCACAAAAACTTGGTTAATATTGAAGGACACGAGGTAGTTAAATGTCATCTAACATCGCCTTCACAATTAACTAAGTTATTTTCACTCATGGCAAAGTTATAGAATATACGTTTGGTGTGTAAAGCACAAATAAAAAGATATATTTTATATAAGAAGTATCATGGAGCACTCCCATGCATTACAGTGACGCTCTGAACATTTCATATTACATTTAAAGGCCTTTGCGGTCTTGTGCTTCATCAATATATACAAAATTTTACATAATACATCATATCGTTGGAAAACCCAAAAATTGAAAAATTGAGGGTACATATACATATTTTGCTTCATTCAATTGAATCATAGTAACCACCCCAAAAAATATAACAGCTGAAGGACTTTAACAGGTGGTGGTACCCTAGAAGTGATGAATGGTGCTTCAATAGTGCTTCAATTTGAAACTTTTACATTATAGTACTAATCTCATAACCCCTCCATTGACACAAATTCACACTTGTGTTAGCAGCAAGAGTGCTGCCTTCCAATGTTGGAGTTGCTTTTGGACAGCCTGTATTCAAGGCAACAGCAGCAAATATATCAATAGTAATCCATGTACATTTCCTCAATAGATGATTATATTTGTCTTTCAACAGTTCAGAAGCCTCATTAGAAAGGAATCTGATGAGAAATTAACCAAATGTGATGGAGACATATATGCTGGATATCAAAACAAATTCAAAGATTGAAACTATAAACTTTTCTACCAATACAAAATTGGAAGATATATCATTGCTTTAAAATGGACACTGAATTGACTGAAAATACCTTTGCATTAATTTGGCATACATCCCAGTGGCAGCATCTGCAAAAAAATAAGATGAATGTAAAAGCATAAACTCCTTAAACTCATGGTGGCACTCTCAAAGCTTTATGATTCATTGGAATTAGTGCATTTCCTTAAACCAGACCTTATCTCCTTTAGCAACTCCTTAATTTTGATACCCTTTCTGCAAGAAGGCGGCTTGAAATTTTGACTTAAGCCAATGAGGGTAATATGAAAAGATAAGAATTAAGGTGAAACAAAATATCAAGAACTTACAGAACACTAACTCCAACAACAGAGAGAGGTCTTGGATAGTCCTCAAGTTCTTTTTCCTTTCTGTCACTTTCATCGGAAGATAATTGAGCAGAAACTTCAGAGCTTGGTTTTGGTTCAGAAGATGCACCATTGTTGCCAATGCTCAGAATTTCTTGAGTGAAAGATGGAAGCCCGTCCTTTACCTGAAATTAAAATTAGAAGGCGTAAACTTATTTTCGGTACAATGGTTCAGAAGATGCACCATTGTAGCCAATATAAAATGCTACAAAGCTTAAAATCATGGGAATACTGGGTAAATAGACACTAGATTTGAAACAATATAAAGAAATAAGTCATATTAATCTTAAACCAAGTCATAGGCATAGGGGGAATTCTCTAGTCATGTTCCAAAAGAGGTTATTCTGATTTGTTTAGTGTACTCAGTCATGAGCATAATAGAACCCATGGATTTGAACTTATAAAACTAGCCAAGCAACACAAATCACTATTTTCACAATTCCTTGGAATGCCCCAGAAGATAGAATCTAGCTTGATCACAACAACTACCTTCAAGACAATGAACCATCAACCTAGAATATGAATAAGTCTTTTCCAATCCCTCTTGCAACTCTATAAGTGAAAAACCTTGTGCAAAGTAAAGTACGAACACTGTGACTACATGAAACTTGGACGTAGTCAGTCATAGTATCTTAAGTAACCAACAAGCTTGGCATATCGAAGCATATCATTGTGACTACATGAAACTTACCAAAGGAGGCAAGAATGGAATGAATGATGGGAAGTTGGGAAGTTCATTCTCCTGCTCTTCTTTCATTCCAAGTTCTGCATTTTTAATCCTTTGTTGTATTCTAAGCCTACGAACCTACAAAAGTAAGAGGAAATCATTAGTCATTAGTACATATGTCAATTACTAACTTCATTACAAACATAAAAACATTGCACTGTGAATTAAATCCATTATATCTTGTATCAAAAGAGAAATTTAGAATATGAAATAAAGAAAAAAAAGGTAAAAGAAATAAGTAGAGTGATATTAAATTGAAGGTCTTACATGATCCAATGACAACGATAGTGCTAAAATTCCTAGCATGACCGCAATTCGAATCGGTAACGATAAAATCTCTCCGATTCAGTTTGGTCACACATATGCACTCTAGAATCAGAGTAGTATTACAAGTATAGTACCTATGGCTATGGGTTGAGCTGGGATAACGCGAATTTAGCAAGATTCCCACTCCCATGATTATTGAATCATTAAATTAATTGGAGAAAACCCATAAACCAATGGAGTTTTACAACTACTCAGGATTCTACAACAGGGTAGAAATTCCAACATAGCTACTAGTAGTCATTTTGTATGATCAGATAACCACAGCTCAGAAATTAAAATTGTTTTAAACTACTAAAAATCAAGACTTTATTACTACTCGTCTACCCATACGCCAATGAAATAATATATAGTATATGGGGGTAAATAAATAGTCATAGAAATAGTAATAGATCTGAAATGGGTTTTTCTAATATGGTAACTAAAGGGATTGGCAATAGAAATTTACAATGATTTAGTTATACTTATAGTTTGAGGAGATGAAGGTGTTGATTAGTAGATCGAATTGAATGGGTTGAATAAGAGAACGAGAGATGTGGTTGATGTTTGCGAAAATGAAAAGTGAAGCTCAAATCACCATGAGATGAGAATGAGAAGGGAACGAAGGTTAGCTTTGTGGATGGGGTTTTATTTCAATGTAGGGAACGAAAGTAAGAAGTTGAGTGCTTGAGATATTTGAGTGAGCACAGAGAGAAAACGTGGGGAAAAAAAAACTATCGCTAGAGCTTGGAGGGGAGATCTCGTGCAGAGGAGCGGTGCAGTTCGTTGGAAGAAGAGCGGTGAAGAGGATGGGGAAAAAGGTTGCAGAGGAAGGAGAAGAAGGGATTCACGGAGAGAAAGGAAAAGATGGGTTACACGGTTTATCTTAATTTGACAGCGCATTTTAATTTTCAAATAAAAGCCAACCGGGTCCCACAGTATTCACAGTAATTCCATACGTATTAACTAAACTTTGGCTGAATAACATTATTGTAAAAGTTTATCCTTCGATTTCTCTGCAGCCAACTTCCACCTCTCTTGCTCACTTTGTGGATCGTTTTCATACCAATCAAAAGTCTTGACAATTTTTTAATCTTGCAAAATCCTTAGGCTTGGAGTGGCAATTGTCTTCTCTCCAACATTGCTTTATTTTGTACTATATATAAGGGTAGTGTGCTATCATTTTTCCTTTTATATTCTTCCCAGTTCACTAAGCTCAATTTGCTACTTCCAGGAAAGCACTTAGCAGAGTATTTGCAGTTCTTCATCCACAATTTCTATCTCCATCATAAGGTATATAATATGAATGCTTTTCTTTTTCAGTGCATTTGTTTAGTTTTTCCTAATTGTGGGCGGAGATTTCTTTTTGCTGTTTTTGTGAGTGTGTGTGTGTGTGAAGCCACTCCTTTTGCTCTTCATCCATAAAGTTTCTTTTTTCATTCACTATCAAGGGTAAGTCTGTTTAGACTTATTTCATATTTTCATATATTGTTATGTGATTTTTCTTAACCATGAAATCAATCACTATTTAAATAAATGGATTATATATTGCCTATAAGTGTTCGAATATCCACATAGCTAATCATTAGTTTGCTTTCTTATTGTTTTCTTCGGCACTATTTTTTAGATGTAATAGAGTGTTTCTTTTCCAGGTATGTGTAGATGCAGAGCGTGCTAAGTGTAGCATTTGCTCAAGCATATGGGGCATGTTATGCTACTCCAAGTTTGCATAACTTTAGTTATGGATAATAACCTTTTCATTCTTTTTAGTATTGCAGTTTTGTTTAGTTCATTGACTTTTGCTTGATTTGCCATGTGACATTGCAACAATGGTTGCTTCTCAGAGTAGTTAAAGCGATTAAAGGAAGAATGCTGAATTGTATGTTTCTCTCAATGCAGAGCAATTTTCTGTTTGATGGGCACTACATGTTTGAAGAAGTTTGAAAGGGGAAATATTAATGTCAAAGCTATTTTTCTAGCAAGAATCTAAAATAGCTAATTTGGACCAACCATGGATAACAACTTACATGAGTAGCCAATAGACTTTTAGTACCTTATTTTTGAATTCTTGAATTATTTGCATTACTGATATCTTGAAAACTGAAAGACTCATGCATGCAGGGCCATTCATTGTGTGATTAAATGCTTAGATCCAAATTGTTGTGATTTGTTTTATATTAATTAATTGGTAGGCATCGAAGTGCAAAGTATTTAATACTACTATTTAATACTACTATTTAAAAGATTGATCCAAGAACCAGATGATGACTCTCTAAGTTGCAATTAACACAGCAGGCGAGTACTTCCATCTAGGTCAAGTGAGTGACAAGTCAGCAACAAATTTGACCAAATTAGAGAGGGATGTTGATTTTAGAAATTGGTAAAATGGACGGACTATATTCATAAAAAGAAGTTCGGGGACTAAAATCGAGTTGCTCATAATAGGGGACCAAAACTGTAATTAAGCCTATCAGAAGGCAGTGCTGCAGCATCTGCTGTAGCACCAAAGAAAGCTGTAAGAACAATAATGGTGGCCAAAAAGAGGCCAAGGGTGCCTAAATCTGTTGTGGAGGAACCTAATTCTGTTGTAACAAATGATTGGGTCCCCTCTCCTACACCAGAGCCGCCATTAGCCAAAGATACCTACCAACAAGACTTAGTCTGGCTGAAGACTCTTAAAGCAAGCGCTCCTGGGAGGCAACCCATGGATTTGAACTAACAATTTTGTGTTTTTAATTTTTCTTTTGTGCACGAGTGAATTTTGTGAAGTGAGAAAAGAAGCCACCAAAGAAGAAGCCCAAGGCATCTAGTAGCAGAGCCACCACAGTGCCCACCAGAGCAAGCAAAAGGCTCAAATCTGGGTTAGCAAACAAGTACTCTAACCCTTCTATATATATATATATATATGTTGTTTGCCTGTTTTCAATAAACCTGTTAGGTGCTATAGCGTCTGTTCTTGCATCTAACAGTATGTTTAGAGCTTTATTTCTGTTGTTTTTAATTCTGTTGAGTTTTAGTCATAGGACTCTCCCTTTAGCATGCATGAGCAGTGGGGACACTGCTAGGTCTTAAGTTGGGGGGAGATATATAGCGTGAACATCATCAGATGGAGTTTCTGTACCAGAATGCTGAGCTTTGAGAAGAAGAGAGGGATTTGTTTCCTCGACGTAACTACCCTCCGAAGTGATAGGAGATTCTTTAGCAAATTGAATATCTCCTTCATTGGATATTGAAGCCACCTCATGATTGTTAGGTAAAGATTTGTTAGATCCACTGGCCATAATTGATGGGTCAATCTTCCCTGTGTTTCTCACTACAGTAATTAATGCATTCAATTCCAATTCTTCAACCTCTTCCCCATCCTGAATATCATCAGCACCGGAGAACATATGGTCGGACTCACCGTCGGAGCTTGAATCAATACCATCCTCCTCACCATTATTATACTCCTGAGATCGCCTTAGAATTGCTCCTCCCCAATCCTCCACTAATTTGATTGGGAAGGATATATTGTTAATAACCACTTCGGTCACCCTATTAATCGTCTTCGGTACTTGAGTTCGAGCCAATATCCTGGCTACATCCAACGATCTCTTTCGTTCCGTGTTATCATCTACGCATACAAATTCTCCCACCTAAGACGCCAACTTAGAGAAGAAAGCCAAGTTCCAAGCATGAACCGGAACACCATAACACCTAAGCCAAGTAGTCCTCTCAGGATCAATGTCCGAAGGTTTCCAAGGGCGAATCCACTTAAACCACTGATATAGCCATTCGCGAGCATCCTCAATATATTCGGCGAAATCTCCTTCTTCCTTATCACCTTCCAAGAGAACCAAGTTAGCACCCATCGGAGTCGCTTTAATAGCAAAAACCCCCATCAGAGCCAGTTCATCTTGAATATAGTAAGCTTTCCCAGGCGTGATGATTTCTCCAACCATAGCTGAACTTAAAAGCGGATCGGTCTCCATGTTGCAGGACCAAGCCCCTCCACTGCTCCTCCCCATGACCTTCTCCCGTTTGGGAAGATCACACTTCTTCACCCAAACTTGTTTATGATTCTTTTGCTGGTGCCCTCCATGATTCACTTGTTGACTTCGGCTCCTCTTCCCTTCCCTTTGGAATCTCGGAAGATTAGCTTGGATCTTCTCTCCCTCTATGAACACGTTATCAAGGATAGTAGCTAAACGATCCGGTTCTCTAACATCGAAAAACCGGACAAAGCCAAATCTCCTCCCTTGAACGTTCCGACGTTCCGGGATCACAACTTCTTGGACTCTACCTTTCTTATCAAAGATAGATAACAAATCCCGAGCTTTCCAACTCTCCGGGAAAGAAGTGAAGTAAAACGAAGATACTTCGCCTCCCCCCGGTTTCCTATCACCTGTTGCAACATCCACGGGTCCAGGCCCTCTTCTTCCCTGAAACCTTCTTTCTTGATTACTTTTGCGGCGATGCCAACCATCTTTATCTGCCGGTGCAAATCTGTGAGAGTTGTAGAAACCCCCACCGCTCCCAATTCCTCCTCCCCCGTCATAAAGAACCTTCAAATCACACACATACTGTCGCCGCCGCAAAATTATAAATAGAAAGCCTTGCCTCTTCTCAGATTCAACAGGGATTTTGAGAGGTGTTCGACAACCCCAATAGAGCCGGCTTCCCGCAGGGACCGGAATACTGAAGGTTGTCAACCAACCCGCGCGCACCACCCCTGTTGGTTGAAAGACGACGAAGCAAGAGGTGATCTGATATATCGAAGATCTGAACGTCGTGACGGCGAGAACCACCAGAGGAAAATAAAAGCAACAAGAAGCAAGCCAATTCTATGATTCAACAGATATGCCCAATTCTATGATTCAACAGATACGCCCAATTCAATTTTCAACAAATTAAAATTAATATTAAGAGAAATCAGAACATTCAAACCTATCCATAGAAGTTATAATCAGATTCAAACCTCAGAATCGTGATTCGCTGAACTAGTTGGAACAGACAATCCAACTTGAAAGCCAACTTCAACACCACCGAAAGAGAGAGAGACGCGAAATCTGGTTGATCCTTACTTTTCATTCGAAGAAATTAGTATGGAAGAATTAGTTGTTGTTCACCACACTCTGTAACATCAAAAGCAGAGCAACCAAGCAAAATCAACCAGCATCCACAGAATAATAACGACACAAACCCAGATTCCAAGAATTAATATTGAAGAACCGAGTTTGCGTTTTCGGGAAGAAGGGAATCGATTTCAAATGTACGGGCCCTGGTTCTTGGAAACGATACACAAGATTGTTATTTTATGCAATAAAGAAAACAGATGATACATTACTTGTTAACAAAAAAATGCTGGCAATAAATTCTGTTAGATGTATGATTTGTTTTTAATTAGAGTTTTCAGTCAGATTAGTTTATGCAGAGGGGTTTAATGATATAGTAAAATAATTTGATAAAATTTTATTTAACAAATGAGGTTTCAAGGTCTTTTCTTGGTTGGGTTTCAAATGTATTTTGCACGATTCTTCTCAATCTACTGTTTTGGTTGCCAATAACTAGACCCTGTTATCTATAATAGTAGTTATGGCACTCCCTTTATATGATGACACATACTTATTAGAATATTATTGCTCAATTTTACATTATTTAAACATATTTATCTCTCAAACCTTACCAAATTCCTAATTTTTTATTTCTCTCACTCGGTATTTCACATGTTCTACATGCATATCGACTACATGTATATTCTTATATTGTTATGTTAATTTTAAATATTTATTAATACCGCATCAACAACCAATAAAAAATCATGTTTAATTCAACATTATATTCTTATATTGTCTTTTTTAAGCATATTCTTATATTGCTTATGAAATTAATTTACAAAAAATATAGCTACAATTTTCCACAATGGTGCTAGTAATATATAATACTTTCACCAAAGAAAAATTATAGAATTTTTTCAAAATAATAGATTTTATGGCAAAAAAATCAAAACCCCGAAATCTGATATGCTTTGTGTCACTGTGTGTATTTACTGTTAGAGGTAATAAAAATTAGAAGAATAAATAGTCAAAATTGGTAACAATATATTTTATCTTTTTTTATTTAATAACTTCATACATTCATTTCAAAATAAATTCATCATATGGGAGTAAAACTTCAATTTTTATGGGAGCAAAAAATAATTTATTGAATATACTCAAAGAAAAATAGTTTAGGTTATGGGGGCAATTGCCCTGTTTCTTCAACGGGTATCCGTCATTGGATTCCAGGATCCACGTCAACAAAGGAGGCATTTAACTATTCTAGTTAGAGAAGTATGATTAAAAGAACTTTTGGTGTTGTCAAAGCAAGATGGAAAATATTATGAGAAATGCCTAATTGCAAGCTTCAAATTCAAGTATCTACTATATGGGCATGTTTTTCACTACATAACTTTTTAAGAAAAGTGAACTCAAGTGACTTGGACATTCTTGAAAGCTTAGAGAATGAATATTAAGTGGATTACAAGAAGAATGAGCGAAATTTTAACACGATGATCATGATGAGTGGCGGCAATATCCAACACAATCAGAAACTTGGAAGGAATATTAAAGACAAATTGCCTGGACAAGTGCGATGTAGGTGCTAGTTTTACTTTTATGTATTTACTTTATATCAACAATGATATATATATATATATATATATATATATATATATATATATATATATATATATATATATATATATATATGACTGTTATAGATACCATAGATTTGTTGATAATTTTTCTCGGATATTTTAAACTTTTGTTATTACTCAATGTTACTGTTTTAATTGATTTCAATTTCACTTTTTTCAGTAGCATAAGTATTTTCTACTGTTTAAGATAGTTTGTGAAAAAAATATTATGTATTAGCAAAGAATTGTAAGCATCTAGATGTATGGAAAAAAGTATATTTAAAAATAATATGTATTTAAAAAATGCTTTTCAAACAAACATGTTTTTTTTTTAAATCATTTTTTATGTATTGTCAAAAACACATTTTGACATCCTTTATGGTAATTATCAACCCGTTTGTTATAATCTTTTTTAGAATAATCACTTATTTTATAAAAACAATCATTTTTAGAACTTTCTATTTGTTTGTTACAATTTTTTTAAAAAAAAATCAGTATCTAAAAAAGTCTAAAAGCTATATCAAATAAAACACTGTTTTGAGTAGTTTTTCAAAAAAATCATTTTTCAGGGGGTAATGTTTTATAAAAAGAAATTTTCTTTATGTTACACAGACATAAAACAACTTATGTTTTTCTTAAAAAACTCTTGAGCCTAATCTCTAAATTATTGAATATCAAAATCATTTACTTTTAATTCATAACAAACGACTCCATATATTTTAAAGAATCACTTCAACATAGTAGTATACAAACAAGTAAATTTTAAAAAAAAAAGGCATTTTTATGATAAACTATTTTCTACTATTCTTAAAAATCTATAAGAAAATAATCACATTATTTTAAACCAAAATCACTTTTTCAATCAATAAGTAACGAACCCATATTCAAGTGAAAGGACAACCAGTGACTCACTACCCAAACTCAATCCTGGTCAAAGTTTCACCGTGTCATTTTGATGAAACGAAGCACCACCCGCACCTCATCGCACACACGTAAAATGAAGATCTCGAATTTGAACCTAGATAACCACAAAAAATGTATAACCTAACAACGTCGACTTTTTCAGTTTTGCTAGGCCTTCAGACATCGTTAATAGTTGTTTAAGCAATGGGAAGTTGAGATCAAAGGAAGAAATAAGAAAGAAGAAAATCTATTTGCCGTAAAATGGCACTATGAACTAAGAATCCCATATATTCACAGTCACACTTTAAAAAGCAGGTAATGAATTGCTTTTAAGGCTAACTTTTGAGCCCTGACTATGGATACTACATTATATATACTTTGTAAAATCTATTCAATACCACATTAGTTGCAACTTCAAAATCATGCCATGCTTACTGCACAGATTTATGGGAAGTTACGGTTGAGATGTGGTGTAAATAGTAGATTTATTTATATGTGTATTTGGCCCAGGCCCGTTAGGTTTTCATATAGTATAGTCTATTTAAACTCATTAGTGCTTGTATTCTTTACACAACAACATATACAGTTAATAAGACGGAACTACAGCTACTCTGTAGTCGCAGACGTAGGCAAACATTGGCCGAACTGCGTGACCAATATCGTCTCTCTATTCTTCGTCTCTATTTAACATGGTATCAAAAGCCTATGATCACTGGGCTTGAAAACCTAGCCGTCGCGCCGTCACGCTATTGAACCCTAGCTGTCCCGTTGATTGTTCATCCTCAACGGCCCTAGGTGCTACGAAAGTCATACAGTCCCTTTCATCCGTACGGCGGTACTGTTCATTCCGTACGACGCCACTATTCATTCCGTACGGAAATCACTATTCATCCGTACGGCACACTGTTTATCCGTACGACGCCCCTGTTTATCCGTACGCAGTGTTGTTGTCCGTCCGTACGGCGTACCGTTCATCCGTACGGTGGTCCTGTTTGTCCGTACGGCGTTACTGTTCATTCCGTACCGCGCCTTTCTACTGCTCCTCTCTGATTGTGGTTAGCCTTCCTATTATTGTCAAAAATGAGTTCAACTTCAGAAAATGACAAAAACAAATCTGAATCGACAGGTAAGAGTCTCGTGTCTTATGTTTTCTCCGGCAATCCCTCTATAACAACGGAGAAACTCAATGGTGATAATTATTTGAATTGGTCTGCCTCTGTCAAAATGTGGTTTATGGGACAAAGACTTTTAGATCACCTCACCAAGAATTCTACAGAGATTGGTAAGGATTTGCGTGAAGATTGGGAACATGCAGATTGTCAATTGGTCTCTCTTTTGTGGCAATCCATTGAACCCTCGTTGCTGGTCCATTATCGTTCATACACCACTTGTTATGATATTTGGCAGAAGGCTAAGAATGTTTATTCTAATGATATCCAGCGTCTCTATGGTGTTATTCATAATTTAGCCACCCTTCAGATGACAGAAGATAACATCATGACATATGCTAATAAAGCTCAGTCAGCAGCAAATGAGTTCAAGCTCCTTGTGACCGACAATGACCCGAAGAAGATGCTTGAAAAATTAGATAATGTGTGTATGATCTATGTTCTTCATGGTCTCCATCAAAAGTATGAATCAGTACGGAGCAACATTCTTTCTGCATCAGACATTCCCTCAACAGAGGATCTTATCAGGCGTCTCATACGTCTTCCTGGATTGGAAGGAACTGGAGGGAATGGATCTCAGACTAACATAGAATCTTCTGCTCTTGTTTCTAATTTTGCAGGTCGTGGGGGACGCGGTCGTGGTCGTGGGGGTGGTCGAGGAGGTCGTGTCGGAGGACGTCCTCAGTGCACTTATTGTAAGAAACTTGGTCATACTGAAGACAAGTGTTATTCCCTTCATGGCTTTCCAGAGAAACCAGTAAACGTGACTCAGGTTAATGATTCTGAACAGAGAAGCACTAAACAAAATGTTCTTTCTGATGAGGAGTATAAGGCATTCCTGCAGTATAAGACTTCCCAGGCTTCATCATCAGCAACAGTTGCTCATTCTGGTAATTCTACAGTCTGTTTCTCTCAATCATCACCTGTTGACTCCTGGATTATGGACACTGGAGCTTCTGATTGCGTGGCTGGTAATCCATCTCTTTTATCCAACATATCCCAACCTAACACCCCACATTATATTACCGTCGCCGACGGATCAAAAGTTAAAGCTAGTGGCATTGGTAAAGCCACTCCTCTTCCATCCTTACCCCTTGACAATGTTCTACTTGTTCCCAATTGCCCATTTAATTTAATTTCAGTTAGTCGTCTGACTCGAAGCCTAAAATGTTCTGTAACTTTTGATGATGATTATTTTGTTATACAGGACCGGAGTACGAAGCGGACGATTGGTACAGGATATGAGTCACATGGACTTTACTACCTCCAGCCCATCCATCCTTCATCTACAATTGCCTCCACTTCTACTACAGAGTCCCCCAGTCTTCTTCATCGTCGGTTAGGTCATCCGAGTCTCAAGAAGTTCAAAGTTATGGTTCCTCATTTGTCTCATCTGCAGTCATTAGATTGTGAGTCTTGTCAGCTTGGGAAACATGTTCGCTCCTCCTTCCCTAGCAGTACTCAGTCTCAAGCGCGTTCTCCTTTTGATGTTCTTCACTCAGATGTATGGGGACCGAGTCGAGTCACTTCAGTTGTAGGACATAGATATTTTGTCACTTTTATTGATGAATTTTCTAGATGTACGTGGATCTACCTACTTAAGGATAGATCTGAACTTCTTGGTGTTTTTCAAAATTTCTTTAAGGAAATCAAAAATCAATTTGGTTGTTCTATTCGCACTTTACGCAGTGATAATGCGAAAGAATATTTTTCTACATCATTTAATTCTTTTATGGTTGAAAATGGCGTCATACATCAATCATCTTGTCCCCATACCCCACAACAAAATGGGATTGCTGAACGTAAGAACCGTCATATAATTGAAACAGCACGCACCTTACTTATTCATGCTAATGTTCCTTTGAAGTTCTGGGGGGATGCTGTCCTCACTGTAGGGCACTTGATTAATAGAATGCCATCCTCTGCTATTCAGAATAGAGTTCCTCATTCCATATTGTTTCCCGATGAGCCCTTGTTCCGTATCTCTCCTCGAGTCTTCGGATCCACTTGTTTTATTCATGATCTTACTCCGGGACTTGATAAATTGTCTGCTCGTGCAGTTAAGTGTGTCTTCCTTGGCTATTCAAGAGTTCAAAAAGGATATCGATGCTACTGTCCCTCCACACATCGGTTCTACATGTCTGCTGATGTTACCTTCTTTGAGGATGCTCCCTTCTTTGCATCTCCCATTGAGTCTGAGTCTGTCTCTCAAGTATTACCTATTCCTAACATTGTCCCGGTAGTTCCTCTCCCACCCATCATTGACCAGATAGATCACCCCTCTCCTACGGAAATTCCTAGTCCTTCTAGTCCCGCCCCCTTGCAAACTTATCAACGCCGTGCTCGTCTCCTTCCTGTCGACCCACCTCCTACCGAAGATCCTAGTGACTCATCTCCTGCCCCGGTTCCCTCTTCTACTCCGGATCCACCTCCCGAGTCAGAAGACCCTCCTATTGCAGTGCGTAAAGGTACACGTTCCACCCGTAACCCTCATCCTATTTATAATTTCCTCAGCTATCACCGCTTATCACCTTCGCATTATACATTTGTCTCTGCTATTTCTTCCATCACCATTCCTAAGTCCACGCAGGAAGCTCTTTCTCATTCAGGTTGGAGACAAGCCATGATTGATGAGATGACAGCCTTAGACTCTAACCAGACATGGACTCTTGTGCCGCCTCCTCCTGGTAAATCTATTGTTGGGTGTCGTTGGGTATATACTGTCAAAGTTGGTCCAGACGGGAGTATTGATCGTCTGAAAGCACGTCTCGTTGCTAAGGGCTATACTCAGGTTTTTGGCCTTGATTACAGTGATACTTTCTCACCGGTGGCTAAAATGGCTTCTGTTCGTCTATTCCTTTCTATGGCTGCAATGCGACATTGGCCATTGTATCAACTAGACATCAAGAATGCGTTTCTCCATGGAGATCTAGAAGAAGAAGTTTATCTGGAGCAACCACCTGGTTTTGTTGCTCAGGGGGAGTGTCGTGGGTATGTTTGTCGACTTCACAAAGCCTTGTATGGTCTTAAACAATCCCCTCGAGCATGGTTTGGGAGATTCAGTAGTGTTGTTCAAGAGTATGGCATGATTCGGAGTGAAGCTGACCACTCTGTCTTTTATAAGTTCTCTTCTCACAAATGTATTTATCTGGTTGTCTATGTCGATGATATTGTCATTACAGGTAATGATCATGATGGGATTGCAGGACTTAAACAACATCTAGTCCACCACTTTCAGGTCAAAGATCTTGGAAAGTTACGTTACTTTCTTGGCATTGAGGTAGCTCATTCTAAGGCAGGGATTGCTATTTCCCAGAGAAAGTATGCTTTGGATATTTTAGAAGAAACCAAAATGCTGGATTGCAAGCCAATTGACTCTCCTATGGATCCTAATGTCAAGATCCTACCAGATCAGGGGGAGCCATTTTCAGATCCAGGAAGGTATAGGAGGCTAGTTGGAAAGTTAAATTACTTGACCATGACGAGGCCAGATATTTCATATGCTGTTAGTGTGGTGAGTCAATTCCTAAATTCTCCTTGTGACAGTCATTGGGATGCCGTTGTTAGAATCCTGAGGTATATCAAGGGAGCTCCTGGAAAAGGTCTTGTTTACACGGATAGAGGTGATTCAAATATTGTCGCTTACACAGATGCTGATTGGGCTGGTTGCCCCTTTGATAGAAGGTCCACATCTGGGTATTGTGTTCTTATTGGTGGAAATCTAATTTCATGGAAAAGTAAAAAGCAAAATGTTGTTGCCAGATCCAGTGCTGAGGCTGAATATCGGGCTATGGCGCTTACCACTCAGGAGCTCACGTGGCTGAAACATCTTCTCCAAGAGTTGCGTTTTTGTAAAATAGGCACTATGAGTCTCATCTGTGATAATCAAGCAGCCCTACATATTGCGTCCAATCCAGTCTTTCATGAGCGAACCAAACACATTGAAGTTGATTGTCACTTTGTTCGTGAGAAGATTGTGTCCGGCGACATTGCTACTTCATTTGTTGGTTCTAATGATCAATTGGCAGACATCTTCACAAAAGCTCTTCGAGGACCAAGGATAACTTACATATGTGACAAGCTGGATGCCTACAATCTATACGCTCCAGCTTGAGGGGGAGTGTTGAGATGTGGTGTAAATAGTAGATTTATTTATATGTGTATTCGGCCCAGGCCCGTTAGGTTTTCATATAGTATAGTCTATTTAAACTCATTAGTGCTTGTATTCTTTACACAACAACATATACAGTTAATAAGACGGAACTACAGCTACTCTGTAGTCGCAGACGTAGGCAAACATTGGCCGAACTGCGTGACCAATATCGTCTCTCTATTCTTCGTCTCTATTTAACAGTTACCATCCCATGGACTCATCCAAATACGGAAATACCAGTGTCTGCCGGCAACATGCCCAAAGAGTGTATACTCTCATCCAGACTTCACAGCATCATCCCAAGAATCCATTGCAGCACGATTTACACACTGGTTGGTTGCATTGGCATCCCACCGTCTTCTCTCCCACGTGGCATTTAAGTGTGAGGAAGCTGTAGAAATTAGAAAATGATAGAGTAATAAGTGATACGTTTATGAATCTCAGTAAGTAAACAGTACATATAAGGCTTACATACAAGATTCGCAAGGTGATATTCATAGCATGCATAGTCAATGGAAGAATCTCTTGCGACATCTAGCAGAGCCAAGCTCCTCATACTCTGACTTGGTCACACACATCGCTTCAAAATCCGGACTGGATGCGAGTAGGGATCCTCCACGCCAAACACCTAGAAGGGGACTGTAGAAGAACCATAAATTCTTATATGGAAATTATCAACTTAACAGGAAACAAAACAACATACGAAAGATGTTTACTCTTCTTGAGTAGTTATCTTCACATGATAGTCATCAGGGACTAGAGGCCGAAGCTCGTTCTCTCTACAAAATTTAGGATCGGTTGGTTAAAATCCTAAAACACGCTATACAAAGACACCTAAGTGCCATAAAATAGGGGTGTACAAAAAATGTCAATAAAGCCAAACCAGACTAGAAACCAAAGTAAATCACAGCTAAAATAAACAAACCATTTAAATAAGTTAATAAACCAACTGGTTTATGGTTCAGATTTGGATTTAATGCAAGGTTGCATTGCCTACATTTGGTTCAGTGCACCCAAATAAATCAAACCATTTTTCTCTCAAATTCAAAATCCCAAAATTGTGATCCAGAAACACTCTCTTTAATCTCCTTCAGTTTTTCAAATACTGAACTACGTTCCACCAGCCCCGCCCAAGTTTTGAAACCGACATATCTCCTTTCCCGCCTCTAATTCATGTTTGGTTCCCAAAGAATCCAAGTAAAAGAATTCCATTATTAGTTTCTTGAGTAGCTATTGTTCTGGTTTTCTAAATCATTCACTGAACTAAGCTTTCCTAGAGAGATGAGTTATGGAAGCATGGAATTGCGAGTGGCGATTATTCAAGGTCGGGGAGCTGATGGCATTATTGACAGATTACTGAGTGACATTTTTGTTCCATTGTGCTGTCAAATTACTTCTCTGGTCTAGTTCCTACCAGAGCCGTAATCCATTTGGGAGGAGGCAATGGCTGAGGCTCGATTCTCTTGGGAGAGTTGTCAGTGATTATTCTGTGAGGAACAAGATGAGTTTTGAAACCGACTTTGTACTCAAACCAGTTTAAAATTGGTTCACCATAAAGCGAATCAGTTTGGCAAAAAATAAAATAACATGGTTAAATTAAAAAGCTGGTCCATAAATATTGGTTTGGTTTGGTTTTTTGAATAAAAATCGATAGTAAAATATTCATGGCATCTTGGTACAAATTGTAGTAGCCAAAGCAACAAACTTACAGTCTCTTAGCAAAGTGAGGAAACATGGTGCTTCCACCAGTTAAAATGATGCTGCCAAAAAACAACAAAACATCGGAAGAGAGAGTGAGAAGTAAAATAATGCAGCAAACCACAAACAGGACTATTAAATGATCAAATTAAATGCTTGGAAAACAAATTAGTAACCTCTCATAGAGTACAGGGTGGAGATGTGGATGGCAGCCATTAACAGCTCGTACAATACATTCTGGGAGCCCAGCCTGGTTCATTCCTGCATATCTTTTTGTTCAGCACTTGGCAGAGGACATAACAAAACTACTATTAAAGGATAAATAATCAAATTAGACTAAGATCCTCATTTGTAGTCACTCTAGAAACTAATCAACCAAATATTTAACTTAAATCCACTGCAACATATTCTAGTCCAAAATCATGCTTGCAATTGTAATATTATGGTTTTATAGGCTTCCGTATCTACACCAAATTGTGACACGTGTGCTGTTTTTGTATATTTTTTTTTTTTCAAATTCAATTTAAAACTTTATTGAAATGATGTTGTACACCTGTATCTCATCTGAAAATTTGAAAATAGCATTACAATGAAACTACTCAACAACAGACCCAAATCAGCAGGACGGAAGATCATCTCAGGAACAAGAAACCGTTCGTTTGTCAAGTCAAATTCCTATAGAACACAAAGTAAAAACAAAAAAGAAGTTAATATCATTGACACCAAATGAATGTCAAATTAAACAAAAACCAACTAATACATTTTTTGTCAAATCAACACTCTGTCTGTCCTTAGGCTGTTCATCAATCTCCATGCCATTCATATCTCCCTTAGTTTCCTCTGAAGGAACACCATCATCCACCAAAGCAAGGTATCTACACGCTTGTTCTGGATATTTGACAAACCCCTTTGTGTATGTAACACCATCAGGAAGTACATATGTGCACCTGAAAAGATTATCTTTTCCACTCTTCCTACAAAATACCATTTTTGTTTTTTGGTCATTGTATCTAGGGTTTTAAAAAAATCTGCAACCATGATCTTGGCAGGGAGTGACATCAATGTTTTTGATGTCTCGCGACTGCCATTGATGCTGCATTTAACGGTGATTCTTCATTGCAATGCAGAAATGATATTTGAACACACAAAATCAATATAAAAAAATTGACAATAAAATGGTTGGTTAAAGTAGTTCATGAATATAATGGGTGCTCTGTTGCATGGGTACGGGTACGGTACTGGCACCGGGTACGGGTGCTGGTACGGGATACGTGTTTTTTCAAAAAATCAGGGTACAGGTAGGTAACATAAATTTGCTATAAACATGACTAAAAAATAGAAAACACAAATAAGTAAAACATATAATAGAAAAATATACAATAAAATATAGGAAAAGTTTGAATGTCCCCCAAAAATGAATGAAAAATCTAATTTTTTACTATACGAAAAACAAATATTTATATATCGAATCATAAATATAAACCAATAAGTACCCACGAGTAGTACCCAATGAGTACCAGTACTGGATAAGTACCCAGTACGGGTACGACTCCGATTTGAAGTACCCATGCTTCAGAGAATGGGTGTCAAAAACTCATTAACCATCCACCGAATATAATTATTAGTACAATCATGTAATTAAACACTTGGAAAATATGATTAATCAGATTCAAAATTCTGGTTAACTACATTTTGGTTAATGAGTTTGGTCACTTGTTATATCTATTAAGTTTCCACTCTAAATATAGTTACGACCTATTTGAACTCGGTTAACCAACCAATGGTTGTCGATTTTTGGATGTTGATTTTTGTGTCAAAAAAATATCTAACTCTAATACATTATTGTAAAGAGAATAATGAGAAGCAAAATAACGAAAAGAAAAATGAAAATTGCAAAGTATTAGAACCTGGCAATGTTAAGGTAACGAGGGACATCAAGGGAAACGAAGCAGAGATTCTCCTTTACATCATCAATAATGAAAGTTTCCTCCATGACATTAACAGAGCGAAAGGAAACAAGTTCCTTCAAGTAATTAGTGAGTGCCTTACCACCCAAATCGATTCTCTTAACAGCATAATTGAGAGTAAAGTTCTGAAAAACAGGGGAAGCATGTGTGAAAGAGAAACCACAATCAACAACGAGGCTACATTGGGCCTTAGAAAGAAGCCCATCGGGCCTGTGACTAGCCTCGTAAAGGTGAACGAGTGAAGGAGAATCAGCAACGTAGAGGGACTTAAAGTTGAAATCTTCGAAAACAAGTTCGTCGATAGAGCGTTGAATGGAAGGGAGAGTGAAGAGGGGTTCGGTTAATAGGAGAGAAGAATTGGAAGGGTTTATGCGGAGGATTGAGGAGAAGAGGTGGGACCAGATTTCGCGTTGGAGGTCGGGGTTTATTAAGTAGCCTCGGTCCATTGGACGACGGACTGCGGCGGAAGTTAGGTCTTGTTCGGAGGCAGCGGTGGTGTTGAGGGGATTTGGGTGGAGCCATTTTTTGGAAGATGGGGATTTGTAGAGGCAGTTAGGGAGAATTGCGGAGGGGTCGCGTTCGCCGCCGATGCCGGCTTTGATGAGACCGCCGCCGTTGTCGAGAACCACCACTTGGGTGGTTGTTGACATGTTTGGCCAGCTGATAGCAGAAGTGACTCACTAACTCAGCGTGTTTTTGTCCGACTCCATCGTGGATGGGAAAACTTGTATTCCCGGCGGCCACACCCCACACACTCTTAGTATTCCTGTTCTAAGTAAATTTTATATGCTCACAGTCTCACAGACACAACAAGTTTATCTGAGCACAACTAATCAAAAGTTTACATCATGTTAAAAAAAGCTTTTATATATATATATATATATATATTTCTATAATAGGTTAAATGTATATTTTTTTTATACATGGAGGGCCGAAATCCAAAAGAGAGAAAACTAAAAGGAAACTAATTTAGGAGTAGAGACTCCACTAACATCAGCAACAATCAAATACTGAATCTCGTTGGGAGCACTATCATAAACCACAAACTTCGCTTCCCGATGACACCCTATTGATGCTAATGCGTCAGCACATTTATTTGCTTCTCTAAATATATGAGAGACTTTGACTTCCCAATTGCAAAGTAGCATCTTCTTGATCTTAGTAAGAATCCTCCAAGCAAGATGACTAGCGGAAGAATCCTCATTCAGACATTGGACCACGCTTTCCGAGTCAAGATTTACCTCCAATTTCATCACTCCCAACCGGTGAGCAAGCTGTAGCCCCTCAAAGTAAGGTTAAATGTATTTTTCTTGTCTATAAATTTGTGTTTTTTGGTTTTAGTCCCTAAAAAATATTTAACTTACTTTTAGTCCCCAAGTTTTCTTCATCGGGAGTTTTAGTCTCTCATAACTTTTATTAGCATTTTTTGGGCATTTTAATTATTAATGTTTCTAAGCCCCATGAAAAGTCGCGAGGGCCTGACATGTAAAATTTGGGGACTAAAAGTTTTCCGAGGAACCTTTTTTGGTTACAAAAGGGAAAGAAAAAGAAAAAAAACAAAAGGAGGTGCCAGAACCTCCAAAATAACAAGCCCCTAAAGTATTCACCAACAAGCGGTGTTGCATCCCTGTAGGTGGGTCATCCACAATCTCAAAAACAAAGTTGCTTATAACCCCCCCATTTTGGCAAGGTAATCAGCACAAGCATTTGCTTCACGGAAAATATGTTCTATATGGACCTTCCATTGCCTCTCTAACATTTGTTTCAATAAAAGCACCCCATTTGCATACTTGTGGTATACTAACTTTGGCTTAGACAACAAATGAATGGTGTGTAGAGAATCAGTATAACACATCACTTTTTTGTATCCTACCTCCCAACACATTTGGATGTCATGAAAAAGCCCCATTAACTCAACATGTAGAATATTCGAGACACCAATGGAGCCATAAAAGCTCTTTAAAAATCTTTCTTCATTGTCTCTAATGATCCCTCCAAATCCTGCCAGCCATGGATTAGTCACTGCACTACCATCTACAATAAGAGTTACCTAATCTAGCGGAGGTTTTTGCCTCTTAACCTCTCTTGGAAACTTAGTAAGCTAATTTGTCTCATTTCCCACTCCAAAAGCATTTACAGTATCCCAATAAATGCCCCAAATTTGAGACACCACCACATTAAGTGGTATCCTAACACCTTCGAAGACCCACTTATTTCTGACATTCCAATATTTCCAAAGCAAAATAAGGATAGGCACTCCCTGTGACCGAGTTGTTTGATACAACCAATCAAAAGCATCATCCCCATGTCGAGGAAGCAAATCAATGGAAATATTTCAAGCTTTCCAAACTTCAATGGCCAAGTTGCACTCAAAGAAACATTGGTGCAAAGACTCCTCCTGTGTGTTACAGCTTGCAGCTTGGGAAAATTGGAATATTAGTAACATTTCTGTGATTGAGCACCTGGCAAATTGGCAGAGAATTAAGACATAATTGCCAAACAAAGAACTGGATGTTAGTGTTATATTATTACTCTCATGTGGTGTTATATTATTACTCTCATTAAGCATTTGATAGGCACTGCTTGTGGAGTAAATGCCATAGATTGAGTGGAACCAAACCTCATCTAAAGTTTCAACCAAGTTAGAGGATAAGCAAGTAATCTGGTGCTTGATTACATCAGGTAGTTGTGTATATAACCTTCCAAAATTCCAATTCCCATCTATGTTAACATCTCTGATTGTAACATCACGATCATGATGCAAACAAAAGGGACATGCATGCATAATGGTTCTTTATAAAGCCAACAATCATACCAGAATCGTGTCAACCCATTACCAACCTTAAATTGAAATCCATCCATTAGTATATTCATAGCCTTTTGAATTGAATTCCAAATCACCGACCCATGCATTCATGCTCTTCGATGGAAAAATAGAACCATTGTGCAAATACTTATCTTGAATCACTATGGGTTGACCTCGTATGCCCATACATACCGCTGCAAACCTTACAAACAATGCAATCTATATGAATCTTTTTGTCTAGTAAGGTCACATTCTTAAACCAATCATACTAACACCTCAAGTATCATCACTAGTACATCGATATGCATCTTCTACAAATCTAACCTTGATAACCAAAACGTGTGACTTAAACTTTAATGCATATATTAAGTCTCAAAAAATTAATCAAACAAATAAAGCAACAAACCAACATAACAATTCATAAGTGTTAATCGGTCATAGACGTCCTAAACTTCACTAAACCTTAACTCCAGAGAGTAGTCAAATGATTTTAGGTATCGCTGACTTTTCGACTCTAGTAAAGATTAGGTCACTCTACACATATATAAATGAATATTTAAAGTTAACCGTACGTCCAGGTGTTATACTATATTTAACCCCCACCTGTAGCGAAGCTGGCAGTCTTTCTTCAGTAGGACCCTAGCTTGATCTGTAAAAATCCGAACTGCTTCGAACCTCAAATGGAACCTCAAGAACACTCAAGAACGGTTCTAGAATAACTTCTAGAGAGAGATTCTAGGAGGGAGTGAGAGGAGTGCGTGAAGGGAATGAGTTGAACCCAACCTATTTATAGCACTACGAAAAACGGAACAGACACTACAAGAATATGCTGATTTACCTACCAGATATTTCCGAGGGATTTTTTTTGGTCGCTAATATGTTCGTTTCCGACGGATAGTTCCCTCGCTACGTGTTTAAGGCGTTTCCTGCTTATATTTTCGACGGAATTTAAATCCCTCCCTACTTTCCGAGGGAAATTTCGGTCGGAAATGCATAGATATCCCTCGCAAACGTTTTACACTTAAAACTAAAACATCATCTTCATCGACCTCACTTTCACGGTCTATCTTTCACTCTAACCCTAAATCCTCTCCTCTCCACTCTTACTTGCACGCCGCTCCCATCTATTCTCATCTTCGCGTCTCCACCTCAATCTTCCAGAACCCCCTTAATCTCATAACCCTTATCTTGAACCCTTCAATCCCAGATTCAAGCATGGAAGCAATCCTGTCATGTTGAGCCCTTAATCCCGTAAACCTCAATCGCACCATCCTATCATCTATCGCCTTTCTTTCGCTCGTCTTCCTCTCATTGACCGTCTGTGAAATAGCATGTCGCTCCCGGTGAGTTTCACTTTTATGGTTTAGGGTGCAAAAACAGATGAATCCTAGAAAGAAATAATTTGGTATTAGATAAGGGATAACAATAGTTAACGATCTCCACCGATTAAGCTTGATTTTGTTTCATCCTCCATCATTAGGTTTTCATGTCTATTGATTGTGTTCTCCGTCAATTTTATTTATTGCTGTTCGTAGTTCATTTTCTTACTGCTTTCTCAATCGATTCTTGTAGCGTATACTGGTATACATGCATAAATTGGGACTTTACACCGAAATTGCAGAGCAATCTATTCAAGCTGACTTGATGTCTCATGTTCACAGATTGCCTTGTTTTATGTTGCTGTATTGGCAGGGCTTCTCCATCCATTCCCTATAAGCCTTGGCGAATAAAGAGAAGGCTGGTATATTTGTTCAACCTTCTGCCTTGTGCATATTTTTATGCAATAACCAGTTTCACTCGTAATATGCATATTACCTTTATTATCTTCTCTGGCCTTATCCTTTGCACTTTTTCGTGTCTAAGCAGATGTATGTCTAACTTATGAAAACCTATTCGCAATGAAGAGGGAAGATACCAAATGGAAGGAAGGACGAGATATATGGTGGCAGGTTAGTATATAAACATTTTATTTCCCTGCGAATGTATACTTTGACATGGTTATCTAATTCTACTAGTATTAAGATGAGTTCTGTCTTCTTCAAAAAGCCTAGATTCTCTGCCTAAGATGTAATCGCTGATCACATAATTGTTTGCAGTTGAATTTCTTCAGCTATTTCGAACAGACTTATTCGTTTCTGATGTCAAGTTTGCTGTGAATCTTAAATTCCTGTTTAGGAATGGCAAACATGTTTTGAATGTCCACCATTATTTGCTTCTATAATCATGAAAGAAGTTAACACTTTTTTCTCTTTTGGCTACTTTTTTTACTGGTTTGGCAGGATGTCATTCCTCAATATCCAACTAGTTGTCCAGTGGAGTGGGTTGATGAGAGGATCCACTTTTTCTACTCTATACAAGTGGGAGTACAGGAAAACCTAAGGTAGTTTTGTGTTGTTTTCACTATATTTTTGGGTTATGGTTGCTTTGTCTTCATTTCTTTACTCAAGGTTGTTGCTTCTAATATATGTTTCTGAAAGGGTGTCGTCCATACAACTGGTGGTTACATGGTGTACACTGCAACAACATTTAAGTATGCATTTGACTACAAGCCATCTGACATCTTCTGGTATCCTTTAAAAATTATCTTCTATCTTTTTTATCTTTGTGAAATGTTCTTGATGAAGTGTAGCTGTTTCATTTCAAAAGATTCCATGGCAGTGTGCACTTTGTGTAGTTTTCTACTTCCCTGGTCTATATAAATAGAATATGACTTTGGCTTCCATACTTCCCTCTGTATTGGTTTATAAATAAAATATGACTTAATTTATATTGGTTGTACAACTGAATTGTGTCCTGTAACTTTTAAAATTTGTGGTTTTCACTATATGTATAGTGGTGTATTGGTAACTTGTTGTATTAGTGCTTCTTAAGTTGGCATTTCATGCTTTTTAAAACGTTCCCTTACAATTAAGCTGCATAAAACGTATAAGGGAATTACATTTGCTGATGGAAACCTCTTATAAGCTAGTTACATTTGCTGAGTCTGAATTGGCAGGAAAGTCGTATTGCAAAATAGAATGCAGTTTGCATGTAATGGAAGGATTTTGAAAAATTATTTATCAATTCGTACCGACGGAATTTCCGACGGAATTTGCTTGGAAATTTGCGAGGGGTATTTCCGAGGGATTTGCGAGGGACATTTCCGAGGGATTTGCGAGGGATATTTCCGAGGGATTTGCGAGGGACATTTCTGAGGGATTTGCGAGGGACATTTTCGAGGGAGTTTTCGAGGGATTTGCGACGGAAACGTTTCCGAGGGAATTTTCCGTCGGAAATCGTTTGCGAGGACCGTTTATCCCACGGAATTTTGTCCGTCGGAAATTCCGTCGGAAACGTGAATTAGCGACCGATTTTCCTGCTTTTCCGAGGGATTTTTCCCTCGGAAATCACCGAAATTCTTGTAGTGAGATTGCGGGGGTTTTTAAGTCGTTTAGCGGGGGTTTTAAACCCCCGCAACGTAATCTGCGGAAGTTTTAAAAAACGCCGGAGTTTCAAGTGCCGCAATCGTTTTGCGGGGGTTTTTAGAAAACGCTGGTATCATGTCTTTTAGCGGGGGTTTTACTGTGGGGGTTTTTAACCCCCACAATTAGTGGAGGTTTTTTTGAGGGGGTTATAAACCTCCCCTAAATGTTCTATATAGAATTTAAATACTCTCTTGTTATTATTTGTAATCGAGAATGTCTTCCCTTCACCTCATTAATAGCTTATATTACTAGCACCCATGTGTTATATATAATATTAAAATTCAAAAAATTTAATCAAAGTACTCAACTTCATTAACATTGTAACCAAAATAATTTAATCGAAGTACTTAAAAACTTTATTTAAAATATAATACATAAATGTATTTCATACATATGGAGTTTCATTGTCAAATGAAACATTTGTAGTTCAAATATTCAATGTAATACAACTCAAAATCTATAATATCTTAAAACAATCTTATACTCAAAGATCCTAAGAAAACATTAACCCCTGTTGCTGCTGCAACTTCATATTTCTATCTTTCTTGTCTTGCTAATTCTTGGTCATGTTCTCCTTAGCAATTGTCTGCCATTTTAAGAGAACTTTATTCTCTGTACATTTGTATCTCATTGAAACCATACACGTTCAGCTCAAGCATATCACCAACATAAGAGACAGATGTTTCTAACTTGGCCACACTAGCCTACACGTAGTCTCCATAAATGATATGCTCTGATGGATAGAAGTGCAAATTTTCTGCACAATAAAGTAATTAGAACAAGCAAATAAGGACGACGAATATGTACAAATTTATATATGGTTTTCTGAATAGCAATATCTCCGACAGAGAAAACAACCACAAATAAGAAAGGTAGGCACTCTTTTTCAATTCGAAAACTGCATCATTTCAAACACCAAGATTTCAAATGACGCTAACTTCAGTGTGCCTTTCACCTTCAAATGTTTTAAACAAACTTGAAACCAAAAAGTAAACAAAGAGATTTTACTCTATATTGCCTAGAAAACAAATTCAAGGAAATAGATTAGAAACCTGCAAGCTCAGCAGCATAATTATCCCGAGGCTGCTCTTCTGCAAATCTGAATTCCATGTTCCCAATATCCCGAAGTTCCTTAAAAATCCATTCTTGTGGAGAAAGTTCGCGCAACAACTTAAGGTATTGATAGACAAAGCCAATAATATCGAAGATCTGCAAGGTGAGGAGATAAAAGTTAAGTTACATAGAAGAAAAGAAATAATGTTGAAACTTGAAAGCAAATATTGATAAAATTTGTTTTTGCAATCAAATAGTCAATAATGCTTCCACCAACGTTTCATTTACGATTATTAATGAGAAGTTTTAAATCACTAAATTGACAAATACTAATGAAACTGAAAACAAAATTGATTTCATTAGATGAAAACGAACATGCATCATTGCACTAAGTTTGACAGATGATAGCTCATTAAAAACACAATAGTTACTCTTTTATCTGAAGAGGCTATGCAAGTTAAGAAAATGTTATTACCTTTTTTACACCAGAAACCTTGTTTCATAACTTTATCAGACCTTATCCTCTGTATCATGTCATCCGCATTAACCCGGCCTAGGAGTTCTCTGTGTTCCTCATTGGATAATCTCAGCTCTTTTCTCAGCTCTGTAATCAAACTTTCTTTTTCCTGAAGAAAATACATGTCAATGTAGCAGTCATTTAAACCCAATCAGAAGATTAAAAATCACTAGATTAGAAGAAACTAAATAATAAAATATACCCAAGTTATGGTATCAGCTTGAGCTTTAAAGGCTCTTAGAACTGAACTGTATGCTTCCTGCTCAAGTTGTCGCCCACCCTCTAGCCTTGAGAAAGGAAAGCAAGCTTCCCCAGCCCTCTGAAAGGTTAGTTAAATCATTATTAATAAAGCTATGCCATTAAGTGTTCAATCTTAGACTTTTAAATTTAAATAGAATACCCCTGCTGCTGCTGCAACTTCATATTTCTATCTTTCTTGTCTTGCTAATTCTTGGTCATATTCTCCTTAGCAATTGTCTACCATTCTCTGTACAAGTTAGAAACATCAGCCATTTAAGTTTCAATAGAACTATTGTGACATAAAAGATTTACTAAAGCAACAGAGTATATTAATACATGATAATAAGTTATGCCAATATATTAGTAGAGGAACAATATGCTAGCAAAAACACTATCTATCACGGAATGAACTATCATGTTGGCTCTTGAGATTCCACGCAATAACAATTTAATAATTTTCATCAGAATTATCATTTGAGCAACGAAAATAGAATTATAGTTGCTGGTTCTGATCCTTCTGCTAATTATTGGAAGGATCTAATTATTAGATTCCTAGTAAATATGGTTTATGAAAACCATTGCGGAATATATATAATTGCTGAATTGAAGACCATATTGAAAAGCTAACTCAACCCAAGAAATAACGAATTCCCTAATCTATTAGCTATCTTTTCCTTTTTGTTGCAGAGCTTATACATAATAACAAAAATAAAGAACTAACAAGGCAAGAGATCATCCCCAGAGATATAGAGAAATAAAATCAAAACAAAGATGTCAAAGAACTTCTAGTGCTGAAGTAAAAGAGGTCTTGTTCTAAATTATTCTGAGGTTGTGGCTGAGTGCTCATTAACAAATTTATTACAAGAAGACTATCAAATCCTCAAAGAACCATACACTTCTATCCCAAATCTATAACACATTTTGAGGAGAAACAGTTAAAAATACCAATAATAATTCAAGTACTTTATCTATGAATTTTCTGTACTTCCATAAAACCATTTACCTATACATATAACTAGAACCCCAACTTTCACAGCACAGAATTAACTAACTCAACAAAAAGTTTCCAAGAATCCAAAAACATGTGCTTGCTTATCTTACAATGTAGTGCCATACACATAGCTTGATCTTTGAATTAACAGGGAGGCTAATTTTTCCAATTTCAGGAATAAACAATGTACAAATGTTTTCACAATTGACAAGAAATATGAATGTCACCAATATAGTTCCTATGTTTATCAACAAGTTCAACAAAACAAGTCACACAAATGCACTTATTTAAATGCCATTTCACCAATACACACAAGATGTCAACAGTCAAATAACAATCATTGCACAGAACAAAGCAATGGTGGCACATTTCAATAAACATAAAAAAAAAACTCACCAATCTCTTGCATTTGTCTTCCCACATCTCCAAATTTATATTCAACAAACACCTATTTAAGGAAAACTCAAATCAAATTACAAAGTTCATCATAAGGAATGAGACAAACCCATCCACGAAAAAAAGATGCTTTCAAGTAACAGTTTCATACAGGTGCTAATATCAATGTTTTATTGTTATAAGCAATTTGAAGAAGCTGCGCTGTGATGTGAGCCCAATATAACAGCAACGTGTTGCACAAAAGCTTTTCATAGGTTTGCCTTGTACACTTTTGACAGAAAGGCATACTGTAATTATGCTAACAGCACAACACAAGCATCAAAAGTATATACATAAAATGTTCTAAAACAACTACACGTGAATCCAGAATCCACATACAAAACAACAAAGAAGTCAAAAGCGGGTTAGGGTTTTGATTGACAACACCAACGATTGATTCCAGAATCCACAAAAACAACTAATCAAACCCTAACAGCTACCGATTCCAACCAAAAATGGGGGTTAGGGTTTCGATTCAAAAATGGAGGGGTTAGGGTTGAATGCTTCAAAGATGGGAGTTAGGGTTTCGATTCAACTAAGAATGGAGGCATTTTAGTAAAATAGAAGTAGAGAAGAAGAAAAAACACTTACCTTTTAAGAAGAAGAGAGGAGAGCGACAGAGAAAAGAGAGGCAATAGAGAAAGGAGAGTCACTGGTCACTGGTGGTGGTGCTTCGAGCATGGCAGGACGTGAGGCGGAGGCGACCATGGAGGGATGGTGGAGGTGAGGGCGGTGGTGGTTGAGAGAGATGTGTCGCTGATTGAGAGAGAGGGAGCGTTTTGGTTGTGTATTCTGTGAGGGAATGAGGGAAAGTGAAAGTGAGAAGAGGGAATGGTTTTTTTTGTTAAATGTATGATGGGTTTTTTTACAAGTAGTGGGGGTTTTTTCTTAACAGTCAGCGGGGGTTTTAAACCTCCTCAAATTGAAACAAATTTTTTAACTAAGCCAGCGAAATTTCCTTTTTTACCTTTAAACTGAGGGGGTTTTTAAAACCTCCGCAAAAAAACCCCCGCAATCTATTCCGTTTTTTGTAGTGTAGGGATGAAAAGGCCACTTGATTAGCGACTTTCGGTCGCTTAGCGACTTAACACCTCTTCACTGCCTTGAATCTACACCCCATTGAACTATGTCTCCCTAGTCTATATAGGTCTATCAATCTATCACTCACTCAGCGACTAATAAACACTTAGCGAAAGAAGGTGCTCATTGTTTCATCTGAACGCGCTACGTGTCATTTTTGATAGTAGGAGCTAGAGAGCTACTTTACTCGCTTAGCAAGAAACAAGCGCTAAACGACTCGCAAAACCCTAGTATTCCTATCTTTTGCTAAAGATACTAAACAATATCTACTTAACATCCAATTGAAAATGTTTTTATTAAAAGATAATAATAATAATAATAATAATAATAATAATAATAATAATAATAATAATAATAATAATAATAATAATAATAATAATAATAATAATAATGTGCAACTCCACTTTTACTCCACTCTAAAGGTTCTACCGTTCTAATCAATTTTCAAGTCAGAAATTTAGTACATTACTCCTCAGACGTTTCGATGTTGCAAAGTAACATACGTGACAAACCACATACCAAATTAAAACAATAAATTTTGTTGAATTACTCTGGAAATTGAGAATGAGAAATCAATGACTCTACGTACCATCAAATATAAAATTCAAAAAAATATCAGAGCCTCTAGGCCGGTGTGTTTATAAACATAGATAGATTCATAGTATGACATTAATTTTCTTCATCCCAAAGGTCTTTAATTATAGGTCCAATGTTTAGCGAACGGTGCTGCTTCACCTGATTAATCTTATCATGGTCATCCTTTGTGAGTGACCAATCAAATATTTCCAAATTTTGCTTCATTCTGTCCTTGTTGTAGCTCTTAACAGCCATTGTTACGCCTTCCTCATACAACCATCTAAGACATACCTATTACAGAAGAAATCATTTCATTAGTGTTATTGTTGGTAAAAATGAAGTATTTATTTAGGTAAAATTAAATAGTACCTGAGCAACAGATTTTGCATGGGCATCTGCAATGTCCTTGAGTAGTTCATTGTCCATAACATCCTTGGTGCCCCCACCAGCCACCATTGGCTCCCAAGGGAGAGTATGCAGTTATGATTATACCTTTTGATTGGCAGTATTCTCTTAACTCCTTTTGTTGCCAAGTAGGATTCATCTCAACCTGTTTCATGATATCCAATAGTTGAAAGTGTAATCATTTGAAGAAAAAAAAAACAAAGCTAGCCACAAATATGTGTTTCTGGGCTTACTTGGTTAACACTAGGAGGAATGTTAGAAAAGGAGAGTAAAGTTTCAAGTTTTTTGCAACTGAAGTTGCTCACTCCAATACATTTTGTCAGACCCAATTTTTGGCATTCCTCCATTGCTGTCCACACTTCCTTTAAGTTAAAGGGTGCTAGGGCTTCTTCAGCAAAAGGCATTTCCCAATTTCCAGGTTTTAGAGCAATGGGCCAATGCATCAAATAAAGGTCTACATATTCTAATTTTAGAGACCTGCATTGGTTTTGGGAACTACCCCACCCCACCCCAGAAGATGTTTCAATGTTATTTTTTTTTGGCAAAAAAGGAAAACTAAAAAGTTAGTCAAATATAAAGTTTATCTGTTGACCAAATAAAATATGCAATTTATCCAAAATTACAGTAAGTATTGGAAATGGATGATTTCTGATTTTGTGGTCAAAAAAATCTAAATCAAACGTTCATGCGTAAATAATTAATTAGTTAAATTTTCATGAATGTATTTTATAATCACAATTTGATAAATGAAAGAGAGTTTGAATTGCTTACTGAAGGGTTTTCTTCAAAGCAGGAAGAACAAGATGAGGATGATTATCGGAGCACCAAAGCTTTGAAGTGACAAATAGTTCATCTCTGGAAGCAACAAGGCCAAGTTGAAGTGCTTCAGCAATGGCTTTTCCAAGAGCCTCTTCCGATCCATATATTGAAGCTGTATCAAAGTGCCTATAACCAAGTTTAATAGCTTCTAACACTTCCACTTTAGTGGCATCGCTGGTGGGAGATTCTGAAGCAGTGCCAAATGCAATCACTGGCATGTTGTGATGATGGTTGGAGAAAGATTGAAGCACCACATTAGGTACTTTTGATGAAGACATGTTATGATGTCACAATCCCACTCGTCCATACCTAGGCTTCTCATTTTATAGATGTCATTAAATAATTAATATTCCTGTCAAAAAACACATTTAATAATATTATATATATTTTGTTTTTAGTCAAACCAAAAATTTAATTATGTTGAATAAGTCTATCTATATAAAATACAATTGAGAATAAACTATTTTAGGAATACTAAATTTGTCTAAACCTCATTGGTTAATCAAGATAAAAAATGGTACATCATAATTGATCCTATTTGTCAAACTCCTATTTGTTACTCTATTTTTTTTTACAAACCTATTTGTTACTCTTAAAACACTACATATTACTGAGTAGGTATAATAAAAATAAAATAAAATCAAAAAAAAAATTAAAACATACCATCATTGTCCCAACATGCAATGCATTAACTGCAATAATTATAGTTTTAATTGTCCAACTTGAAAATACTACCACCATAAATTGATAAAAAAAATTACCATAAAAATATTTATTTACATCTGGTATATAAAGACACAATTTGGATTCTGAAATTGATAAAAGAATTATGAATTATTTAAAATAACTTTCATATATAATATTTTTATTTTTATTTTGACGAAGTATATATTACTTTTATAAATATTATTAAGAATTATTTTACATACATATTTATTACCTTCCTACGGAAGTCGAATGAATTGCAATAATCCAAATTGACAAAAATTGTAACAATTCAAATTTCACATTCATGTTGAACAAAGAATATGATTTATGATTGGTTGACTGAAGTGCCCTAGAGTTCGCAATATGTTAAAATAATAGAAAATATATTGAGTTAGAAATAGTTATGTTTTAATCAAATTCAAACTATGAGATGTATTTAAAATCAAATTGATAATTAATTTCCATTACATCCAACTAATCTTTATAAACCATAATGCATATATATACCCCTAATTTCATAGGGATTGCTCACAAGTAATTCATCTAGATATTTTAAAACAATTGACGTTCAACTAATAAACTTAGTCGTAATATAGAAACCAAAATTCAAATTCAAATTCAAAAAATAAACTAAACGGGATTGATTATCATTTCGAATACCAATATCACATTATGATTACATCCCAAGGAGGTAGCTCAGTTGGCGAGCTAAGGGATATCGAATGAGTGCACCAAAAGAGTGCAAGAAGGAGGTCCCGGGTTCAAACCCCGGAAACTAACATTACCCCACCCCCACTAACATTGGTTATAAAAAAAACATTAGGATTACATTTTAAATTTATTATATATATATATATATATATATATATTGCTACTAGCCCCAGACCACCCTAAATAGATTTCTCATAAACACAATTTCCAAATTCAATTTCTCTCCAATTACTATTATTTTTCCACTATAATTAAAAGACAACCAACCCACCACCAATTCTGTACCAATTACCATATAATTTCAAAATCATTATCATATAAATTTCAAAATCATTCCTATTACAGTTTTTGAATAATACTAACCGGTGAATCTATATGCTGCACACAAGCTATTTTTGTTCTCAAATCTGCACTCTACAAACAATTCTCAAATTAGCCCAATCATAACATATTAAAATAAATCAATTTCAGCATTAATTGCCTTTGTGACTAGATCCTTTCAATTTCAAATTTCAACAACCTTAATCGCAAAGATCCACACACAACCGATCACAATAATAGCTGATTTGTTTGAAAAAAATTGTCCTGCCCAAAAATAAGATCCAACATGGCTAATACCCATGATCTGCTTTCATCTATTAACAATAGCAGAACAAACTAAAGGGTTTTGGTACGAGTACTTGGAATGTGGCTGATGAGATTGACAAATAAAGTGCCATTTGCTATCAAGTTGGTCCTCATTAATACACAAGTTGCACTTTTGGTCTAAGAAGTTTGTCTTTTCCGATGAACTTTCTATTCATTTAAATAGCAATTTATAAAGAACTACATCTCATTATATTTCACTTTTATTCACTTTTGATTAGCAAAACCCGGTTGCTATAATTTTATTGAAATTTCATATTCAACAACTGCAACTGAATGAACTATTCTTTTAGGTTCATTGAAAATCTGAAAGCACTAGGGTTTAGAGGGGAGCATATGTGAGTATTCGAATATCAAGTGTAAAAAATTTATCATATATCAAGAATATGGCTCTGCCATAAAAATAGTACATAAATCGGTATATTATTCTATTTGTGTTTAACAAGGATCCATTTTGCGTGATGGTGGATAAAACCGTCTTGAATAAAAATTTATTTCAGACTTGATGAAATTATTTATTTTAGTTGGAATACTCAAAGTCTTGCATGATGGGCCACGACAGCAAGAAAATACCAATATAATTTTTTTTCATGCGACCAATTTACTTACATTTGACAACATTATTGCAACTAGAAACGATAAAAGGGATAATAGTGATTGATTTCAAACAAATATGACTAAGGCTGGATTTGTATTAGTGAAATCGTATAGGAAATAAAATGACAACGATAACTAATCGTACCTTGGTATAAACAAAGTTTGAAGAAGCTCAACACTAACGACTAACTGAATCATCTATACCTATTGAAATTGTAGTTGCGACAGGACCTAGAAAGAAGAAATTCGAAGGATTACTGATAACTCTAATTTATATAGAGTTATTTATACTTCTAAACGTAACAAATTGCTTGAAACCCAAGTACAAGGTGTGTTAAATATAGTGGTATTAGTAAAATAACAACATTCTAGGAATTATGTGATGAATAAAGTATTTTTGTATATATATTGGTATGTTTGATGTGTTTGTTCAGTTTTCCTACAGATGATGCTTCAGCACCACGATGCTTCTGCACTTGGTGCTTCTGCACCATCCTGCGCTGAAGATTTATAACCCCACAATGGAAGCACCTCAATTCATACCTCTGCTCCAAAACTTCTATGACATCATGCTTTGTCACAATTCACATGGAGCACATGCCCACATGCATAAGGAGGCGCCCACCATAAACATCATCATGAAAGGCTACTCACCTAAAGACATATGGCCTTATGTAACACCCTTTTTCTACCCGGTAATTATTTAATAAAATCAGAGTTTCAAAATTTTATTCATACTTCGAAAAGAGATGCCACACATAAATCCACATCACATCATTCATCAATCTAAAATAGCTCATCGTCAATATTAATGCGATACATAGCACATCACTACTGGGGTGAGCTCAAAACGCTCAATTCAATCAACATAGTAAAACTCAGCATTTACGCAGCGGAAAGTCATAAAAACATCAACTACAACAGTCAAATAATCAAAATGACTAAGGTTCATTCCCTCCCCACTGAGTGCTACGTATCAGAGCAGACGACCCGACTCAGCTAACGAAGGTACCTAAGCCTTCACTCGAGATCACCTGCACGTTACCGCATATGGGTAACATTCAAATAGAAGGGGTGAGTTCATCTAACAATATAATAGTGCATATGATAAGTATTATGCTAGAGCTACAACCCTATATAATCCACATCGCAACATCAAATCAGTCATCACTGCAAGTCATCACAATGTCGTGAACATGTATGAAGTGCAACCCACCACAACGGGCGTATGCATGTGGTACCTGTCATCATTGTCACTAAATAGCCTTTATGGCATCATCGTCACTAAATAGCCTTTATGGCGTCATCGTCACTTGTTTATGCACATGAGATGTATGAAGCACCATGATATGCACCGGAGACAGTCACATACAATCCCAATCAACTTAGTGACCTATCACTTACCAATTTGCCAATAAAAGGCACATCACCTGTCAGGTTATCGTCACACATATCATTGCCACTAACATTCACCATCATTAATATCATCATCGCTAGTAGCCTTTATGGCATCATCGTCAATCAAAATAATAGCCACTAGGGGCATTGTCGTCAAAACCATCAACACATCATTATTGACACCAGGACACTAAGATTACCGATTACACCAAAGGACACCAAAAGGGATTTTAAACACCGAAATAGTTTTACAACACCAACAACAACGACCGTCGGGGACAGCCACTTGAGGCGCCCAGAAACTATCAGAAAAATAATAATTTTTACCTTAAAGTATAATATACCGGCAGGAAACTGAATAAGCTTCGCAACGCACTTCGAAACATTTAAAACGGACACCCGAGTCAAAAGATATGACGAAAACAAAACCGGGAAAATTATTTGCAACATTGCTGAAAACGGCGCCCTTGGCGCCCCTCTGCGCCAACAACGAGGCGCAACACCAAAAACTGGCGCGGGCAGCAACATTGGCGCCCTTGGCGCCCCTCTGCGCCAACAACAGGGCGCAACACCAAAAACTGGCGCGGGCAGCAACATTGGCGCCCTTGGCGCCCCTCTGCGCCAACAACAGGGCGCAACACCAAAAAACTGGCACGGGCAGCAACATTGGCCCCCTTGGCGCCCAGCAAGCAACACAACAGGATTCTGGCGCCCAAGCACAGGGCGCCAAGGCGCCCCTGCGCCAAGGCGCCCCTGCGCCAAGACACATCAACACACACACCCACGCACAGCCACACACCCACACACCATGGCACACGGCGCCCACACCCAGGGCGCCAAAAACAGCAACGCAACAACTTGGCACACGGCGCCCACACCCAGGGCGCCAAACACAGGAACACACACAACACCAAAACGCAACGCTCCTTGCACACGGCGCCCAGCAACAGGGCGCCTAAAACAGAACCACCACGCAACACACAACGCAACACGCTTAGGCACGGCGCCCATGTACAGGGCGCCTAAAACAGAACACGCACAAAACACCAAAACGTGACACAATTGGCCACGGCGCCCATGCACAGGGCGCCAAAATCAGCACCACAACCACGCCCAGCAAATGGCGCCCAGCGCCAGGGCTCCAAAATCAGTACACACCAAATCATCAAATAACACATATGCAATTCTACAACCAACTCAAACAAATCAAGCAAGATCATGGCAACATAGGTCTAAGCCCCCACTCTAATACCCATCATATCCACCATTATAGTGAAAGAGAGGTCTCACCCTTACCTTAATTATTAGGATTAGAAGACCCTGGAGAGAAGTCACCAACAGAACACAGCAACACAGCTTCCTTCCTCTCCTTGAATTCGCAAAACCCTCCTCTTTCTCTTCTCTTGGATGCGCCGTCCCCCTTCTCTCTTTCTCTCCTCTTCGCAAACTTCCTTTCTTTTCCTCTCAAAATGCGAAATGCCTCCAACCCTCACTAACCCTCACTACAACGCCTAGGCCTTGGATATGGATCACGGGCTTTCCCCCAACTTAAGCCCGATCACTAGCACCACCTCCTGAATCCAATTATACGCCTCTTAGTCAAAGATAATATATTTACACCATTAAAATAAATAAAATAAATAATTGAATACCTAAATATTTAATTAAATAATTTAATTAAATATTTGGGCGTTACACCTTACACAATTAGACCTCTCCTTATGGAAATGTGCTGAACTCAATCTCCACATCTAAAAATCAGAAAAGCAACCATGGTTAAGCCTCCTTAAGTTAACTTGGTTTTCAAGCAAACCCTCAAGCAAAGGAAATCTCCAAGGCTATAAAAAGGGCTCCCACTTCTCACTTGAAGAGCATCACATATCTCACCTGATAATATGTAGATCATACACTTTACTTATATTTTAGTAGTTTCATTTCTTATAGTTTTTATAGTAGATAGTTGGCAAGAGGTGAGGAAGGAATCGACAACTTCTTCCTTCACTTCTTCATCAACTTAGTTAGGTGCAACTGCACCAGGAAGTCAATGCTTCTGCACTGCAGGGCATTTATATGCAAGAGTGCTTCAATCAGTGTAATCTCTACCTTATTGATATCTCTTGTACTTTCATCTATATTAATATGTTTCATTTCATCTATCTTTGCCTTGCAATGCTTATTATGAGCTAAACCTTTTTTTGGTTGAGATGTTCTAACTTTATAATGAACTTTTGAGTAAGTTATTGTGCTTTTTAGTGTTGCAAGCATTTTGGGTCTTGTGTTCTACTACATCCATCTTATTTTAAGGTTGATCACTTAGAATAAGTAGAGTTATATTCACAGACATGGTTTATAATTAGAAATCAAGACTAATAAGGGTGAGTGTTTTAATGAAGGCTTTGTTAACTTGTGTAATAAAGAAAACTTTATTAAAACCATGTTAAGTCCTAGACATAGGATAACATAGTCCTTAGGGTGAAACAGTGAGTACCTCAAAGGCAAGAGTGAACTTATTTAGCAAGCCCAGCATGGGAAGCTTGTAACGAAACTCTGAAGAAAGTAGCTGAAAAGCACACACTCATGCAACTGCACTCCATGCAACTGCACCTTGGTGCTTCTGCACCTTTGGTGCTTCTGCATCACTAAAAGCATAGAAACACTCAAAAGAACATTATTTAGTGAAAACATCTCTAGCTACCAATTTTTCAACTGATTTCCTTCATATTCTTTTACATATTTGCATTCTATTTTCACTTAAAAAACCCCAAAATTTGTGAGTAAAATAGTAGTACTAATTTATATGCTTTCTAAACTTACAAAAACTTAATCCAATCCCTGTGTGTTCGACCTTTCTTATCATTGTATTACTTGTTTGTGACTGTGTATACTTGCACATCTTTTCACACACCAAGTTTTTGGCGCCGTTGCCGGGGATTGCCATTAATTTTTGTTGTTTAGATTTATAAATTAGTGGTTTATTACTCTGGTAGTTATTTTCTGTGTAGAAACAGGTGCAGATGCACTAGCTTATGCCCAGAGACAAGCCACCAGAATTTGAATTCGATCTAGAGATTGAAAGAAGGTTCAGGAGTTTGCTAAGACTTCAAAAGCAAAGAAAGCAAGACTGCAGAAACATGTCTCATCACAGTGAAGGACAGAGCTCAAGATCAGCCTCAGTTGGAGGAGGACCTGGTTCACAGCATGATACTGAAGAAGGCCACAGAAATCAATTCATCAACATGGGCCCAATAGGTATGATTAATGATAGAAATAGACCCATGAGGGATTATGCTATGTTTAATCATCAAAATATGCAAACAAGTATAGCAAGACCTCATATTGATGTTGTGCATTTTGAATTTAAACCTATGATGTTCCAAATGCTACAAACAATTGGTCAATTTGGTGGATCTCTCCATGAGTATCCCCATGAGGATTTAAAACAGTTTTTAGAAGTATGTAGTAACTTTATTCTTCCTGGTGTTAGTGAAGATGCATTTAGACTTAAGCTATTTCGCTACTCTTTAAAAGATAAGGCTAAATCATGGTTAAATTCAATGGAGCCTAATTCTATCCATTCATGGAATGAAATAGCTGAAAAGTTCTTAGCAAAATATTGTCCAACCATAAAAAATGCCAGGATGAGAAATGATATTACATCTTTTAGACAAAAAGAATTTGAATCATTGTTTGAAGCATGGGAAAGATGGAAAGAACTTTTAAGAAAATGTCCACATCATGGTCTGCCTATCATTATTCAAATGGAAACTTTTTATAATGGTTTAGAACCACAAACCAGAATAATGCTTGATGCATCATCTGGGGGTGTGTTATTAAACTTGTCTTATAATGAAGCATGTGAATTAATTGATAGAATTGCAACCAATAGTTCTAGTTGGCCTACTGAGAGGGTAAGTGCCCAAAAGAAACCAACAGGGGTACATGAAATCAGTGATATATAAGCCCTATCTGCTCAGTTAGCCTCTCTGACAAACTTGTTCAAAAACTTCACTTCAACCAGTGCATCTACACCTAGTGCAGCTGCACCAACTGAAAACACTGCAGCAGCCATAGAACAAACCCCCCAGGAGACACAAGTTGTGTGTATTGTGGAGGAGGCCATTTGTATGAAGAATGTCCCAGCAACCCTGTCTCTGTCAATTTTGTAGGACATAATAGGAATAACAACCCTTACTCTAACACCTATAACTTTGGCTGGAAGAACCACCCAAATTTCAGATGGAACAATACTGGTGCTTCTTGTAACACCCCGGTATTTCTATTGACTAAAAATACCCAAGTGCACATTAGTAACACATCAGACATATATTTCCTGCTTAGACACTGAATATCACTATAAATTTTTCGCTGAATATAACCCAAACAGTCTTATTTACAACAAGACAATATGGTTCTCAGACCATATACCATCAGCATCTATAGTATTCAGTATCATACAAGAAAGCGGAAGAAAGATATACACTAAATACATAATGTTTTAGTATACAGACAACAAAAGGGAAATAAGCTTAAACATAAAGCTGGGCTATCAGCAACGAGTCCGAGCTCAACCTACTCGTGCCCCTTGGATTTCCGCTGTCCCCGTGTCTCTGTAAAACAACAACATTTAAACAGTGAGATACAATCTCAGTGAGTTCTACCGAGACCCCTACTAACTCTCTCGGTTCAATTAATAGTCCTTTTTAAAAACAACACGACACCGACTGCAATAAAGTGCTAACCCCGGTGAGCGTGAACAAACAACGTGCAGCACCGACTGCAATAAAGTGCTAACCCCGATGTATCGCACAGTACGACACCGACTGCAATAAAGTGCTAACCCCGGTGTATCGCACAGTACGACACCGACTGCAATAAAGTGCTAACCCCGGTGAACGTACAACAAACTCATGACATAACACCGACTGCAATCCAGTGCTAATCCCGGTGAACCCCCTTACCAATAGTACATTCTCCTATTGGCACGGAGCCTAGGGTGGGGGAGCATGACTGCCCCGCCTAGTACGTCGACAATGGGTCGTCACCCAACTCGATATATATATATAAACATATATCTACAATCATATGAACTCAAGGTTTATTACCTCATACAATCAATTGAACATTTAGTTCGTTTAAATTATACTTTACCACGTAGGACTCATAGTCCGCTTTGTTATCGATAAAACATATCCGCACACGTGTACTATTAGTCGGTTTTTCGAAACAATCTATAACTTCAAAAACTGTTCATTATCCAATTTAAATCATTTATTTGATTAGGCCTTTCAATAAGCTTTCAAACGCACCTGAGAACACCTCAATCGGGTTCCCGGATCAAAAGTTATCGCGAAAACAAAATCAGTGACTTTTGCTGAAAAACTGCAAAGCGTCGCGACGCGAACTGCTACCGTCGCGACGCGAAAAGCGACAGAAATATTTGTGTGACAAAACGGGGCCCGGTCGCGACGCGAAGGGGACGGGTCGCGACGCGACCATCTGCAGAAAAGTGCAGGTTTTCCGTTTTCTTGCGAAATTCGCTATTCCGCTCAATTCCGATTCTTGTTCCGATTGAAAACAGTTTTGACAACCATAAAAACAGTCTCAATCAAAGTCACACAATCATTCAAATCAATCAAAAACTCATTGTAAACGAACTGTATCAAAAACGACATATTTTCCAATTAACGGTTTTTAAGTCAAAATCTTTCGAAATCAAATCACCAAAAATTCCATTTCAACACGACACAACTCGAGACTCGCTCCGATCGATTCCTAACCCGAAACAGACAATATCAAGTAATATTCTAGACCAGCGAAAGCGATAAAACGATCAATCAATTAATTCGAAAAACAAAAATCCTAAACGTGAGTAGAAGTCACCCTTGAAGCGTGAACCACGATCGAGCCGAATTCCCCGAGTAACCACATGAACATTCCCCGCATAAACTTTCCGTTCCGACGACGCTCAAATCTGCTTCCAAAGCTTTCCACTCGATCACGAAACCTCTTTTTGACCGAAATACCGAATTCCTCGAAATCTTCCATGAACACTATTCATCATCCCTAACCTCCAAAACTACTATTCATCCATAACTCCAAATCTTTGATTTTCAACCCCAAATCACCCAACTAGGTTCCAATCTTTCAATCGAACATCCTTCACCGATCCATCATCCTTGGGTTCGCGCCAAACACAATCCTAAGCTATCCTTAAGCCTCAACCATCGAAACCTCACTTTTGAGCTCAAATTCGAAAATGGTGGATTTGAGGAGAGTGAGTTGATGATGAAGATTTTGGTACCAAAACGAAGAGGAAGTAACGCTGAACGCTTTTCGTGTTGAAAGGAAGTCGTTTTGTTGAGTCGAATCCCCACCTTTTTCCTCTTCTTCCTCCTCACCATTCTTTCTCTTCTCCCTTCTTTCTCTCCTTTCCCTCCCTGTCTCTCGCGTCCAATTCTTTCTTTCTTTCCTTTCTTAATTCTTTTTCTTTCTTTTAACACACACACACACACACACACACACACACACACACACACACTTATTTATTTATTTAATAAATAAGTGGTAACGTGGTCCAATTACCATATATATCTAAATCTCTTATTTCGATTCCAAAACTTCTCTGACCCGTATTATCCGGTTAACGATCCGATGACAACCAATAAATAATTTTAGCACTCAATAAATTTACCGGTCAAGTACTAAAATAATTCAATTGGGTTAACATCCAAATAATTCTATAAATTATTTTGAGGATGTTACATTCTCCCCAACTTGAAAGAATTTTGTCCTCAAAATTTCGTTAAGTCTTTCATTTGACTAACCGAAGATCGACATTCTCAGAAAGGTCTTAAGTTGCTGGAACACAATCTTGAATTAACGAAATGAGTGTAGAAAATATTCCCAATCCGGCACATCAATCTTCAAGTATGATCCTTTACTACCCTAGAACGATTCTAAGGTTATAGTCCGAACTCTCTTGTTACGAATCAACACGAGAAACTCATCATTCGCCTACATCGACTCGGCACCGCGTTTGAAAATACTTCCGAAGCTTCATTCCAATCATCCTCGTTTACTCCCCAACTTTGATTAATCTAAATCAAAGGGTTTAATACAAGACACTTGATAGACATACAGGTTGAAAAAGAGATCCACAAATTGGTACTCCACGGTAGAGATAAGTACAAACATGATTTTCTCGAATGGTGTAAACACTTTCCCCACAATTCTTCTACGATCCATAACAGTTCTCATACACATTGAAAAACGTGACGGAAAAGTCATCAGTGAAACTTCCTGACTCGCCCTTGAGATTTCGAGATAACACTTTTCAAAAGAAGATGAAATGAGGATTTACCCGAAACGTTTATCTTAAACGTATAATTAAACCGCGGGAACATCAAATAAATTTGAACGTAATGAAAATCACCTCAGTTGTTCTCAAACTAACTATCAAACAGAACTCAGAGCTCCTTTTTCCTCTATTGCAACTTCATCACGAGGTTTTTACCAATGACGTACCCGATTCCTTTCCAAATTAGTCCATAGCGTTGAGAACTTCTCCTCAACCTAAGTAATCCTCCTATGATTTTCTTCCTTAATCAGATTTTACTATCCTCTTGATTCGTTCCCAAAATTACCTTTAGCATGCGGGTTTTCACAAAACGATTTTTCAAAACTACCATACCGCACGCCAAACTCCACTTTGGAAATTCCAGCCCCTTGCAGTAGATCCATCAATTAATCCTCTGGTGCTTATTCGCAATGTGAAAAATAGTCAATAGTCACCTCACTTTCATATTCGTATTCACGTTTGACTTGTCAAACGGAATCACATAATACTATCTCCTTGTTAACCTTCACAAAGGAGAGGTTAACAAACTAATACCTCACCACTAATACATCTGCTTTATATTCTGTACACCTTGGAACAGAATATAAACTTCGGTGTGCTTCCTCTAACACTTGCCTTTTATTGTTCTCATCATCGGGCGCACAGATTCTACCGTTGAAACAACTGACTCCATCACTATCCATGGTAAAATCTGGAAATACCTTTTGTGATTGTAGCTTCTCATCAACTTCTTGTGCTAAGCGTATAGAATCCCTTAGGGAAATAGAGATCCTCATATGGCTCAACACTAATCGGTTCCTCCTTGATCTTAAATTCAGATTTAAGTCTCTAAAGGACTCTGATAATTCCATCTCATGCATCATAAACTCGGCCATGTGGATGGATTTCCTACTCAGTGCATCAGTTACAACACTGACCTCCCTTGAATGCTACATCAACACGAATTTATAATCCTCCAGACACTCAACACACTTCTCTGCCTGCTATTCAGTTCTTTCTGATCAAACAGATACTTTAAACTCTTGTGATCACTAAAGGCATCAAAACGAGACCCATACAGGTAACGTCTCCAAATCTTCAGTGCGTACACAATAGCTGCCAACTCCCAAATTATGAGTCGGATAATTCCCTTCATGAATCTCCAATTGCCTGGATGCACAAGCTACCACCTGTTGATTCTGCATGAGAACACATCCTAAACCCTTCTCTGAAGCGTCATCAAAAATTCGAAATTCCAATGACGGATCCGGAAGAATCATGATTGGAGCAGAAGTCAAAATCTTCAACTCTTGAAAACATTCTTCACAATCGGCATCCCACGCAAACGGATGACCCTTACGAGTTAACCGAGTAAGTGGAAAACTAACTGTGAGAACCCTTGAACAAATCTCTTATAGTAACCGGCTAGACCCAAAATAATTTAATTATTTATTTAATTAAGTTATTTAAGGCTTACAATATTTATTTAATTTAATTAAATAATTCAAGGTTTAATTTATTTATTTTATTTTAATTATTAGGAGGTGTTGTCTCGAATTAGATGGTGCACGGGGCCCATGACCCACAAGTGAGCCCATGACCCATTGGATAGTCATAGGAAATCGACTCACTAGGGGTCTTGTGACTTAGTTGCATTTTTGACTCAATTGTGAAAAGAAAGAAAAGAAACGTAAAAAGAGAGAGTGAGAAGAGGAGAAGTTGCGAAGTGAAGAGGAGAAGAAGAGAAAGGGGCGAATCACTCAAGGAGGAGGAAGAGCTTGTTGGTGTCTTGCATTTTCCTTGGAGCTTGGCTTGGTGGTGCGAATTCTAAGAGGTTAGGGGGTCCTCTTTTTATTGTTAATGGCTTATGCGAATTAGTAGTGCCTAGGGTTAGGGTTTTAGAATGATTTATATGAATGAATTGTGGTGTTGTTGATTCAATTGTAATGTCGTGATATATGATTATGAATTGCCTATGTTGAAATCGCATGATTGATGTTTGAATTGTTGCTAATGTGAATTGTATGTCATATGTTTGAATATATGACTTGTTGGTGCTTGTTTGGTGAAAATTGAGGATCATGATGATGATTGAATTATATATATATGATTGGGTGTTTGGTGAATTTAAATTGGTGATTGAATTTGAAGAATCTGAATTTTTGAAGTTCCTAGGCGCCTTGGGCGCCATATGCCCTGCTACTGTTTTTGTGCCTTAGTCATGGGCGCCAGGCGCCCAGTCCCTGTGCTGCCACTGTGTTGCTGTTTCTGTTGCCACTGTGTTGCTGTTTCTGTTGCCACTGTGTTGCTGTGTCTGTTGCCACTGTGTTGCTGTTTCTGTGTCACTGTGTTGCCAATTTTGGCGCTAGGTGCTTGTGCCATGGGCGCAAAGGGTCCCCATTTTCTGTTGCTTATTTTGCGAAATTTAATACTGGGTTTTCAAGTCCAAGTTAAAAGGCTCGTGCAAAACAATTTTTGGAGTCATAGGAGTTGTGGTTCGTCTTGGCCTTAGGCGCCTAGTGCATGGGCGCCAAAAATGCGTGTCACTTTTTGACAAAATTTTTATTGGGTTCTCATATTCTTAGCATTTGGCTCGTATAAAATCAATTTCGAAGTAAAATGAGTTTTTTTGCGTGTTGGCCTTAGGGGCCTAGTGCCTGGGCGCCAAGCGCCTATGCGTGTTGCTGTCTCCTGGGCGCCAGGCGCCTATGCGTGTTGCTGTTTCCTGGGCGCCAAGCGCCTATGCGTGTTGCTGTCTCCTGGGCGCCAAGCGCCTATGCGTGTTGCTGTCTCCTGGGCGCCATGCGCCTATGCGTGTTGCCGTTCCTGGGCGCCAAGCGCCCATGCGCCAAGCGCGCATGCGCCAAGCGCGCATGCGCCAAGTTCCGTGTTGCCCCTGGGCGCCCAGCGCCTGGGCGCCAGTTTCTAGGATGTCTAAGTATTTTTCCGGTTTTGTTTTTAATGTAACTTTTGACTCGGTTATCCAAATTTAACGGTTCAAAATGCGTTTCGAAGCTAATTTCAGTGTCTATCCAAATGTTCCAATTTTATGCAAAAATAAATTATTTTACTGGTGTTTCTGGGCTGAGGTGTTCAAGTGTCCAAATGGCAATTTTTATCCACTTTCCCTATGTCGTGTCAAATCATAAATTGGCCTAATTGAAATTGGTGTTGGTGTGAGTGGTGGGTTGAATTGGTGAGTGTATTATGGTGTGATTGGTGAGCAGAGGCTTCGGTCTAATCTTAATTGGTGAGCTGATTAATACAATGGTGAGAATATAAATAAAATGGTGAGCTGAATTAAATGGTGAATTGATTGAATTGTGGTGTGTTGTGATGCATTTCCATAGCATCTCATGAAACATGTGCATTATTGGTGAGCAGAGGCTTCGGCCTAGTTTTATTTGGTGAGCAGAGGCTACGGCCTATTTGTATTTGGTGACGGATCCGACATGCATGTGCCCGTGGAGTTTGGGTTGCATTTCATGCATAACCATATATTGTGTAGTGCTGCTTGGAAATGTAATGTTGATGTGATTGTTGCCATTGTTGTGAACCGGTGTGCCTAGTTACCTTTTCCTATGCAGTGCTTAATTCCATATGTTATTAATTATGAAAAGAGACTCACCCTACTGCTTTTATGTTGCTTCTTATGTCGGCAACGTGCAGGTAATAACGAGTGAAGGTTACCTTTACACCTTCGTTTGGTAGGAAGTGTCATGCTCTGATACGTAGCACCGGGGGGCGTCTTATGCTTAAGTGTTATTGTCTTTATACTGTTAGACCATTTTTGGTGATGTATTGGTTTTGTTTCGAACTTAATTATTATTCCGCTGCTGGTAGTGACTGTATTTAGTTGATGTGAACTAAACGGTTTTTCTTGTTATGGTGCTATGTATCATGTGGTTTTAATTGAACTATGAAAGTTGAAGTTTTTGATTTTAATGGAGTAAGTGTAGCACTCGCTTAAATTGTTTTCAAAAAAAAAAAAAAACTCTGATTTTATTAAATAGTAAGGTTATAAGAAAAGGGGTGTTACATTAGTGGTATCAGAGCAGTTCGGTCTGTCCGGCCAAGTCGTCCTGTCATAGTGTCATTTGACAAATAGAATTGTTAGATTAGTTCTAAATTTCTGTTTGTGCTGCAGTGATAGTTTGAAATGGCTGGGAGGAACGACGCTGCTCTTGCTGCTGCTTTGCAGGCTATGGCTCAGGCTGTTGGGAACCAGCAAAATGGTGCTGAAAATGCTGGGACTCGCAGTTTAGCCACGTTCCAGAGGGAGAATCCACCTGTTTTTAAGGGCAAGTACAATCCAGATGGTGCTCTAGCATGGCTGAAAGAGATCGAAAGGATATTTCGGGTCATGGATTGTAATGATGCACAGAAGGTCAGGTATGGTACCCATACGCTGGCAGAAGAGGCTGATGATTGGTGGATGGAGGTTAGGCAGAGATTAGAAACTGCTAATGAGGAGATAACTTGGGCTGTTTTCCGTAGAGAGTTCTTACGGAAGTATTTCCCAGAAGATGTGAGAGGTAAGAAAGAAATAGAATTCCTTGAGCTAAAGCAAGGAAGCATGTCTGTGACGGAGTATGCTGCCAAGTTCACTGAATTGGCTAAGTTTTATCCCCACTATGCTGATGCTGATTCTGAATTTTCAAAATGTATAAAGTTTGAGAATGGACTGAGGGCTGATATAAAGAAAGCTATAAGGTACCAGAAGATTCGGGTATTCGCTGATTTGATCGACAGTTGCAGGATATTCGAAGATGATAGTAATGCTCACTCCAAGGTCATGAGAGATCAGAGGGGTAAATTTCAGAACCGGGGTAAGCCATATGAGGTTCCGGGTGGTAAGGGTAAGCAGAGGTATGCTGATAATAAGAAACCAAGTGGGGGAGATGCCCCTGCGAAGGTTGTGTGCTACAGGTGTGGCAAGCCGGGCCATAAGAGTTTTGACTGCTCGGATAATAAGTGTTTCAAGTGCGGTAAAAAAGGTCATGTGGCTACGAAATGTGAGAGAAATGGATGTGGTGTGCTACAACTGTGGGGAGGCAGGTCATATTAGTACCAAGTGTACTAAGCCGAAGAAAGAGAAGTCCTATGGAAAAGTGTTTGCTCTCGCAGGATCAGAGGATACTAACGAGATTAGAGGTACATGTTTTATTAATGGTATTCCTTTGATTGCTATTATTGATACTGGTGCTACGCATTCATTTATTGCTGCTTTATGTGCTGAGAAATTGGACCTTGCTTTGTCTTCTATGATGAGGGAGATGGTTATTGACACTCCAGCTAAGGGTTCAGTAACTACCTCTTTTGTGTGTGCTAAGTGCCCTCTGTCAATCTTCGGCAGAGATTTTCTTGTTGACCTTATTTGTTTGCCGTTGGGAGGGTTGGATGTCATTCTTGGTATGGACTGGTTAGTAGTTAACCATGTGCATATTAATTGTTTCCGGAGATCTGTGAGTTTCCTTCCTCCCGAAGAAGAAGAATCCGTTTTGTTGCCTGCTGGTCAATTGCATAAGGTAATGAAAGAGGGAGTTCATCTGTTTGCTTTGATGGCGTCATTGTCTGCTGAGAATCAGGCGATCATTGAAGGGGTTCAGGTAGTGTGTGAATTTCCTGAAGTGTTCCCAGATGAAATTCCAAGTGTTCCGCCAGAGAGGGAGGTTGAGTTTGCTATTGATCTTATACCTGGTACTAGGCCTGTGTCTATGGCACCGTACCGGATGTCAGCCTCAGAGTTGTCTGAATTGAAAAAGCAATTAGAAGATCTACTTGAGAAGAAATTTGTAAGGCCAAGTGTGTCACCATGGGGTGCTCCGGTATTGTTAGTGAAAAAGAAGGATGGGAGTATGAGACTTTGTGTCGATTATAGGCAATTGAACAAGGTGACAATAAAGAACAGGTATCCGCTTCCCAGAATTGATGATTTGATGGACCAGTTGGTAGGTGCTAAAGTGTTTAGCAAAATCGATTTGAGGTCGGGTTATCACCAGATCAAGGTAAAGGATGAAGACATTCAGAAAACCGCCTTCAGAACGAGATATGGGCACTATGAATATTCAGTGATGCCGTTTGGTGTTACCAACGCGCCGGGTGTGTTTATGGAGTACATGAATCATACTTTCCATAGTTACTTGGATCGGTTTGTAGTTGTGTTTATTGACGACATTCTGGTGTATTCTAAGACGGAAGAGGAGCATGCAGAACATTTGAGGTTAGTACTAGAAGTGTTGAAAGAAAAGAAATTGTATGCAAAATTGTCTAAGTGTGAGTTCTGGCTGAATGAAGTAGGTTTCCTTGGTCATATTATCTCTGGTAATGGTATAGCTGTAGATCCAGCCAAGATTGATGCTGTGTTGCAATGGGAGAGCCCGAAGTCAGTTACAGAGATTAGAAGCTTCTTGGGATTAGCTGGTTATTACAGGAGGTTTATAGAAGGTTTCTCGAAGTTGGCCCTTCCGTTGACTCAATTGACATGTAAGGGAAAAGCTTTTGTGTGGGATGCTTGCTGTGAGGAGAGCTTCAATGAGTTGAAGAAGAGGTTGACCACATCGCCCGTGTTGACTTTGCCTGTTCCGGATCAACCGTTTGTAGTATATTGTGATGCTTCCAAGATGGGTTTGGGAGGTGTGTTAATGCAAGAGGGTAAGGTAGTAGCTTATGCGTCCAGACAGTTGAGGACCCATGAGAAGAACTACCCTACTCATGATTTGGAGCTGGCTGCAATTGTGTTTGTGCTGAAAATTTGGAGGCACTATCTGTATGGTACTAGATTTGAAGTGTTTAGTGACCATAAGAGTTTGAAATACTTGTTCGATCAGAAGGAGCTGAATATGAGACAGAGACGTTGGTTAGAATTGCTGAAGGATTATGATTTCGGCTTGAACTATCACCCCAACAAAGCTAATGTCGTGGCTGATGCTTTAAGTCGGAAGAGCTTGCATATGTCGGCTATGATGGTGAAAGAATTAGAGTTGATTGAGCAGTTTCGGGACATGAGTCTGGTTTGTGAAGTGACACCGCAGAGTGTCAGATTGGGAATGTTGAAGATTGGCAATGAATTTTTGGTTAGTGTTCGAGAAGCCCAAAAGTCAGATGTAAAGTTGGTAGACTTGTTAGTTGTGAATGATCAAGCTGTGAATGGGGATTTCAAGTTAGATTCCCAAGGTGTATTGAGATTCAGAGATAGGATTTGTATTCCTGATGATGCTGAGATGAAGAGAATGATTCTTGAGGAGAGCCATAGGAGCAAGTTGAGTATTCATCCAGGGGCTACGAAAATGTACCAAGATTTGAAGAAATTGTTCTGGTGGCCTGGTATGAAGAAGGATGTGGCACAATTTGTATATTCTTGCATGACTTGTCAGAAGTCTAAGATTGAGCATCAGAAGCCTGCGGGGTTGATGCAACCATTAGAAGTTCCGGAATGGAAATGGGATAGCATTTCCATGGATTTTGTGACTGGTTTGCCCAATACAGTGAGAGGGTTTGATGCTATATGGGTGGTTGTGGACAGGTTGTCAAAGTCTGCTCATTTCTTACCAATTAATATGACTTATCCAGTTCCAAAGTTGGCAGAAATCTACATCAAAACAATTGTGAAGTTGCATGGCGTTCCGCTTAGTATTGTATCTGATAGAGATCCAAGATTCACTTCTGAATTTTGGAAAAGTTTGCAAGAAGCTTTGGGTTCTAAGTTGAGGTTGAGCTCCGCTTATCATCCGCAGACAGATGGTCAGACGGAGAGGACTATTCAGTCGTTAGAGGACTTGTTGAGAGCATGTGTTCTCGAGCAGGGAGGTTCATGGGATTCTCATCTTCCGTTGATAGAATTCACCTACAATAACAGTTTTCATTCTAGTATTGGAATGGCACCGTTTGAGGCGTTGTATGGTCGGAGATGTAGGACTCCGTTATGCTGGTATGAATCCGGAGAGAGTGCAGTATTGGGGCCTGAGATTGTGCGAGAAACAACTGAGAAGGTAAAACTAATCCGAGAGAAGATGAAAGCGTCGCAGAGTCGGCAAAAGAGCTATCATGATAAGAGAAGGAAGGATTTAGAGTTTCAGGCCGGTGATCATGTGTTCCTGAGAGTCACTCCGGTGACTGGTGTTGGGCGTGCCTTGAAATCAAAGAAGTTAACTCCCCGTTTCATTGGTCCGTATCAGATTACGGAGAGGGTGGGAAGTGTTGCCTATAGGGTGGCCTTGCCGCCTAATCTTTCGAACTTGCATGACGTGTTTCACGTGTCACAACTTCGAAAGTATGTTCCGGACCCGTCTCATGTGATTCAGATGGATGAAGTAGAGGTACGGGATAATCTCACGGTGGAGACTATGCCTGTGCGAATTGAAGATAGAGAAGTGAAGATTCTGAGAGGGAAGGTGATTCCTTTAGTGAAGGTGGTTTGGTTGGGAGCTGCTGGTGAAAGTATGACTTGGGAGCTGGAGAGTAAGATGCGGGAAGCATATCCGGAGTTGTTTGATTCAGGTAATTTCGAGGACGAAATATTCTAAGTGGGGGAGAGTTGTAACGCCCCAAAATAATTTAATTATTTATTTAATTAAGTTATTTAAGGCTTACAATATTTATTTAATTTAATTAAATAATTCAAGGTTTAATTTATTTATTTTATTTTAATTATTAGGAGGTGTTGTCTCGAATTAGATGGTGCACGGGGCCCATGACCCACAAGTGAGCCCATGACCCATTGGATAGTCATAGGAAATCGACTCACTAGGGGTCTTGTGACTTAGTTGCATTTTTGACTCAATTGTGAAAAGAAAGAAAAGAAACGTAAAAAGAGAGAGTGAGAAGAGGAGAAGTTGCGAAGTGAAGAGGAGAAGAAGAGAAAGGGGCGAATCACTCAAGGAGGAGGAAGAGCTTGTTGGTGTCTTGCATTTTCCTTGGAGCTTGGCTTGGTGGTGCGAATTCTAAGAGGTTAGGGGGTCCTCTTTTTATTGTTAATGGCTTATGCGAATTAGTAGTGCCTAGGGTTAGGGTTTTAGAATGATTTATATGAATGAATTGTGGTGTTGTTGATTCAATTGTAATGTCGTGATATATGATTATGAATTGCCTATGTTGAAATCGCATGATTGATGTTTGAATTGTTGCTAATGTGAATTGTATGTCATATGTTTGAATATATGACTTGTTGGTGCTTGTTTGGTGAAAATTGAGGATCATGATGATGATTGAATTATATATATATGATTGGGTGTTTGGTGAATTTAAATTGGTGATTGAATTTGAAGAATCCGAATTTTTGAAGTTCCTAGGCGCCTTGGGCGCCATATGCCCTGCTGCTGTTTTTGTGCCTTAGTCATGGGCGCCAGGCGCCCAGTCCCTGTGCTGCCACTGTGTTGCTGTTTCTGTTGCCACTGCGTTGCTGTTTCTGTTGCCACTGTGTTGCTGTGTCTGTTGCCACTGTGTTGCTGTTTCTGTGTCACTGTGTTGCCAATTTTGGCGCTAGGTGCTTGTGCCATGGGCGCCAAGGGTCCCCATTTTCTGTTGCTTATTTTGCGAAATTTAATACTGGGTTTTCATGTCCAAGTTAAAAGGTTCGTGCAAAACAATTTTTGGAGTCATAGGAGTTGTGGTTCGTCTTGGCCTTAGGCGCCTAGTGCATGGGCGCCAAAAATGCGTGTCACTTTTTGACAAAATTTTTATTGGGTTCTCATATTCTTAGCATTTGGCTCGTATAAAATCAATTTCGAAGTAAAATGAGTTTTTTTGCGTGTTGGCCTTAGGCGCCTAGTGCCTGGGCGCCAAGCGCCTATGCGTGTTGTTGTCTCCTGGGCGCCAGGCGCCTATGCGTGTTGCTGTTTCCTGGGCGCCAAGCGCCTATGCGTGTTGCTGTCTCCTGGGTGCCAAGCGCCTATGCGTGTTGCTGTCTCCTGGGCGCCATGCGCCTATGCGTGTTGCCGTTCCTGGGCGCCAAGCGCCCATGCGCCAAGTTCCGTGTTGCCCCTGGGCGCCCAGCGCCTGGGCGCCAGTTTCCAGGATGTCTAAGTATTTTTCCGGTTTTGTTTTTAATGTAACTTTTGACTCGGTTATCCAAATTTAACGGTTCAAAATGCGTTTCGAAGCTAATTTCAGTGTCTATCTAAATGTTCCAATTTTATGCAAAAATAAATTATTTTACTGGTGTTTCTGGGCTGAGGTGTTCAAGTGTCCAAATGGCAATTTTTATCCACTTTCCCTATGTCGTCTCAAATCATAAATTGGCCTAATTGAAATTAGTGTTGGTGTGAGTGGTGGGTTGAATTGGTGAGTGTATTATGGTGTGATTGGTGAGCAGAGGCTTCGGTCTAATCTTAATTGGTGAGCTGATTAATACAATGGTGAGAATATAAATAAAATGGTGAGCTGAATTAAATGGTGAATTGATTGAATTGTGGTGTGTTGTGATGCATTTCCATAGCATCTCATGAAACATGTGCATTATTGGTGAGCAGAGGCTTCGGCCTAGTTTTATTTGGTGAGCAGAGGCTACGGCCTATTTGTATTTGGTGACGGATCCGACATGCATGTGCCCGTGGAGTTTGGGTTGCATTTCATGCATAACCATATATTGTGTAGTGCTGCTTGGAAATGTAATGTTGATGTGATTGTTGCCATTGTTGTGAACCGGTGTGCCTAGTTACCTTTTCCTATGCAGTACTTAATTCCATATGTTATTAATTATGAAAAGAGACTCACCCTGCTGCTTTTATGTTGCTTCTTATGTCGGCAACGTGCAGGTAATAACGAGTGAAGGTTACCTTTACACCTTCGTTTGGTAGGAAGTGTCATGCTCTGATACGTAGCACCGGGGGGCGTCTTATGCTTAAGTGTTATTGTCTTTATACTGTTAGACCATTTTTGGTGATGTATTGGTTTTGTTTCGAACTTAATTATTATTCCGCTGCTGGTAGTGACTGTATTTAGTTGATGTGAACTAAACGGTTTTTCTTGTTATGGTGCTATGTATCATGTGGTTTTAATTGAACTATGAAAGTTGAAGTTTTTGATTTTAATGGAGTAAGTGTAGCACTCGCTTAAATTGTTTTCAAAAAAAAAAAACTCTGATTTTATTAAATAGTAAGGTTATAAGAAAAGGGGTGTTACACCTCTCGCTCTGGAGGTTAATAAGAAACTTCATCGTGAAAACATACAGAAAGTTATTCACAACCTGAATGTTCACCAAATCTAAACTAGTTTCAGTGGATGCAGGTAACATACTAACACGTGCTTCCGCACCTTGGAATGAAGATTGACCGTCTAAGGTGAACTAGGTAACTGCTTCAGAATTTGTGCTAAACAATTCAACTGATTCTGAAGCGAAGCTGATAGCTAATTAACACGGTCGTTTGTAACATGATTTGCAGTCATCCAATTCGTACCCAAAATGGTGTCCCCACTTCTCGTAGGCAAACAATAAATTCTACAACAAAATTTCTGACTCCTACGACAAGTAGACAATTCTATACAAAGATTAGGTCTGGACGCGACCCTTAACAGTAGTTAAGATGGTTATCGGCTCGAATAGCGAAGATAAGGTTAATCCCAACCGATCTACTCACGATTGAGCGATTATACAATGGGTTGCACCCGAATCGTGTAATATACTAACGAAGTTATTGAAAACTGATCTCATACTCCTCAGTAGATTGTCTGCAGTCGTAACTGTCTAAACATCCAGAATGTTGACTCGTCCTTGCCTTAGAGCTGCTTGTAACTCCTTGAAACTCTTCCTTACAGGGCACTCTTTACCATAGTGACCCTCTACATTTCTATAATAGCACCGATTAGATCTTCGCTTGCAATCACCGCTGTGAGGCTTTCCACAGTTAGAACATCTTCTGACCTTTGAAGAATCAAAGAATTGCATCTGCTTTTCCTTTGATGAAATTATTTTAGGACTTTGCATTCGGAGTTGATAAATCAACTACCTTCTTTCCTTTCCAATATTCTCTTTAACATCATCCTCGGCGACATAGGTTGGTTGCTCTAAGGCAACATAATTGGTAATAGTATAAGAACTGAGACCATAATTCATAAAAGCACTTATGCCCTTCTTATACTTCTGCATTCTCCATTCGTCATCCGGAGCTTACTTTACCACTTGGTAAAACTGAGACAACTTCTCAAACTTAGCGATGTATTCTTCCACTGTCATGTCACCTTCCCTGAGGATGCACCGGTTGGAGATTCCGGTCTCGGTTGAGGACTACGTCTTGATCATCCTGGTATAATTCCGCTTATGATGCACTAAGTATTGAGTTGATCAGGCTCAATGTCTCTTAGCATCACAAGTATAATTACCACAAGGACTAACAAGGAATCGACTCAACCCTAAGCTAAGTCCGACTAGGTCGAACTGCTCTGATACCAACTGTAACACCCCAGTATTTCTATTGACTAAAAATACCCAAGTGCACATTAGTAACACATCAGAGATATATTTCCTACTTAGACACTGAATATCACTATAAATTTTTCGCTGAATATAACCCAAACAGTCTTATTTACAACAAGACAATATGGTTCTCAGACCATATACCATCAGCATCTATAGTATTCAGTATCATACAAGAAAGCGGAAGAAAGATATACACTAAATACATAATGTTTTAGTATACAGACAACAAAAGGGAAATAAGCTTAAACATAAAGCTGGGCTATCAGCAACCAGTCCGAGCTCAACCTACTCGTGCCTCTTGGATTTCCGCTGTCCCTGTGTCTCTGTAAAACAACAACATTTAAACAGTGAGATACAATCTCAGTGAGTTCTACCGAGACCCCTACTAACTCTCTGGGTTCAATTAATAGTCCTTTTTAAAAACAACACGACACCGACTGCAATAAAGTGCTAACCCCTGTGAGCGTGAACAAACAACGTGCAGCACCGACTGCAATAAAGTGCTAACCCCGATGTATCGCACAGTACGACACCGACTGCAATAAAGTGCTAACCCCGGTGTAAGTACAACAAACAAAGTGCGGCACCGACTGCAATAAAGTGCTAACCCCGGTGTAAGTACAACAAACAAAGTGCGGCACCGACAGCAATAAAGTTCTAACCCCGGTGTATCGCACAGTACGACACCGACTGCAATAAAGTGCTAACCCCGGTGTAAGTACAACAAACAAAGTGCGGCACCGACTGCAATAAAGTGCTAACCCCGGTGTATCGCACAGTACGACACCGACTGCAATAAAGTGCTAACCCCGGTGAACGTACAACAAACTCATGACATAACACCGACTGCAATCCAGTGCTAATCCCGGTGAACCCCCTTACCAATAGTACATTCTCCTATTGGCACGGAGCCTAGGGTGGGGGAGCATGACTGCCCCGCCTAGTATGTCGACAATGGGTCGTCACCCAACTCGATATATATATAAACATATATCTACAATCATATGAACTCAAGGTTTATTACCTAAGACAATCAATTGAACATTTAGTTCGTTTAAATTATACTTTACCACGTAGGACTCATAGTCCGCTTTGTTATCGATAAAACATATACGCACACGTGTATTATTAGTCGGTTTTTCGAAACAATCTATAACTTCAAAAACAGTTCATTATACAATTTAAATCATTTATTTGATTAGGCCTTTCAATACGCTTTCGAACGCACCTGAGAACACCTCAATCGGGTTCCCGGATCAAAAGTTATCGCGAAAACAAAATCAGTGACTTTTGCTGAAAAACTGCAAAGCGTCGCGACGCGAACTGCTACCGTCGCGACGCGAAAAGCGACAGAAATATTTGTGTGACAAAACTGGGCCCGGTCGCGACGCGAAGGGGACGGGTCGCGACGCGACCATCTGCAGAAAAGTGCAGGTTTTCTGTTTTCTTGCGAAATTCGCTATTCCGCTCAATTCCAATTCTTGTTCCGATTGAAAACAGTTTTGACAACCATAAAAACAGTCCCAATCAAAGTCACACAATCATTCAAATCAATCAAAAACTCATTGTAAACGAACTGTATCAAAAACGACATATTTTCCAATTAACGGTTTTTAAGTCAAAATCTTTCGAAATCAAATCACCAAAAATTCCATTTCAACACGACACAACTCGAGACTCGCTCCGATCGATTCCTAACCCGAAACAAACAATATCAAGTAATATTCCAGACCAGCGAAAGCGATAAAACGATCAATCAATTAATTCGAAAAACAAAAATCCTAAACGTGAGTAGAACTCACCCTTGAAGCGTGAACCACGATCGAGCCGAATTCACCGAGTAACCACACGAACATTCCCCGCATAAACTTTCAGTTTCGACGACGCTCAAATCCGCTTCCAAAGCTTTCCACTCGATCACGAAACCTCTTTTTGACCGAAATACTGAATTCCTCGAAATCTTCCATGAACACTATTCATCATCCCTAACCTCCAAAACTACTATTCATCCATAACCCCAAATCTTTGATTTTCAACCCCAAATCACCCAACTAGCTTCCAATCTTTCAATCGAACATCCTTCACCGATCCATCATCCTTGGGTTCGCGCCAAACACAATCCTAAGCTATCCTTAAGCTTCAACCATCGAAACCTCACTTTTGAGCTCAAATTCGAAAATGGTGGATTTGAGGAGAGTGAGTTGATGATGAAGATTTTGGTACCAAAACGAAGAGGAAGTAACGCTGAACGCTTTTCGTGTTGGAAGGAAGTCGTTTTGATGAGCCGAATCCCCACCTTTTTCCTCTTCTTCCTCCTCACCATTCTTTCTCTTCTCCCTTCTTTCTCTCCTTTCCCTCTCTGTCTCTCGCGTCCAATTCTTTCTTTCTTTCCTTTCTTAATTCTTTTTCTTTCTTTTAACACACACACACACACACACACACTTATTTATTTATTTAATAAATAAGTGGTAACGTGGTCCAATTACCATATATATCTAAATCTCTTATTTCGATTCCAAAACTTCTCTGACCCGTATTATCCGGTTAACGATCCGATGACAACCAATAAATAATTTTAGCACTCAATAAATTTACCGGTCAAGTACTAAAATAATTCAATTGGGTTAACATCCAAATAATTCTATAAATTATTTTGAGGGTGTTACATTCTCCCCAACTTGAAAGAATTTTGTCCTCAAAATTTCGTTAAGTCTTTCATTTGACTAACCGAAGATCGACATTCTCAGAAAGGTCTTAAGTTGCTGGAACACAATCTTGAATTAACGAAATGAGTGTAGAAAATATTCCCAATCCGGCACATCAATCTTCAAGTATGATCCTTTACTACCCTAGAACGATTCTAAGGTTATAGTCCGAACTCTCTTGTTACGAATCAACACGAGAAACTCATCATTCGCCTACATCGACTCGGCACCGCGTTTGAAAATACTTCCGAAGCTTCATTCCAATCATCCTCGTTTACTCCCCAACTTTGATTAATCTAAATCAAAGGGTTTAATACAAGACACTTGATAGACATACAGGTTGAAAAAGAGATCCACAAATTGGTACTCCACGGTAGAGATAAGTACAAACATGATTTTCTCGAATGGTGTAAACACTTTCCCCACAATTCTTCTACGATCCATAACAGTTCTCATACACATTGAAAAACGTGACGGAAAAGTCATCAGTGAAACTTCCTGACTCGCCCTTGAGATTTCGAGATAACACTTTTCAAAAGAAGATGAAATGAGGATTTACCCGAAACGTTTATCTTAAACGTATAATTAAACCGCGGGAACATCAAATAAATTTGAACGTAATGAAAATCACCTCAGTTGTTCTCAAACTAACTATCAAACAGAACTCAGAGCTCCTTTTTCCTCTATTGCAACTTCATCACGAGGTTTTTACCAATGACGTACCCGATTCCTTTCCAAATTAGTCCATAGCGTTGAGAACTTCTCCTCAACCTAAGTAATCCTCCTGGGATTTTCTTCCTCAATCAGATTTTACTATCCTCTTGATTCGTTCCCAAAATTACCTTTAGCATGCGGGTTTTCACAAAACGATTTTTCAAAACTACCATACCGCACGCCAAATTCCACTTTGGAAATTCCAGCCCCTTGCAGTAGATCCATCAATTAATCCTCTGGTGCTTATTCGCAATGTGAAATATAGTCAATAGTCACCTCACTTTCATATTCGTATTCACGTTTGACTTGTCAAACGGAATCACATAATACTATCTCCTTGTTAACCTTCACAAAGGAGAGGTTAACAAACTAATACCTCACCACTAATACATCTGCTTTATATTCTGTACACCTTGGAACAGAATATAAACTTCGGTGTGCTTCCTTTAACACTTGCCTTTTATTGTTCTCATCATCGGGCGCACAGATTCTACCGTTGAAACAACTGACTCCATCACTATCCATGGTAAAATCTGGAAATACCTTTTGTGATTGTAGCTTCTCATCAACTTCCTGTGCTAAGCGTATAGAATCCCTTAGGGAAATAGAGATCCTCATATGGCTCAACACTAATCGGTTCCTCCTTGATCTTAAATTCAGATTTAAGTCTCTAAAGGACTCTGATAATTCCATCTCATGCATCATAAACTCGGCCATGTGGATGGATTTCCTACTCAGTGCATCAGTTACAACACTGACCTCCCTTGAATGCTACATCAACACGAATTTATAATCCTCCAGACACTCAACACACTTCTCTGCCCTGCTATTCAGTTCTTTCTGATCAAACAGATACTTTAAACTCTTGTGATCACTAAAGGCATCGAAACGAGACCCATACAGGTAACGTCTCCAAATCTTCAGTGCGTACACAATAGCTGCCAACTCCCAAATTATGAGTCGGATAATTCCCTTCATGAATCTCCAATTGCCTGGATGCACAAGCTACCACCTGTTGATTCTGCATGAGAACACATCCTAAACCCTTCTCTGAAGCGTCATCAAAAATTCGAAATTCCAATGACAGATCCGGAAGAATCAGGATTGGAGCAGAAGTCAAAATCTTCAACTCTTGAAAACATTCTTCACAATCGGCATCCCACGCAAACGGATGACCCTTACGAGTTAACCGAGTAAGTGGAAAACTAACTGTGAGAACCCTTGAACAAATCTCTTATAGTAACCGGCTAGACCCAAAAACTTCTGATCTCTGTGACTGAGGTCGGTCGCTCCCAATTCAACACAGCTTCTATTTTTCCTTTCGACTAATCACATCAGAGCACTCCTTAACGAAGTACTTGGTCGAATGAATTTCTTTAACATCGACTCTTCAAGTTGAGACTCCATTTCCTTTAATTCGAAAGAAACATTCAATAAGAAACAATAGATATTGATCCCGTGCCAGGAACCAATTCTACAGTAAACTCTACCTCTCGCTCTGGAGGTTAATAAGAAACTTCATCGTGAAAACATCCAGAAAGTTATTCACAACCTGAATGTTCGCCAAATCTAAACTAGTTTCAGTGGATGCAGGTAACATACTAACACGTGCTTCCGCACCTTGGAATGAAGATTGACCGTCTAAGGTGAACTAGGTAACCGCTTCAGAATTTGTGCTAAACAATTCAACTGATTCTGAAGCGAAGCTGATAGCTAATTAACACGGTCGTTTGTAACATGATTTGCAGTCATCCCAATTCGTACCCAAAATGGTGTCCCCACTTCTCGTAGGCAAACAATAAATTCTACAACGAAATTTCTGACTCCTACGACAAGTAGACAATTCTATACAAAGATTAGGTCTGGACGCGACCCTTAACAGCAGTTAAGATGGTTATCGGCTCGGATAGTGAAGATAAGGTTAATCCCAACCGATCTACTCACGATTGAGCTCTTATACAATGGGTTGCACCCGAATCGTGTAATATACTAACGAAGTTATTGAAAATTGATCTCATACTCCTCAGTAGATTGTCTGCAGTCGTAACTGTCTAAACATCCAGAATGTTGACTCGTCCTTGCCTTAGAGCTGCTTGTAACTCCTTGAAACTCTTCCTTACAGGGCACTCTTTACCATAGTGACCCTCTACATTTCTATAATAGCACCGATTAGATCTTCGCTTGTAATCACCGCTGTGAGGCTTTCCACAGTTAGAACATCTTTTGACCTTTGAAGAATCAAAGAATTGCATCTGCTTTTCCTTTGATGAAATTATCTTAGGACTTTGCTTTCGGAGTTGATAAATCAACTACCTTCTTTCCTTTCCAATATTCTCTTTAACATCATCCTCGGCGACATAGGTTGGTTGCTCTAAGGCAACATAATTGGTAATAGTATAAGAACTGAGACCATAATTCATAAAAGCACTTATGCCCTTCTTATACTTCTGCATTCTCCATTCGTCATCCGGAGCTTACTTTACCACTTGGTAAAACTGAGACAACTTCTCAAACTTAGCGATGTATTCTTCCACTGTCATGTCACCTTCCCTGAGGATGCACCGGTTGGAGATTCCGGTCTCGTTTGAGGACTACGTCTTGATCATCCTGGTATAATTCCGCTTATGATGCACTAAGTATTGAGTTGATCAGGCTCAATGTCTCTTAGCATCACAAGTATAATTACCACAAGGACTAACAAGGAATCGACTCAACCCTAAGCTAAGTCCGACTAGGTCGAACTGCTCTGATACCAACTGTAACACCCCGGTATTTCTATTGACTAAAAATACCCAAGTGCACATTAGTAACACATCAGAGATATATTTCCTGCTTAGACACTGAATATCACTATAAATTTTTCGCTGAATATAACCCAAACAGTCTTATTTACAACAAGACAATATGGTTCTCAGACCATATACCATCAGCATCTATAGTATTCAGTATCATACAAGAAAGCGGAAGAAAGATATACACTAAATACATAATGTTTTAGTATACAGACAACAAAAGGGAAATAAGCTTAAACATAAAGCTGGGCTATCAGCAACCAGTCCGAGCTCAACCTACTCGTGCCTCTTGGATTTCCGCTTTCCCTGTGTCTCTGTAAAACAACAACATTTAAACAGTGAGATACAATCTCAGTGAGTTCTACCGAGACCCCTACTAACTCTCTCGGTTCAATTAATAGTCCTTTTTAAAAACAACACGACACCGACTGCAATAAAGTGCTAACCCCGGTGAGCGTGAACAAACAACGTGCAGCACCGACTGCAATAAAGTGCTAACCCCAGTGTAAGTACAACAAACAAAGTGCGGCACCGACTGCAATAAAGTGCTAACTCCGGTGTATCGCACAGTATGACACCGACTGCAATAAAGTGCTAACCCCGGTGAGCGTGAACAAACAACGTGCAGCACCGACTGCAATAAAGTGCTAACCCCGATGTATCGCATAGTACGACACCGACTGCAATAGAGTGCTAACCCCGGTGTATCGCACAGTACGACACCGACTGCAATAAAGTGCTAACCCCGGTGAACGTACAACAAACTCATGACATAACACCGACTGCAATCCAGTGCTAATCCCGGTGAACCCCCTTACCAATAGTACATTCTCCTATTGGCACGGAGCCTAGGGTGGGGGAGCATGACTGCCCCGCCTAGTATGTCGACAATGGGTCGTCACCCAACTCGATATATATATATATATATAAACATATATCTACAATCATATGAACTCAAGGTTTATTACCTCAGACAATCAATTGAACATTTAGTTCGTTTAAATTATACTTTACCACGTAGGACTCATAGTCCGCTTTGTTATCAATAAAACATATCCGCACACATGTACTATTAGTCGGTTTTTCGAAACAATCAATAACTTCAAAAACAGTTCATTATACAATTTAAATCATTTATTTTATTTGGCCTTTCAATAAGCTTTCAAACGCACCTGAGAACACCTCAATCGGGTTCCCGGATCAAAAGTTATCGCGAAAACAAAATCAGTGACTTTTGCTGAAAAACTGCAAAGCGTCGCGACGCGAACTGCTACCGTCGCGACGCGAAAAGCGACAGAAATATTTGTGTGCCAAAACTGGGCCCGGTCGCGACGCGAAGGGGCGGGTCGCGACGCTACCATCTGCAGAAAAGTGCAGGTTTTCCGTTTTCTTGCGAAATTCGCTATTCCGCTCAATTCCGATTCTTGTTCCGATTGAAAACAGTTTTGACAACCATAAAAACAGTCCCAATCAAAGTCACACAATCATTCAAATCAATCAGAAACTCATTGTAAACGAACTGTATCAAAAACGACATATTTTCCAATTAACGGTTTTTAAGTCAAAATATTTCGAAATCAAATCACCAAAAATTCCATTTCAACACGACACAACTCGAGACTCGCTCCGATCGATTCTTAACCCGAAACAGACAATATCAAGTAATATTCTAGACCAGGGAAAGCGATAAAACGATCAATCAATTAATTCGAAAAACAAAAATCCTAAACGTGAGTAGAACTCACCATTGAAGCGTGAACCACGATCGAGCCGAATTCACCGAGTAACCACACGAACATTCCCCGCATAAACTTTTCGTTCCGACGACGCTCAAATCCGCTTCCAAAGCTTTCCACTCGATCACGAAACCTCTTTTTGACCGAAATACCGAATTCCTCGAAATCTTCCATGAACACTATTCATCATCCCTAACCTCCAAAACTACTATTCATCCATAACCCCAAATCTTTGATTTTCAACCCCAAATCACCCAACTAGCTTCCAATCTTTCAATCGAACATCCTTCACCGATCCATCATCCTTGGGTTCGCGCCAAACACAATCCTAAGCTATCCTTAAGCTTCAACCATCGAAACCTCACTTTTGAGCTCAAATTCGAAAATGGTGGATTTGAGGAGAGTGAGTTGATGATGAAGATTTTGGTACCAAAACGAAGAGGAAGTAACGCTGAACGCTTTTCGTGTTGGAAGGAAGTCGTTTTGATGAGCCGAATCCCCAGCTTTTTCCTCTTCTTCCTCCTCACCATTCTTTCTCTTCTCCCTTCTTTCTCTCCTTTCCCTCTCTGTCTCTCGCGTCCAATTCTTTCTTTCTTTCCTTTCTTAATTCTTTTTCTTTCTTTTAACACACACACACACACACACACACACACACACACACACACACACACACACTTATTTATTTATTTAATAAATAAGTGGTAACGTGGTCCAATTACCATATTGATCTAAATCTCTTATTTCGATTCCAAAACTTCTTTGACCCGTATTATCCGGTTAACGATCCGATGACAACCAATAAATAATTTTAGCACTCAATAAATTTTCCAGTCAAGTACTAAAATAATTCAATTGGGTTAACATCCAAATAATTCTATAAATTATTTTGAGGATGTTACACTTCTGCACCTAGTGCTTCTGCACCAGCCACACCACCAGAATTCCATTCTCAGAACAAAGACAACAACCACCTGCCACTGATAACGCCTTAGAAGCCTTACTCACATCTTTCATTAGTGAAACCAGAACAGCTAGGCAAGCACAAGATGCATCTATAAAAAATTTAGAGAATCAGGTGGGACAGTTAGCAACAGCTCTGTATCAAAGACCAACAGGTACATTACCATCAAATACAGAAGCTACCACATCCCACAGGCCAGGAAAGGAGCAGGTGAAGGCCATTGCTTTAAGAAGTGGAAAAGATCTTGCAGATCCAGGTGAGAATCAAGGTGAAGGTAAGGGAGAAAAAAATAAAAATGAAAAAAATACTCAAGATGCAAAAGCACCAGATGCATCTGCATCTCATGAAGTTCCAACTCCAAGGTTAGTTCCCGACTACCCTCCTCCTCTTTATCCTCAAAGATTAAAAAAAGCACATGAGGAGAAGCAATTCAGTAAGTTTCTTGAAATTCTAAAATAGATACACACCAATGTTCCCTTAGTTGAAGCACTTCATCAAATGCCTAATTATGCTAAATTTATGAAGGATATGCTTTCAAAAAGAAGAAGATTAGGGGATTTTGAAACAGTTGCTATGTCTAAGGAATGCAGTCTAATTTTACAAAACAAAATTCCAAGAAAACTAAAGGATCCTGGTAGCTTTACAGTCCCATTCTCAATAGGAAAATCTTATACAGGTCGTGCATTATGTGATTTAGGTGCAAGTATCAACTTAATGCCTAAATCCATATTTACACAACTGGGGATTGGAAATGCTAGGCCTACCACAATAACACTTCAACTTGCTGATAGATCAATAGCTTATTCAGAGGGAATCATTGAAGATATTCTAGTTAAGGTTGACAAATTTGTATTTCCTGCAGATTTTGTTATTCTTGATTTTGATGCAGATAAAGAAGTCTCAGTCACTCTTGGGAGACCATTCTTAGCAACTGGGAAAGCACTAATTGATGTGCAAAAAGGAGAACTAACCATGAGAGTAAATGATCAAGAGGTGAAATTCAATGTGATGAATGCTTTGAAGTATCCTACTGAGGAGAGTGAAGAATGTTCAGCAATCACTACTCTTGACCATTTGGTGCAGAAGCAATTCCAGAAGCAGTATGATTATCTCACCAGTGGACTAGCACCAGATGCTTCTGCACCACCTGAAGAAGAAATCTTGGAAAAAGACATTTTTTCAAGAAAAGCACCAGCACAAAAGGTATGGTCTAGAACTTTTGAATCTCTTAATTTAGAAGACCATAACCTTAAAAAGAATTTACCCTCAACTGAACAACCTCCTAAGTTAGAATTGAAAGAACTGCCCAAACATTTGAAGTATGCTTTCTTAGGGGAAGATGATGCACTTCTAGTGATCATTACCTCTGACTTTACAATAGAGCAGGAGCATGATCTCATTTGTACCTTAAGAAAGCATACAAAAGCTATAGGCTGGAAAATGCAGACATAAAAGGAATTAGCCCTTCTATATGCATGCATAGGATAAATTTAGAAGATAATTCTAAAAATTATATAGAAGGGCAAAGAAGGCTAAATCCTATAATGAAAGAGGTTGTAAAGAAGGAACTCATTAAGTGGCTAGATGCTGGAATCATATACCCCATATCTGATAGTGCATGGATAAGCCCTATACAATGTGTTCCAAAGAAAGGGGGTATGACAGTAATAGCCAATGAAAGAAATGAATTGATACCAACAAGAACTGTTACAGGTTGGAGGATTTGTATGGATTATACAAAACTCAATAAAGCCACAAAGAAAGATCACTTCCCTTTACCCTTCATTGACCAAATGTTAGATAGGTTAGCAGGTAAGGAATTTTATTGTTTCTTAGATGGTTATTCAGAGTACAATCAAATTGCAATAGAACCTGAAGACCAACAAAAAACTACCTTTACATGCCCCTATGGAACATTTGCATTTAGAAGAATGCCTTTTGGACTCTGCAATGCACCTGCAACATTCCAAAGGTGCTTGATGTCCATCTTTTCTGACTACATTGAGCAATCAATGGAAGTATTCATGGATGATTTCTCAGTCTTTGGAAACACATTTCAAACATGTTTATCAAATTTAGAGAAAATTCTCCAAAGATGCGAGGAAACAAACTTAGTGCTTAATTGGGAGAAATGCCATTTCATGGTACAAGAAGACATTGTGTTAGGTCATAAAGTATCAAAGAAAGGTCTGGAAGTGGATCAAGCCAAGATTGAGGTCATTGAAAAACTGCCACCTCCAACAACTGTCAAAGGAACCAGAAGCTTCTTAGGCCATGCAGGCTTCTATAGAAGATTTATCAAAGATTTTTCAAGGACATCCAAGCCATTATGTACATTCTTGCAAATTGATGCACCTTTTAACTTTGATGAACCATGTATGGAAGCATTCCAAAAACTCAAAAAAGCATTGGTGACTGCACCAGTGATTGTTACACCAGATTGGAGCAGGCCCTTTGAATTAATGTGTGATGCCAGTGACTTTGCTGTAGGAGCTGTCTTAGGGCAAAGGTATGAAAAAATCTTTCATTCTATTTATTATGCTAGCAAGACATTAATTGAAGCTCAAATGAATTATACTGTAATAGAAAAAGAATTGTTAGCAGTGGTTTTTGCATTTGATAAATTTAGATCTTACTTGGTTGGCACCAAAATTATTGTCTATACTGATCATGCTGCCATCAAGTACTTAATTTCCAAGAAAGATGCAAAACCAAGGTTAATAAGATGGATTCTCCTCATTCAAGAATTTGATCTTAAAATCAGAGACAAAAAAGGGGTGGAGAATCAGGTTGCTGACCATTTATCTAGACTTGAAGGTGAAAGAACAGGTACACAAAAGGGAGAGATCAAGGAAAGTTTTCCAGATGAAAAACTGTTAGCAATAACTGTGACAGCATCCAGTGCTTCTGCACTTGGTGCAAAAGCACCTAGTGCAGCTGCACCTTGGTTTGCTGACATTGTTAACTTTCTTGTGAGCAAGGTGGTGCCAGTGGATATGACTTACCAACAAAGAAGGAGATTCTTTCACATAATCAAAGACTATCACTGGGATGAACCATTTCTCTACAAAATGCGTCCAGATCAATTAGTGAGGAAATGCATCCCCCAAGAAGAACAGCAAGCAGTGCTTCTGCACTGCCATGCTGTACCATATGGAGGTCACTTTGGATGCAACAGAACAGCAGCTAAGGTGCTACAGTCTGGTTATTATTGGCCAAGTTTATTTAAAGATGCATATTCAATGGTCAAAACTTGTGACAAATGTCAAAGAGCAGGTAATATTTCTGAAAAACATGAAATGCCTAGAACCAATATATTAGAAATTGAACTTTTTGATGTATGGGGCATGGATTTCATGGGTCCATTTCCACCTTCTTGTGGAAAACAATACATCTTGGTAGCTGTTGATTATGTGTCCAAATGGGTAGAGGACTAGAGGCAGTAGCATTGCCTAATAATGATGCCAAATCTGTTAGCAAATTCCTTTAGAAAAATATTTTTACAAGGTTTGGCACCCCAAGGGCAATCATCAATGATGAAGGATCACATTTTTGCAATAAACTCATTGAAAATCTTCTTGCAAAATATGGGATTAAGCATAAAATTGCTACAGCCTACCACCCACAAACAAGTGGACAAACTGAGCTATCAAATAGGGAAATTAAAAGAATGCTTGAAAAAATGGTTGGACCATCAATACAAGATTGGTTTTTACATTTAGATGAGGCATTATGGGCATACAGAACAGCATTTAAAACACCATTAGGTATGCCCCCTATAGATTAGTCTATGGCAAAGCATGCCATCTGCCTGTTGAGTTGGAAAACAAATCTTATTGGGCTATGAAAAAGCTAAATTATGATCTCAACAAAGCAGGAACACAAAAGGTTTTTAGAGTTGAATGAATTAGATGAATTTAGGCAGTTCTCTTATGAGAATGCAGAAATTTACAAAACAAAAACCAAGGCTTGGCATGACAAAAAAATCCAAAGAAGAGAGCTTAGAGAAGGAGGAATGGTCTTGCTATACAATTCTAGGTTGAAGTTATTTCTTGGGAAACTGAGATCAAGATGGTCAGGGCCATTCAAGCTAATCAAAATTTACCCCCATGGTGCAGTTAATTTATATGATGCAGCCACAAACACCTCTTTCAAGATAAATGGGCAGAGAGTCAAAATGTACTATGGTGAACATGTGGTGAGAGATAAACTCACCACCCATTTTCAAAATCTCTAAGAAAAGGAGATAGTTAGGCTGAAAGACTCTTAAAACAAGCGCTTATGGGAGGCAACCCATGTTATTAAATATTTAGTTATGCAATTTTTGTTCAATTTGATGTTTTTCAAGTGTTTTGTAGGAACACGGGTTTTTAGTGCTTCTGCACTTAGGTGCATCTGCACCTAACAGTTCCTCAGTGCTACTGCACCAGAAATTTAAAAAAATATACTTGGGTGGAAACTTTTCAAAAAGTTCCAGCACAACAAATTTTCAGTTGTGATCTGTGGCCTAGACTTCGTGTTGTGTCACCTAGCACCCCACGTGTTATCATGCATGCAGTTACACAAACACACCCCTAACGGCTACTAACACTCATTAAACTCACGCAACCTCCCCAAAGTGACTGTTTCCCTTTAACAGTAATCACTCTACCACACACAAGCCGCAATTCACGAAATCCCTTTCTCTATCAAGAAAATCCCCAAATTCTGAGAATACCAAGTTCCATCTTCTTACGAAAATTCCAAAGTTCCTTGCCAACAATCAACAATGGTTCGCAAACAAAGCGCAAACAAAACCTCAGGCAAGAGCAGAGCCAGCACAGTCACCTCATCACAACAAAGTCCAAAGAAGCAGTCCAGTGCTACTGCACCTGCTTCAAGCACTGTGGATCCTAAATTTGCACATTTCCTGGGAAAGAAAATTCCTCCCTGAACGAGGCTACAGTCTGATGAAGGCTCACCCTAATTTCATGGAAACAGTCTCAAGTCTCAACTGGGATCTGTTCATCCAACCCAGAGCCTTCTATCTGGAACAGGTGGTCAAAGAGTTCTACTCTGGGATTCAAGGCAACAAACAAGGTATCATGCATGATCATTCTGTAATAAGAGGTAGACAGGTTTAATAAGAAAGACCCATGTAGGAAACACTTATTACAGAATGATATCTCAGGTACCAACTCAAATAGAAACCCCAGTGTTTCCTACATGGGTCTTTCAGAATCCAGAAGAAGAAGAAGAAGAGGAAAAAGAGAAAGAGAGAGAAGAAGAAAAGGAAGAAGAAAAGGAGGAAGAGAGTGAAGAGGAAAATAAGAAGAAAAAGATCATGAAAAGAAAGAGGGGGACACAAAGGAAGCAGAAAGGGAAGAAGAAGAGAATTGAGGAAGAAGAGGAAGAGCTGCTAAGTGAAGGGCTAGCTGAAACTGATGAGGATGAGACACTAACAAGAATGGTGAAGGAAATGGAGAGAAATGAAGATGAGGAGGATGAGGATACCACTGAGAGTGAAGACAAGAGTGGAGAAGAAGAGGAACAGAATATGAGCATGTAGGAATTAGTGAGGAAGAAGTATGAAGACAGAACCCAAACAGAACCACTCCACACCCAAGTTACTCCACCAACCCACCCCCAGCCAGAAAAATCAACATCACCATCCACAGGAAAAACATCTACCCCACCAAACTCTCGATCACCATCACCTATTCCCCAGTCATCATCACCACCACCCCTCCACCAAGAAAGCCAATCTGAACAAGAAACAGCCACGCAAACCTCTAACATTATTTTTCAAAAACAATCTTTGCAGGTTATTGAGGAAGATCCTATTGAAGAAGAAGGAAAAACCAGCTCTGAAGAAGAAAAAGTCAACCCAGATACACCAGAAACAGATGCAACTGCACCTAGTGCAGATGCATCTCTAGGTGTTCCAGTCGTGACAGTCATACCCAAGAACAAAGAAGATACTGTCAAACAGGTGCTGGAAGAGCTGGCACAGAAGAAAAGAGAAGAGCTGGGCAACACCAAGAAATTCTTCAAGAAAGCTGTTGAAACCAGTGTGAAAGAAAGTCAATGACTGGAAAGTGCAGAACACAGCAAGGCACAAGGAGAAGAAGCTGAAAAGGAGGAACCACAAAAGGAGAAAGACCAACCAAAAGAAGCTGAGGCTACATTTGAGCAACCTCCAGAACAGCAAACAAAAGACACAACTACTACTGAACAAATCAGTGCAGAAGCACCTGGTGCATCTGTACCTACAAAACCAGCAACAGAGGAGGTTGGTGCAGCTGCACCTAGTGCAGAAGCACCAAAGGCTGAAGAGGCAAAGAAGAAGAAACAAAAAGTCAAACACATCCCCAGCAGAACCAGCTCCAGAATAAAAAATGTTGCCAAGAAAGAGTAAACTCTTTCATGTTGTTATTTTATAAGTACTTTTATGTTCTATGGTTATCCCACATGTATTAACCCCCCTCCCCATTTTGGAACAAAAATTACTTTTTCTAACTCAACTTAGAGCAGTGGGGACACTGCTCAACTTTAAGTTGGGGGGGAGAAAAACACTTTTAATTACTATATGCATGTGCTGATATATATGCATTTTGTTGTTTACCATATATGCATAATATAGTATAGTTAAATCTCAAATTTTGTGATGCAATCAACAAAATTTCTTTGGAAATTTTCAAAAAATTGTTTTACAAAAACATCAGCTATACATATTTTTGTTGAGGTGCATCAAATGGTTTCTAAAATTCAAAAATAAAATTTGAGAATTTTTAAAACATGATCAGCTTGAAATCTTTTTACAAAACTTAGCTAAATGCATTCTTTGAACTAAGTTTTAATGATGAAAGAAAGAAAAAGAAAAAAAAGCCTTGTTTTCCTCAAAATTTTTTACTAAAAATATAGAAGAGCATAAAGAAATAAGTTTGGGGGAATTTCCATGAATACTAAGACTGGGTATAAGAAGCTTAGAGGAGTCAATGCAAAAGGTTACCAAAAATACACTACAAAGGAGCCTAAATGTTATGAGCTAGCCATATTGACCCAAATAATTAAACTGAACCTGTTCTAGTAGTGCATTTGGTTTGAAAGAAAAAGAAAAGAAGCAAAGAAAAACAAAAAACTAAAAAAAAAGTATGCAGAAGGAGGTCAGTGAGGAGGGCAATACATGCTATAAGACTTGACAGGTGCTTCTGCACCGTTACAAAAAGTCAGTGCTTCTGCACTTCACAAAAATATTCGGTGCATCTGCACTAAAAGTGCTTCTGCACCAACAAAAAGAACCACCAAAAATAAAGTATAGTGCATAGTGTAACACCCCTTTTCTACCCGGTAATTATTTAACAAAATCAGAGTTTACAAAAAATTTGATTCATAATTCGAAAAAGGATGTCACACATTCATCACTAAATAAAATGTCTCATATGATTTAAATAACTTATCAAAAAGGGACTAAGCCCATAACACCTGTTTAATTAACCACATCACCAAAAATTACATCACCACGCAGCGGAATATAACATAAGTTTTAAAACATGAAATAACAACGTCCTGAATGGACTCCAAACAATAAAATATAACAACTAAGTTCAGCGTTTATTTTCCCCCCTTGAGTGTTACACATCAAAGCAAGGACACCGACGACCCCGACTCAGAATAGCGAAGGTACCTAAGCCTTCACTCGCAATCACCTGCATGTTACCGCATAGGGGTAACATTCAAACAGAAGGGGTGAGATATCTTCAATATAATAGCATAAAATGATAGGAAGTATGCTAGAATATGATACTATATCTACCACTTCGCTACACACATCAATTTATAAACATACACCCAATTATAAACATTACATCAAATTATAAACAATATCAACCAGTCACCAAATGTCATGACGATGCATGAATGCAACCCACGCCAACGGGCATATGCATGTGGTACCAAAATCACCAAAAGTCTTGCCCGTAAATAGGGGCGTCACCAAAATTGAGAGCTTTCACACCAGGCTCACCAATTCACCAAAAATCGAGCTTTCACACCAGGCTCGCCAGTTTTATAAAAATTTGAGCTTTCACACCTAGCTCCAAGACCAAAGGTCTTCACCAAAATAATGCATATGCCGTATGCGACACCATGAATGCACACAGACAATCACCAAATTAGTCACAATGTGACACACCAACAACAACCACCAAATATCACCTAAGTTGGGCCTTCGCACCTAGCCACAACGACACCAAAAACACCAACCACCCGACACAACGGAACACCAAGACTTGGAACCTTCACACCTAGTTCCAACAACACCAAGGTTTGAGCCTTCACACCTAGCATCAAACCGCACCAAGACACCTAGAGGACAACAAACTTCCAAAACCACACCAAGACACCAAGAAGGCAACAATTTTCCAAAACAGCACCAATACACCAAGATAACGACAATTTTCTAAAACATTTGAGACACAAGAGTTTTTCACAACACCGGAGACAAACGATAATTTTTCAAAGTATTTGAGACACGACAATTTTCTTGTAAACATCACCCTTTAACGACTACACCAACGGTAACCAACTTTTCCAGAAAAATGGGCCACTTTGCCTCAAATTAGAATATTCAGTTAGGCCTTTGAATAAGCTTTCCAAAACATTTTGAAAAGTCTAAATCGGACACCCGAGTCAAAAGTTATGTCAAAAACAAAACCGGGGAACATTTGAGCAACATCCTGAAAATGGCACCCAGGCACTCAGCGCCTAGCAGGGAACACGCTGGAAACTGTCCAGCAACAGGAACTGGCGCCCTTGGCGCCCAGGCAACAGAAAACGCAACCAGACACAGGATTTGGCGCCCATGGCGCCCACTGGCAACACAATGCAGAAACTGGCGCCCAGGGAGGCGCCCAGCAGGCAACACAACAGGATTTTGGCGCCCAGGCACAGGCGCCCCTGCGCCAAGACACAGCAACACACGCACCCACGCACAGCCACACACCCACACACCCTGGAACACGGCGCCCACACCCAGGGCGCCAAAAACAACAACGCAACAACTTGGCACACGTCGCCCACACCCAGGGCGCCAAACACAGGAACACACGCACAGCACACTGGCACGCGAGACACACCCAGACACGGCGCCCATGCACTGGGCGCCAGAAACAGCAACAGGAAACGCAACATCCATACTGGCACACGGCGCCTAGCAGCAGGGCGCCAGAAACAGCAACACAGACAAATGGCGCCCAGCGCCAGGGACGCCAAATCAGCAACACACCAAATTCACCAAAACACCACATAAGCACATCATATCACCAATTTAGCTCATCAACTCATAATCACCAATACCAATCATCATAATTCGCTAATCACCAAACCAAACAAATATTTTGTCGAACATCTAACATGCAATTTGTTATAACAACAATAAATCTCAATTTCTCATGATCACATCAATCACCAACAATCTAAATTTTCAATCCAACCTATATACGATTCAACTAACACCAAACTCCACATCAAAGTCAAACCCTAGGCATCATAGGATCTATCCTCACATAATCCCCATTGTAAAATCCCATTATAAGGAAGAACCCCACCCTTACCTTATATTAGGAGAGCACCAATTCTTGTGATCGAGTCACCAACAGAACCTCAGCAACACAGCTCCTCTCTGTTTCCTTGAAATTCGTGAATCCTCTTCTTCTTCTCTTCTCCCTTGTGCGCCGTACCCTTCTCTCTTTTCCTCTCTCTATTTCGCAAGTTTCTTTCTCTCTTTCTCAAGCAATTCGCAAATGCCACTAAACCCTAGCCTAGGCGCTTCTCCTATGCGCCTAGCTAGCGGGCTTGGATCACGGGCTTTCCTCCAGCTTAAGCCCGATCACTAATGCCATCACCTAAAATCCAATTACACACCTCTCAATCCATCGTTAATATAATTATACTAATTAAAATAAATAAAATAAATAATTGAATACCTAAATATTTAATTAAATAATTTAATTAAATATTTGGGCGTTACACATAGACTCAAACAGTTTTCAAATGCTCAATCAAAGTCCTTAGTTGTACTTAAAGCCCCCCAAGCCTTGAAGATGTTGTTAGTCTAATCTATATTTTGAAACATCTTTGTTTTGACCAAACGTGATCTAAAATTTTTCAAAAGTTAAAGAGAAACTTTTCACTTAATTTTGGAACTGATTGGATCTCAGTGGGGCACACACTCACACAAATGAGTTTTAATAAACTTTGGATGTTTAGGGAATTCAAGGGCACAAAATGTTCTGAAAAATGAAGTTCATCAAATGCAAAATCATTCTTTGAAAAGATATAAGCTGATCTGTTCTTCTTTAAATTGAAAATCCTACTTGTATTCTCTTTTTGTCATTACTTGAGGACAAGCAATGGTTTAAGTTTGGGGGTGTGATAACTCTAATTTATATAGAGTTATACTTCTAAACGTAACAAATTGCTTGAAACCCAAGTACAAAGTGTGTTAAATATAGTGGTATTAGTAAAATAACAACATTCTAGGAATTATGTGATGAATAAAGCATTTTTGTATATATATTGGTATGTTTGATGTGTTTGTTCAGTTTTCCTACAGATGATGCTTCTGCACCACGATGCTTTTGCACTTAGTGCTTCTGCACCATTCTGCGCTGAAGATTTATAACCCCACAATGGAAGCACCTCAATTCATACCTCTGCTCCAAAACTTCTATGGCATCATGCTTTGTCACAATTCACATGGAGCACATGCCCACATGCATAAGGAGGCGCCCACCATAAACATCATCATGAAAGGCTACTCACCTAAAGACATATGGCCTTACAAAATTGGACCTCTCCTTATGGAAATGTGCTGAACTCAATCTCCACATCTAAAGATCAGAAAAGCAACCATGGTTAAGCCTCCTTAGGTTAACTTGGTTTTCAAGTAAACCCCCAAGCAAAGGAAATCTCCAAGGCTATAAAAAGGGCTCCCACTTCTCACTTGAAGAGCATCGCATATCTCACTTGATAATATATAGATCATACACTTTACTTATATTTTAGTAGTTTCATTTCTTATAGTTTTTATAGTAGATAGTTGGCAAGAAGGTGAGGAAGGAATCGACAACTTCTTCCTTCACTTCTTCATCAACTTAGTTAGGTGCAGCTGCACCAGGAAGTCAGTGCTTCTGCACTGCAGGGCATTTATATGCAAGAGTGCTTCAATCAGTGTAATCTCTACCTTATTGATATCTCTTGTACTTTCATCTATATTAATATGTTTCATTTCATCTATCTTTGCCTTGCAATGCTTATTATGAGCTAAACCTTTTTTTGGTGAGATGTTTTAACTTTATAATTAACTTTTGAGTAAGTTATTGTGCTTCTTAGTGTTGCAAGCATTTTGGGTCTTGTGTTATACTACATTCATCTTATTTTAAGGTTGATCACTTAGAATAAGTAGAGTTATATTTGCAAACATGGTTTATAATTAGAAATCAAGACTAATAATGGTGAGTGTTTTAATGAAGGCTTTGTTAACTTGTGTAATAAAGAAAACTTTATTAAAACCATGTTAAGTCCTAGACATAGGATAATATAGTCCTTAGGGTGAAACAATGGGTACTTCAAAGGCGGGAGTGAACTTATTTAGCAAGCCCAGACATGGGAAGCTTGTAACGAAACTCTGAAGAAAGTAGCTGAAACGCACACACTCATGCAACTGAACTCAATGCAACTGCACCTTGGTGCTTCTGCACCTTTGGTGCTTCTGCATCACTAAAAGCATAGAAACTCTCAAAAGAATATTATTTAGTGAAAACATCTCTACCATCATTTTCAACTGTCCTTCAAATTCTTTTACATATTTGCATTCTATTTTCACTTAAAAAACCCCAAAATTTGTTAGTAAAATAGTTGTACTAATTTATATGCTTTCTAAACATACATAAAGTTAATCCAATCCCTGTGGGTTCGACCTTTCTTATCATTGTATTACTTGTTTGTGACTGTGTATACTTGCACATCTTTTCACACACCAATTCTCAACAATTTTGAACCAAACTTTAAATGAATATGAAGAAAACGTCTCGATCATCAATGAAAGGCGGTTTCTTGGATACAATATTCCAACTTTCACCAAAAGAGAAACCCTAAGACAAGATAGAAACAAAACTCGCGACTTTTTCTCTACTCTGTCACTACTATATATCTCACTTAATTTGGGATTTTGCTCGAACCCAACCAGATGATGGTTATAATCTGTACCGCTCCATATTGTATTTGTTTGTTCGCGATGTACTAACTAAACCTAATAATGAGTAATACCAATTGAGATTACTAAGATCTTTCTAGATAGTTAGAATCTAATGTAATATAATATATCCTTATGTTTTTTTTTTCAATCTTAATGTACCAAAAAAAAAAATTTTCAATCTTCAACTAGGTTTGCAATTTCTATCCGTAAATGGAGATCCCTGCGGGCATATCCATTCGGGGGGGTCTAGGCAGGAGATTTTTTCCCATGGTGAATTCAACAAAGGAGAAAAATCCCTACGTTTAATTTAGGAATGGGACGGGACGATATTTCCCGCCTTGGTGGGACGCTGCCCCGAATATATTACATAAATATTATTATCATAGATATACACACACACACACACACACACACACACACACACACATATATATATATATATATATATATATATATATATATATATATTATTTTATAAGTAATTAATTTTTTAGTCTTTTATGTGTTTTTAATTTAAAGTATTAATAAAATATTAAAATGTGCTTATTTTTATACTGTACTTTTATGCTTTTAAATATTGAAATATCAAAGTAAGACTAACTTCTATATTAAAATGTTAAATTTTTATTTTTTAGTCTTAATTTTAAATATTTTTTCAAATTTATTATGTTAATTTATATTTTTGCTAACTTTTAATAAATTTTCGAGATCTCTGTGGACGGAGGATGGGGATGGGGAGGAACACTCTCCAAAGCGGGGATTGTGGACGGGGACAGGGGACAATTTGGGAGGCGGGAATCGTGGACGGTGACGGAGGACAATTTGGGAGGCGGGGACAAGGAGTGGGGGAGTACTCACCACCCCCGTCCCACCCCATTGCCATCCATATAGTTCAATTATGTTTTAGATCAAGTCTCACCTATAAATATTCGTCAATTAGAGAAGTTAATTTTGATTTTATATATACATTTAAATATATGTATATATATATATATTATAAAATGGCACTAAAATTTTAAGTTTTGTTAATAAGTTGTCCATGTAATGACTAAAATCTTTCAAATTAACACACAAAATATGTTTACAATTTTAAAATTTGCCATAACAAATATGTTAAAATTTTAGTCACCATCATATACAATTTGCATGTGGTTACAAATACTATATCATCTATTTATAACACTAATGTCATTCCTTAATGATATTGTCAAAAAAAATGGCATTCCTTAATGCATCTATATAAATATAACAAAATACTTATGTATTTTAATATAAAAAATTATAATTGATTAAATGATTATGTATACCCGTGCATCGCACGGGTCATACGCACTAGTAATAAAGACATTTGTTGATATATTTTTGGTAATACAAAAAAGAGTCAAAGACATGTTGATCAATATATATTTTTTTTGGGTAAACCCGGATATCCACCGCACGGACAGCAGTAACTAATCCCTCACTCATTGTAGGTGCCTCGAGGGGCAGGACAGCTGGCCCAGAGTTTTAACGCTGCTTCGTACCCAAGGCGGGGATCAAACCCCCGACCATTGGTTAAGGGAGGTTCAGCCCCAACCGCTGAACCCCACGCTCTGGGTTTTACATGTTGAATATATGTTAAATACTTAGATTTATAAAAAAGTTTAAAAACAAAACTTTATTTTATTTTATAGGCAATATTAGTGATTAGTAATTAGTTAGAGGTGGGGGAAATGTTAGTTTCTAGGACTTGAACGAATGACCTTCTTCTTACACCCTTCATGTATTTTTATAAGGAAGTATTTAATATTTTATTTGTTTGATGTAAAATCTATATTTATCTATATCTATATCTATATCTATATCTATATAACACAATTAAGAATATCCCCCAAAGAGGAAATATGCCAAATGTCATCTAAATATCATCCGAATGAACCAAACAGCTGTGACATGGCTCTTGAATTTCATATGTGGCATTTACAATTAATTAATTTAATTTAATCACATTTATTAAAAAAGAATCTTTATAATAGGAAGTAATTCAAATTAAAAACGCATAAAATTAATTGTCTTTAATAGGAAACAAAACATAGTCACCTAATTGCCATTATAGAAGGAATTGAGATAAATGCTTTAGTAAATTGTTATTAGTAAATTGAACATGTCCTCCATGTATCCACCCTAATTCTATATGAAAATGTCCTCCATGTATCCACCCTGCAAACATGTTATTAGTAAATTGGAGCATGCTCTTTCACTAGGACAAGTCAAACACTTAATAGTTGTAATGGACTGCTTCACCAAATGGATCGAGACCGAGACTTTGGCTAAGATCACTACGGCCAATTGCGCGAATTTCTTTGAAAGAAATATCCTAATACGGTTTGAGCTACCAGCAGTGGTAGTCACCGACTCACCTATGGGACTGAAGCTATCATCCCGATTGAAATCGGGGAGCTGACTTGGGGGACCATGCATCCGAAAACTCCCAAAGACAACCAGCAAGGCATTCGCGAGGAACTCAACCTCATAGAAGAAGTACGAGACAGGGTTGCCATAAGCGAAGCCATTGTCATACGAAGTATGGCGCAACGCTTCAATCGACATGTCATCCCCCGAAAATTTGAAGGCAGGGATCTCGTCCTCCGACGCGCTGATGTCAGGTTGAAGAATGCTTCTCAAGGAAAGCTTGCACGGAATTGGAAGGGTCCATATCGAGTCATCATGAAGACCGAGAACGGGGCGTATAAGCTCGAGACAATGGAGAAACAATTGATCCCGAGGACTTGGAATGTCAAGAAACTGAAAATGTATTTCAGCTAAAATTCGTAAATAAGTTTGAATTTCAATAAATCGGCCTGGCGTTTTCTGACCTAATTCTGACCAATTCTCATATAGCAAAGAGGATACCACAACGCCCGTCTCGGGAAAGCAATGCTCTGTCCGGGCGCAGAGCGCAGGATAGACCGCCCTCTCGAACCGAGCTAAATCTGGCCCTAGACCCGTAAGCTGGTTAGATAGGGGGCGGGGAAGGATGACCTCCACCTCGCTGAAGATGTGGCCCAGCTGAGGGCCACACTCTCTCCGATCTGAGCTAAATCAGGGCCAAGACCCTTAAGCTGGACCGGATGAGGTTTGGGGGAGCTCACCTCCCCAAAATTTAAGTCACGACTCTACTTGGTCGCACCCACCTCAGTATGCTCATTTAGTTGCAATATTTGTTGGTGCCTTGCTAGCAAACTTCTGAGTCTCCTTTTTGTGGTTTAAATTTGCCTTTAAATACTCTGAATTTGGTTTAGCTTTTCAAAAAAATTGTTTTTTTGCTTTTGTGTCTTCAAAATTTCTTAGTTTTGTCATAGTGGTCTCATTTTTCTATTCCTCTTGGTGATATATGCCTTGGGTTCTATAGTAACATCAACACCAAGGTTTGGATAGTAGCTTATAGGTTCCTTTTTCAAGTTCTAAAGGAGAATTTAGTGGCTTGAGTGACATTCTTACATTGTGTATGACCAAAAAACCCTAGAGTGAGAGTGTTTCCTAAAAAACCTAAACACGAGTGGAGTGACATTTAGTGAGGTAAACACTTTTGTGAGGACTTATTGATGGCTATTTTTATACTAACACTTTCTTGTAGGCACACACAAATTATTGCATGATGAAGTCTATATTTGATAGGAGGTATGATTCCCAATTGAGGTATCATTCCCCCATAAGATATCATTCCTCTATGAGATATGAATCTCCTTGTGAATATTATGAAAAAAGAAATAGAAGACCTAGATATGTTGTTGAGGAGGATGAAAGGAGCCATAAAAGGAGAGACATCAAAGAAAAAAACTCATCCAAGTATACCCACACCAATAATTGGAAGGCCAATTCCAAGAGGGAGGAAGCTTCTACACCAAAAAATGTAAAAGGTAAGGCTTCGGCCATAGTACCAAAGAGTAAGGAAACTTTCTCTACTCCTTCTACTACTCCTTCTACTACTCCTTCTACCTTTGATACTAGATGTCTTTGTCAACTAGATTATGTTTTTTTGACGTGGTCAACTAGATTATGTTGTTTACAAATTGATATTGGAAGTTGTGTTAATTGGGTTAGCACTCGCTTAGTTACAAAGCTCAATCTTCCTACCATCAATCATCCAAACCCATTTAAAATACAAAAGCTTAATGAGCAACAAGAAATGGTTGTGGATAAACAAGTGTTTGTTAGTTTTTCCATTCATAGGTACAAAGACAATGTCTTATGTGATGTTTTCCCTATGGAGGCCGGCCACCTAATGTTAGGAAGGCCGTGGCAAATTGATACCAAAGCCATCTATGATGGAATTTCTAACAAATACTTCTTTAGACATAACAATTTGAAAATTGTTCTTTATCCCTTTAGTCCTCAAGAAATTTTGAAAGACCAAATCATTTTGAAAAATAAAATTGAGGAGGAGGAAAAAGAAAGAAAGGTCAACCTCAAGTTGGAAGGCCAAAGTGTAGTTGTGGTAGGCACCCCTAGTTTTGATCATGACACTCACAATGAATTACAAGGCAAAATGGTTGAGGAAAATGACCCAAAGAAAACAGAAAGCTTAACTGTAGTGCCTAACAAGGATCCAAAGAGGAAGGGTTGTATGTGCCTTAGGAAAACCTTTGCATGATGTATCATATGAACCTAGGGTTTTCACCTCTAACTATTTCCTTGCACATAGTTTTGTTAATTTCTTGTTTAGAACACCTTTGAATTTGTTACCAAAACCACTCTTGTGTGGACAAAGTAAGGAACTTCAAGGCACTTCCGAGAGTGAGCCCCAAAAGGGAAATGTAAAGGTAATGAAGACGCTTCTTAATGTTGAAAAATTGCAAAGGTATAGTATTCTCCCTATACTCTTCATTCCTTCTCCTAGGTATGTTTCAATTCCTTGGAAGCTTGTCATACTTTGGATTTTGCTTAAACATGTGTTTGGAATTTTCATGCGTAGGCTATTATTTGGAGTCACTCATTTTCCTTTTGATCCCGATGGAGCATAAACAATTCTAGCATTATTGTAGTTGTTGTTTTTTGTTTTTCAAAATAAGTGATTTTTGTCCATCTTTGATGTAGTTTTCCAAGAGGGGGAGTTCACTTGAGGACAAGTGAAATAAGAGGAGGAGTATGATGTGAGCCCACATGCATGGCTAGCCTACTCATGAGAGCTTTGATGGAAGTCACAAATATCAAGACTAAGACCAAAAAGAGATTCAACACTCAAAGGGAATATACTTTAGTGTGTCCACCTTGATAATTCACAAGGACACGCTAAAGGTGACCAAGGTCACTTTGGGAAATTCCTAGACATCCCTATTTCCTTGTAATTGTTTTCAATAATTGTAGGATTTCATTTCTAGTGTAATATGTGCTTTTGATTTGAGTCTTGTTGACAATAGAATAGGCTAAGGTTTTTAGTTACTTTGATGTGGCCATGGGCCTTGTTTTTCTTTCTCTAAGTGGATTGTATGTTGGGCTTAGCATCCCATTAGACCCACCATATAAATACTATTCCACTCCTTGTAATTTCTTAGAACTTCTTGGATGAATGAAATCATTTCCTCAATTTTGCAAAGTTAAAAGCCTAGAGAGATACCTAGTGAGAGGTGAGAGTGGTGAGGTTCATCATGAAGTTTCTCCAATGGTTCTTGAAGAAGAGGACCTTCGCTCACATCCTTGGGGCTAGGAGAGTCCTAGGCGTGTTCGATCTTATCACCTTCCAAGAATGTGTGGCGATCATTCATTTCCACATCCATACATTTTCTTGTGTTTTGTATTGCATGTTCTTCATCTTTTCTTAGAGATCCATATAGATTTGTAACTCAAGATCCAAAATCTAATGATGCATGTGTGGATCACATTAGTTGGATCTGTTTCCCTTTCCTCTGCTCTTGATGCCTTGGCTGCAGATTGTGTTGCTTGCTGTCGCGAGGTGGAAGTCGGTGATGCCTCTCTTCGTAGTTGATGGGGGTTGATCGCATGTGAGATTTTGATCTGCTGTGTAGCTTTAATTCTCTTTGCTTAGTTTGGGTGGTCGTTTCTAGCTTTAGGGTTTATATAAGCTTTTGATTACCATTTTGAGTAATGTTTGCATTATTATCCAAAACCCAAGTTGTGGTTGTAGTGAGAGAATCTGGGGTGTCCCTGCGGTACTAAACTCCCCTTCGGTGTATTGGGTTTGTGCTTATCCCAATTAATGAAAATTCAATATGCATTGGACCAAAAAAATTAAGTTTGAGCATGTCCAACAAAAAGGGAAAATGTTTACATTTCTTTTCTTTTACTTACATTCCTACCATGGCCTCGTTTCCTTTCAATTAGACAAATCAAACACAACATAAATATTTTTCTGTGATTTTGTGTTGCCTTACAACTAGACAAGTTAAGTAAAAATTTCTACCCTTAATAAAATATCATCACAGAATTAAATGAGTAATTGTTAGGAGAAATATTGAAGTTTCCAATTTCAAATCTCCTACAAGAGTTTTTTGAAAATGAATTACAATAGTGTACATCAAACAGAAAATATGGACAACAAGATATGGCATCTTTTTTAAATATCAACATTTCTAATGACATCGATGTACAAAGAAATCACAAAATATTAGGTGACCTAATGAAGGTCTCATGTATAAAGGTGCCCTCGAATATAACAATCAGCCGTCGATGCACCAATATTGTTTTTTAGTGAGCCAAGTCCACACACCAATATAATGTACAACAAAATCAACTTCATCCGTCACGATGCAATAAGGAAAAACTTTTTTTGGGTGTGTGTGGTGGTGGGGGGGGGGGGGGGGGGGCTACTACCATTGCTCACAACCTTGATTTGTTGACACCAAACTTTACAAAAAGGTTAAAGATGGAAGTTGTCTATCATATGGTAAACCACATCGGCGCCATCTGAATTCAACCAGTAGGTTTTCACCTGAGAGCAAAATAACAAGGAACATCAGGCTGGTGTGGTCGCCAGCATATGTCAAGAAGTCTGGCACACAGGTTTTGCAAAAACAGTCTATATAAGATTTAAAATCTAGCAATAGTTTCCTCTCCAAACAAAAATATGATGGAAGAATCAGAACAAGAGTATATTTCGAGAACAAAATCTACTATGCAAAGCCAAAAACTGGTTTAATTTCTATTTAGAAAAGATATTCCAAATCTCGAATATATACGGATCCAACTTTGGCTAGCTAACATGCCTAGAAGCTCAATTATGGACTTTTTTTTTGGTACTCCCCCTACTTCTCTCAAAATACCCTTAACATTTAAAAAATTTCCCTCACACTCCTCTCATATTTCTTCTTCCCTCACCCTCCTCTCACAAAAAAATAGGGAGTGTTTGAGAGTATAAGTCCCTCAATTATTGGCCAGCCCAAATATTTGGGGGCTTCCATGGCAAGTCCAATTGCATCACTATATATACCAACACACTCCAAAAACTGGTTTAATTTCTATTTAGAAAAGATATTCCAAATCTCGAATATATACGGATCCAACTTTGGCTAGCTAACATGCCTAGAAGCTCAATTATGGACTTTTTTTTTGGTACTCCCCCTACTTCTCTCAAAATACCCTTAACATTTAAAAAATTTCCCTCACACTCCTCTCATATTTCTTCTTCCCTCACCCTCCTCTCACAAAAAAATAGGGAGTGTTTGAGAGTATAAGTCCCTCAATTATTGGCCAGCCCAAATATTTGGGGGCTTCCATGGCAAGTCCAATTGCATCACTATATATACCAACACACTCCAAGAAAATGGTATGATTTCTCCTCATCACCACCGCCGTGAGGTACATTTCTTGAGTTACGTTTGTAACATTGGCGACCAAAGTGGGAGCTTCCTCTGCTCCCTTGTTCACGTCATTTATTTAAGGTCCTATCACTTATTTTTGAACTGATTGCAGGTGGCCACCACCGCCGTTTCTCACCGGAGCTCAGAGCACCGCCTGATTTCTCCTCGTCACCACCGCCGTGAGGTACATTTCTATTCAGACAGATGTAACAATGCCCAGGAAGTTTGAAATGCTTACTGAGGCATGGTAACAGGAGGCAGAAGCAACAACAGTCAGGAGAGAACGTTTTACTTAACAGTTACCATCAATGATGTAAGAGTACATTGTCTTCTAATAATATCTAGTATCATCCATTTTCACCATTTAAGTACAAAACATAAGTAGAATGATAGAATGAAGAGAGCATTTGAGAATACTGCATCAAAAGAAAATCACGCAGTATTTAGAACACAACATAGAAAGTTTACCTGAATTGTACTGTGAGCAACGTAGCGCTGCTTACTTTTTTGAAAGCTAACGTCCACACGCTCCCAAGAAACCTGAGTGAGACCCCTTATCATCTTCTCTACAAAGAGGAAGAACTAAAAATTTATAAAAATCGGAATTTGACAGTTGTTTAAGGATGAAAAGAATCAGCTACTGAATAGTTTGCTCGTGACAATTCAGTATACAAATATCAAGTTCATAGTGTAGTTAAGACACGGATTTCAGTATATGCTTCTCTTCTCTATCTTGATAAAAAGCTTTATGCATAATTGAAACTTTGAAACCAGTAAATAGAACTGGACAAGAGATCAAGTAAAGATGGAAATTTTATTGATGATATTGCTCTCTCTCTGAATCTAGATCAATATGATGCAAAGATAAAAGAAATGAATGTACAAGGGAAATCCTAGAGCTAGGGAGTAAATGATCTAGGCTATTTGTGAATTTGTTAGTTTAAATTTTTCCTAACAAAGGTATATTTGGTAAACCATAATTCTATGTAGATAATTGATAATTGTCATTACCTAACTTAAATTAAGGATTTTTAAACTTTATGTCGTTATCTCCAGTGTAGTTAGTATCGCACGAATCGAATCGCGATACGAGTCGAAATCTGAGGCTAACGATGCATATCGCATGGCGCTCCTCCTCCTCCTCCTCCTCCTCCTCGCCTTCAACGTTAGTGTCTTCTCTGTTTCTTCCTAGTCTTCTTTCTTTCATCAACGTTTCCTCTCCACGTTTCTCTCATTCAGAACCGAATCACTCCTTGAACGTTGGAGCTCTGTTTCTTTCTTCCTCGTCTTCTTTCTTTCATCAACGTTAGCGTCTTCTCTGTTTCTCTTTCAGCAGGTAAATTCCTCCTCCACCTCCACCTCCACCTCCCCCTCCCCCCTCCCCCCTCCCCCCTCCCCCCTTCTTCTTCTCCTCCTCCTCCTTCTCCTCCTCCACTAAAACCCCAACTTCCTAAACCCCAACTTCCTCTCCATGTTTCTCTCATTCAGAACCGAATCACTCCTTGAACGTTGGAGCTCTGTTTCTTTCTTCCTCGTCTTGGAGCTCTGTTTCTTTCTTCCTCGTCTTCTTTCTTTCATCAACGTTAGCGTCTTCTCTGTTTCTCTTTCAGCAGGTAAATTCCCCCTCCCCCCCCCCCCCCACCCCTATCACTCCTTGAACGTTGGAGCTCTGTTTCTTTCTTCCTCGTCTTCTTTCTTTCATCAACGTTAGCGTCTTCTCTGTTTCTCTTCTGTTTTGTTGCTTGACAGTTCATCTATCTATTAATGAGTCAAGCAAAGAAGAAAAAGGAGGTAGATAGTACATGGGATGGGAACATTGTTCATCTGTCTCACCTAATAGATTGTATGTGACTTGCAAATATTGCACACATTCTTGTTGGGGTGGTATTGCAATTTGTTGCTTGACAGTTCATCTATCTATATAATGAGTCAAGCAAAGAAGAAAAAGGAGGTAGATAGTACATGGGAAGGGAACATTGTTCATCTGTCCCACCTAATAGATTGTATGTGACTTGCAAATATTGCACACATTCTTGTTGGGGTGGTATTGCAAGAATGAAACACCATCTTGCGGGAACAAATCAGAAAGATTGTATGTGACTTGCAAATATTGCACACATTCTTGTTGGGGTGGTATTGCAATTTGTTGCTTGACAGTTCATCTATCTATATAATGAGTCAAGCAAAGAAGAAAAAGGAGGTAGATAGTACATGGGATGGGAACATTGTTCATCTGTCCCACCTAATAGATTGTATGTGACTTGCAAATATTGCACACATTCTTGTTGGGGTGGTATTGCAAGAATGAAACACCATCTTGCGGGAACAAATCAGAACGTCTGTGCTTGTGCTTCGGTTCCGGATGAAGTGAAAGAAATTTTTGTGAAGCTTTTACAATAGAAAGATAAAGCTAAAGAAGTAACTAATCAAGGAGAGACTGAACAAGCTATTGCAAAGCAACCAACAAAAATGGCTAGGCAGAAGATAATGAGATGTAGAGTCAATTTCAATAGAGGATGACAATGAGATGGAAGACATAGTGGAAGATATAGAGGAGGAGGAAGATCGTGAAATTCCGGGGAATGAAGATGATTTGAATGATGTTGATTTAGGAAATGATGAAATTCCACCAATTGTGTCTTCTCTGTTTCTTCCTCGTCTTCTTTCTTTCATCAACGTTTCTTCTCCACGTTTCTCTCATTCAGAACCGAATCACTCCTTGAACGTTGGAGCTCTGTTTCTTTCTTCCTCGTCTTCTTTCTTTCATCAACGTTAGCGTCTTCTCTGTTTCTCTTTCAGCAGGTAAATTCCTCCTCCACCTCCACCTCCACCTCCACCTCCACCTCCCCCTTCCCCTTCCCCCCTTCTTCTTCTCCTCCTCCTCCTTCTCCTTTAAAACCCCAACTTCCTCTCCATGTTTCTCTCATTCAGAACCGAATCACTCCTTGAACGTTGGAGCTCTGTTTCTTTCTTCCTCGTCTTGGAGCTCTGTTTCTTTCTTCCTTGTCTTCTTCCTTTCATCAACGTTAGCGTCTTCTCTGTTTCTCTTTCAGCAGGTAAATTCCCCCTCCCCCTCCCCCCCCCCCCCCCACGCCCCTATCACTCCTTGAACGTTGGAGCTCTGTTTCTTTCTTCCTCGTCTTCTTTCTTTCATCAATGTTAGCGTCTTCTCTGTTTCTCTTCTGTTTTGTTGCTTGACAGTTCATCTATCTATTAATGAGTCAAGTAAAGAAGAAAAAGGAGGTAGATAGTACATGGGATGGGAACATTGTTCATCTGTCTCACCTAATAGATTGTATGTGACTTGCAAATATTGCACACATTCTTGTTGGGGTGGTATTGCAATTTGTTGCTTGACAGTTCATCTATCTATATAATGAGTCAAGCAAAGAAGAAAAAGGAGGTAGATAGTACATGGGATGGGAACATTGTTCATCTGTCCCACCTAATAGATTGTATGTGACTTGCAAATATTGCACACATTCTTGTTGGGGTGGTATTGCAAGAATGAAACACCATCTTGCGGGAACAAATCAGAACGTCTGTGCTTGTGCTTCGGTTCCGGATGAAGTGAAAGAAATTTTTGTGAAGCTTTTACAATAGAAAGATAAAGCTAAAGAAGTAACTAATCAAGGAGAGACTGAACAAGCTATTGCAAAGCAACCAACAAAAATGGCTAGGCAGAAGATAATGAGATGTAGAGTCAATTTCAATAGAGGATGACAATGAGATGGAAGACATAGTGGAAGATATAGAGGAGGAGGAAGATCGTGAAATTCCGGGGAATGAAGATGATTTGAATGATGTTGATTTAGGAAATGATGAAATTCCACCAATTGTGTCTTCTCTGTTTCTTCCTCGTCTTCTTTCTTTCATCAACGTTTCTTCTCCACGTTTCTCTCATTCAGAACCGAATCACTCCTTGAACGTTGGAGCTCTGTTTCTTTCTTCCTCGTCTTCTTTCTTTCATCAACGTTAGCGTCTTCTCTGTTTCTCTTTCAGCAGGTAAATTCCTCCTCCACCTCCACCTCCACCTCCACCTCCACCTCCCCCTTCCCCTTCCCCCCTTCTTCTTCTCCTCCTCCTCCTTCTCCTTTAAAACCCCAACTTCCTCTCCATGTTTCTCTCATTCAGAACCGAATCACTCCTTGAACGTTGGAGCTCTGTTTCTTTCTTCCTCGTCTTGGAGCTCTGTTTCTTTCTTCCTTGTCTTCTTCCTTTCATCAACGTTAGCGTCTTCTCTGTTTCTCTTTCAGCAGGTAAATTCCCCCTCCCCCTCCCCCCCCCCCCCCCACGCCCCTATCACTCCTTGAACGTTGGAGCTCTGTTTCTTTCTTCCTCGTCTTCTTTCTTTCATCAATGTTAGCGTCTTCTTTGTTTCTCTTCTGTTTTGTTGCTTGACAGTTCATCTATCTATTAATGAGTCAAGCAAAGAAGAAAAAGGAGGTAGATAGTACATGGGATGGGAACATTGTTCATCTGTCTCACCTAATAGATTGTATGTGACTTGCAAATATTGCACACATTCTTGTTGGGGTGGTATTGCAATTTGTTGCTTGACAGTTCATCTATCTATATAATGAGTCAAGCAAAGAAGAAAAAGGAGGTAGATAGTACATGGGATGGGAACATTGTTCATCTGTCCCACCTAATAGATTGTATGTGACTTGCAAATATTGCACACATTCTTGTTGGGGTGGTATTGCAAGAATGAAACACCATCTTGCGGGAACAAATCAGAACGTCTGTGCTTGTGCTTCGGTTCCGGATGAAGTGAAAGAAATTTTTGTGAAGCTTTTACAATAGAAAGATAAAGCTAAAGAAGTAACTAATCAAGGAAAGACTGAACAAGCTATTGCAAAGCAACCAACAAAAATGGCTAGGCAGAAGATAATGAGATGTAGAGTCAATTTCAATAGAGGATGACAATCAGATGGAAGACATAGTGGAAGATATAGAGGAGGAGAAAGATCGTGAAATTCCGGGGAATGAAGATGATTTGAATGATGTTGATTTAGGAAATGATGAAATTCCACCGATTGTGTCTTCTCTGTTTCTTCCTCGTCTTCTTTCTTTCATCAACGTTTCTTCTCCACGTTTCTCTCATTCAGAACCGAATCACTCCTTGAACGTTGGAGCTCTGTTTCTTTCTTCCTCGTCTTCTTTCTTTCATCAACGTTAGCGTCTTCTCTGTTTCTCTTTCAGCAGGTAAATTCCTCCTCCACCTCCACCTCCCCCTCCACCTTCCCCCCTTCTTCTTCTCCTCCTCCTCCTTCTCCTTCTCCTTTAAAACCCCAACTTCCTCTCCATGTTTCTCTCATTCAGAACCGAATCACTCCTTGAACGTTGGAGCTCTGTTTCTTTCTTCCTCGTCTTGGAGCTCTGTTTCTTTCTTCCTTGTCTTCTTTCGTTCATCAACGTTAGCGTCTTCTCTGTTTCTCTTTCAGCAGGTAAATTCCCCCTCCCCCTCCCCCCCCCCCCCCCCACGCCCCTATCACTCCTTGAACGTTGGAGCTCTGTTTCTTTCTTCCTCGTCTTCTTTCTTTCATCAATGTTAGCGTCTTCTCTGTTTCTCTTCTGTTTTGTTGCTTGACAGTTCATCTATCTATTAATGAGTCAAGCAAAGAAGAAAAAGGAGGTAGATAGTACATGGGATGGGAACATTGTTCATCTGTCTCACCTAATAGATTGTATGTGACTTGCAAATATTGCACACATTCTTGTTGGGGTGGTATTGCAATTTGTTGCTTGACAGTTCATCTATCTATATAATGAGTCAAGCAAAGAAGAAAAAGGAGGTAGATAGTACATGGGATGGGAACATTGTTCATCTGTCCCACCTAATAGATTGTAGGTGACTTGCAAATATTGCACACATTCTTGTTGGGGTGGTATTGCAAGAATGAAACACCATCTTGCGGGAACAAATCAGAACGTCTGTGCTTGTGCTTCGGTTCCGGATGAAGTGAAAGAAATTTTTGTGAAGCTTTTACAATAGAAAGATAAAGCTAAAGAAGTAACTAATCAAGGAGAGACTGAACAAGCTATTGCAAAGCAACCAACAAAAATGGCTAGGCAGAAGATAATGAGATGTAGAGTCAATTTCAATAGAGGATGACAATGAGATGGAAGACATAGTGGAAGATATAGAGGAGGAGGAAGATCGTGAAATTCCGGGGAATGAAGATGATTTGAATGATGTTGATTTAGGAAATGATGAATTTCCACCGATTGTGTCTTCTCTGTTTCTTCCTCGTCTTCTTTCTTTCATCAACGTTTCTTCTCCACGTTTCTCTCATTCAGAACCGAATCACTCCTTGAACGTTGGAGCTCTGTTTCTTTCTTCCTCGTCTTCCTTCTTTCATCAACGTTAGCGTCTTCTCTGTTTCTCTTTCAGCAGGTAAATTCCTCCTCCACCTCCACCTCCCCCTCCCCCTCCCCCTCCCCCTCCCCCTTCCCCCCTTCTTCTTCTCCTCCTCCTCCTTCTCCTTCTCCTTTAAAACCCCAACTTCCAACTTCCTCTCCATGTTTCTCTCATTCAGAACCAAATCACTCCTTGAACGTTGGAGCTCTGTTTCTTTCTTCCTCGTCTTGGAGCTCTGTTTCTTTCTTCCTTGTCTTCTTTCTTTCATCAACGTTAGCGTCTTCTCTGTTTCTCTTTCAGCAGGTAAATTCCCCCTCCCCCTCCCCCCCCCCCCCCCCCGCCCCTATCACTCCTTGAACGTTGGAGCTCTGTTTCTTTCTTCCTCGTCTTCTTTCTTTCATCAACGTTAGCGTCTTCTCTATTTCTCTTCTGTTTTGTTGCTTGACAGTTCATCTATCTATTAATGAGTCAAGCAAAGAAGAAAAAGGAGGTAGATAGTACATGGGATGGGAACATTGTTCATCTGTCTCACCTAATAGATTGTATGTGACTTGCAAATATTGCACACATTCTTGTTGGGGTGGTATTGCAATTTGTTGCTTGACAGTTCATCTATCTATTAATGAGTCAAGCAAAGAAGAAAAAGGAGGTAGATAGTACATGGGATGGGAACATTATTCATCTGTCCCACCTAATAGATTGTATGTGACTTGCAAATATTGCACACATTCTTGTTGGGGTGGTATTGCAAGAATGAAACACCATCTTGCGGGAACAAATCAGAACGTCTGTGCTTGTGCTACGGTTCCGGATGAAGTGAAAGAAATGTTTGTGAAGCTTTTACAATAGAAAGATAAAGCTAAAGAAGCAACTAATCAAGGAGAGACTGAACAAGCTATTGCAAAGCAACCAACAAAAATGGCTAGGCAGAAGATAATGAGATGTAGAGTCAATTTCAATAGAGGATGACAATGAGATGGAAGACATAGTGGAAGATATAGAGGAGGAGGAAGATCGTGAAATTCCGGGGAATGAAGATGATTTGAGTGATGTTGATTTAGGAAATGATGAAATTCCACCGATTGTGGTTGAAGAGTAGATCATAGTTGGATGATGTTTTTTGGGGGGTTGAATTAAACACTTATGTTTATTTATGACTTGAATTATTTTGAACTTCATGTTTTTTTGCTAATGCTACCTTGGATTTACTCAAAAATGTTATATATATTTTTGTTCATGTATCTTACGATACACGATTCAGTTTATGGGCCTAGCGATACACGATGTGTATCCCGATTTGATAACCATGGTTATTTCTACTTTATTTTCTGGCATTAGAAAATGATCCCATTATATACCAGTTGGACATTAAATCTTTGAATTTTTAAACAAGGCAAGCCAAAACCAAGAACATAACTGTTAAATGCTTTAAATATTTTCAAAACTTGCAAAAGGTTTTCAACAATTACAAACAATCCAAAACAAAGGATAGGGGATTACTTTCCTTTCTTATTTAATCTATTCTTGAAGAACTAGGCATCATAATTATAAAAAAGAATAAAACCTATTCATCCTCAAAACATGGCACTTTATATAAAAGTACTTATTTCTAGATATACAGTACAGCCTCATTCTAGGAGCAGTACTTGAACACAGCATAAATCAACACTAAATCAAAATTGATTAAGCTTCACAAATAAGGAAAGAACCTTCTAAGTCAACTGTTTGGGCTCCAACATCAGTAGATTCTGTTTTGCAAAGGTCTTCAGTTTTCTCTCCTTCAACATAAACAATGTGTGGGTATTCTTCATCGATTACAAGAAGATTGGACTAGCACAAAAGAAAAAAGAATTTAGTCTCTAAAAGCCAGTAAGTAAATTATTATCCAAAAGTCAATACCTTTGGCAGTTCATGTTGACGACGAATCGAAGAGGTACGCCATCCAACCATATCTTCATACTACGTCAAGGAACATCAGAACATAAAAAGTATTAAGTATTTCTTTAAACTTTTGGTGTGTTTGTTTCAAGGCACCTAAACACATTCCCTGGAATGTTACAATGGTTTGTTAGACGCTTTTATCAAAAAATAACCAGAAACAGTATTCCTTCCCTACATTTATATTCCTCCGTGAATGAATTTCTATGACCTGGAACAAACCTCTCTTTGTGCCAATTTATATCAGGAAAATTATCATGACTTGAAACAAAACCCCCATTGTTATTCCCTTCAGTCTGTACCACTGTGCTAATTTATAGCATGAAAATTATCAATTTACTAGCTAGGTCATATGGGTTCTCGCTGTTTACAAACTCTTCATAAAGTCACAAAAACTGCATATGCTAACTTTGACATCTGTGATTGACATCAAAGATGAATTTTTATTCGAAACCTAAATTAAAAAGTGGATACGATCATAATTCGCATTTGCATATGCCACCCGACGCTCAAATGCTCGCAAAGCTGACCTACAACATCACAAACAGTTAGATTGGCAATAACACAAATGGGTTTTATCACCTGATGAACTTAACTGATACATTAATACTAACATAAATTTTAAATCATCAAAATCATCAACCATTCGTAGGAGTAGCGGAGGCTTTCCACCATCATTATCCATGAGGAAGAGATGCTTCCCAGATCTCCCCGCAACTAAGTGTGCAGTTTGGGATGCTCTTCTTTCAAGGAAAGGAAGGCCACAAAGCAACGGAAGCTGCAAAAACCAATGGAGAAAAGCAATAAGAGATATCATTACAGTTCTAATATATCTACTTATATTTTAGTGTTGTAGTGCAAATAGTTAGTTATAAGTTGTATAGAAGCATGTAATTAACAGTGATTAGGGAAACTGCAAATCTTTATATTTATTATTATTTTAATAGTATATAATGTAGCCCTACTATGTAGTTGGGACACATAGATCCACTCCTATGTCTCTTTATCTCTATTCCTTCTCTCTTAACATGTATCTAGAGCCCAACAAGAAACCACCCTAAAACTCAATGGACACACTACCCACCAGTGAAATGTATCATTGCTGAAATTTCTGTTTCACCTCCGGCTTGCAACCTTTCTGCTGCACGTGCCTTCCTAACAACTTAAAACTAGCCTTCTTCATCTATGCAGTCGCCCAACCATCCTCTAAGTCGGTTTGAACTAGTCTCATGGTTTTGCTCTCTGATGATTCATCCTTTTGTTGTTCCAGCCCTTGTTCAATGAGTTCCTCCCATTTTTCAATATACCTATGGCTTTTGTTGCCTCTAGTACTCCTCTTGTTGAAATAGAGAAAACGAGAAAAGAGATATGCTGAATAACATGTGTCTGAATTACACCCTAGAGATTCTATTATATGCTGAGAGAATCAATATACAATTACAATATTAATTACAGGATAACTACGAAATCAAGTCTATCCTATTAATTACATAATTATTAACAATATCAATACCCCCTTCAACTCAGAGCATATATGCACCGAGCTTGTTGCATATTTAGCTGATTTGAGGACCTTTTAAAGATTTAGTGAAAACATCCACCAATTGGTCGATGAAATTGACGAAACTAGTAGCGATGTTCTCCCACAAAAATGGCAATGTATTTCAATATGTATAGCATCCTCAAATTGAAGCTCTTTGAGTAACTATATCAACCAAATGAGCTATTGTGTCACCTATGTCATGTACCTGTATTGAGCGATTGTGTTACCAATATATCAGATTTCCTCCAATTAATACACAATATCCAAAAGAGAATCACTTATGAATGGGTAAGCTGCCTAATCGACATCTAAGTAGCCAACTATCTGAGTATGTGTTTTATCTTCATAACTGAGGTCTTTTCCTTGAGCACTTTTAACATAATTTTGGATCCAAATCAACACATCCCAATGATCTTGGCAAGGAGACTTTAAGAATTAACTTACCACACTAACTATGAAGGAAATATTTGGACGTGTGATTGTGAGATAGTTTAATTTCGCAACCAACCTTATCTTCTGAATTTGAAAGGGGCTCCTCTTAATTAGATAAAAGTTTGACTTTTGGATCTATAGGAGTGTCATTTGTTTAGCATCTTCTGAATTTGGAAGGGGCTCCCCTTAATTAGCTAAAAGTTTGACTTTTGGATCTATAGGAGTGTCATTTGTTTAGCATTCAGTAAACTTTCCTTTTCAAGCAAATCCATAGCATATTTCCTCTATGAAATTACTAACCCATCCTTGGATTGAGCCACCTTCATACCCAACAAGTAATGTATTCTAACAAAGTTTTTTGTCTGTAATTGATGAGAGAGATGTGGATTCAACTGGAGTATGCCCTGCTGATCACTAAAAGTTTTTACAATATCATCCAGATAAACAATTGGATAAATGCATCCTTAGGCGGAATGGCAATAGAATACAGACTGGCCTGCGTCACTATAAAACATAAAAAACTACGCCACTATTGTGCTGAATCTACCAAACAAAGCTCGTGTAGACTACAAATGGCAATAGAATAGGACCATAAAGGGACATGTCAAGCCGACAAAGTAAAGAACTCCCCCTAAGCAACAAATCTAGGTGGTTGCTCCACACACACCTCTTCTTAGGATCACCATTCAAAAAGACATACTAAATATCAAGATTATAAAGAGGTGTGTTGAATAGCTGTAATAGAGAAGAGTCTAACAAAGGCCATCTTGGCCACAGATGAGAAAGTGTCGGTGTAATTTAGCCCAAAATATTTGAGTTTATCCTTTGGCCACCAAATGATCCTTAAATCGATCAATTCGGAACTCACATTTGTACTCTCCATAACTATGCACCTAAATGCTTATCTTAACAATTACAAACATTCAAGGCTTCTCATGATATTCTTCACCAAACATCATGTCCTCATAACTCTCGGCAACATTGGGCCACAAAAACCAAAAATTGACACCTTATTGAAACCCACATCTAGGTATATTATCGTTGGCAACCCAAGTCTCTTCCATCTCAATTGATTCCTCTTCTGGTGAGTGATGAAGACTCCATGGACTCCATGGTGGCTCCAACTCCTCCTCTAGCACCTGCCCTCGCCTTTTGAGCCTAATTTACTTATTTACTTATCTCCCTTCAAAAAGATATTTTAAAACTTGCAAGCAATGTTTTTTGGTTAGTATTGCTTTTCTTCTCAATTTACTTTTTTTTCACTAACTGAATAGTCAATACATACAATGTATACAAGACATTCCAACTCACGCGTCACTATCAACCCACGTACAATCCTAAGATACTCCAAATCTCATTATAATACATACATCTTATTCAGACTTTTTTGAACTTCCATTCAACACGATAATACAATCTTCAGAATCAATTTACGAAAGTGAGTTGGGTGAATGATAGGCAATCTCTTTGGACCTATATATGTCCATAACACCTCTAGCCATCACCATTTTAAGTTTCTTCTCAATTTACTTGTATATCCTACGTGTCCACTAAATTTGTTCCTAAGATTATAGGGGAAGCCCCTTCTCATTACGGAAAACATCAAGCTATGGTCGAAGAAATGTGTGCACTTCACTTAGGACGTTGTTCTATTCCTTTAAGGAAGACGATTGTATGATGTCAATGGATATTTATAGTTGAAGTTGGTTTGAATGGTCCGGTTGATAAACCTAAGGCTCAATCGGTTGCTAAAAGTTGAACACGGGTCTTTAAATGACTTCTCTCCATTAGTGGGGAGAGCATTGGCTCTTGGGAGGAGGATCCTTCTCTTTCTTCTTTACAAAATCAATGCATACTTCATTGTGGAGTTGTCTATTCCTAGGTTTTGTGTTTTATCGAGATTGTGAGAATCACACCCAAATTAAGTACAGAAATATATGGAACAATTCATATCACCATTAACCTAACTTGAGTTATAACGACATATGACAACCCTTTTCTTCTCATATTGTTAATCAAATATATATTTATTTTTGCACATTTTCAGAAGGGTAGCAAGATAATTCACTCCTACTAAATATGTATTTCTGAAGCTGTACGTATCAGGTATAAAATAATCATCAGAAGTTAAATACCAAAAGATTTAACCATATCATTAATAATACTAGTCTCTAGTTTATGGAGCGGAGCCGGAAATTATGTGTCAAATAACTTTTAGAGTTTCCATAATTTACAGAAAACAAAAAGGAACTAAACCTAATAATTTCACTAACTGCAGTTAGTTTAGACTTAGATGCCATCCGTGCACACTTTTCTCTTAAACATTGAAATGGCTTAAAGATTTTTGAGTCCGACAACAGCAATAGTTAAGTGAACCCAAATTTTGAGCTACCATTCATAGCAAAATACCTGTTTATTTCCTCTTGAGCCGAGATGTGGGGTTGCAAATGTTATAAAGTTCATTGGTTTTAAACCAGCAATTTTGGCTTCACGACTCGATTCAAGACATTGGTTTGAATGTTCTGTCTTCTCTTCGCTGAAGTGGCTTCTGCTGTTACCTACAGGTTCCAATTTTGAAGAGTTGTCATAAAGTCTCCCAATAGCATATCTTGCCACCAAGCCTCCCAGAGAATGCGCTACGAAGGATATCTTCTGCACCTCTGGCCAACGCCTAACAACAGATAGTACCTTTACAAACACGAGGTAATAATACTGGAGATTTAGATGCAAATGAGTTGTAGCAAAACCAACACTGTAATAATTTTTTTGGGAAATATGAGAAATCAAGATCAGAATGAGGGGAATAAAGATCATATTATAATTACCAAAGTACCTCTTCAGCTAGCCTCTCACCCATTGTATCAACACCATCAAACGTCAATCTTGAAGAATTGCATTCACTGCCTGTCCACAAATTATCAAGTGAAATGCAATCAATGGTTACCTTAATAAACAAGGAAAAAGATAATAAAAGTTAAACATTTGCAGATTTGGCAAAGTCAGGGTAGAATAGAATCAGAACAATATTAGAGCAGGATGGTTTAATATTTAATAAACAAAACAGAAAATATACTTGCTCAGTAACTTTTTTGTTTGTACAAGTTGTTTTGCTTCATCAACATGGCACATAAAAAAGGAGAGAATTCAGCTGAGCTACAGAACAAACTGAAATAGACCCTCGAAACTATCCATTTGTTATCCGACAAGTTACACATAGAACACAAAACCTAACAAAAAACTTAACAGTCCAGTGATGCAGTACATTTCAAATCCTACTAAATTAACAACAATCTTCAGATGCACGGGAAAATCAGAGCAGCTATATTTTTAAAGGAAGCGGGAACACTTACGGTGCACAATAACTTTATCCGGAAGCTTCTTAACTAACTGCTCCGCAGCATATCTCCAATCAGCAGCACTGAAACACCAAGTACATCTTACTGTCACCATAGGTACTCACTCAACACATAATGTACCACAAAAAATCTAACAAACTTATGTGCATAGAAAACAGACGAAAATACTGGATACGTATTTATAACTAAATTATGCAATTAACTTAATCAAAGAATAATGGACTTTTGGCACAAAAGCTCAAACTCCCTCCCACAATCATTATTTCCATTTGGAAGTTTCCGGTCGTATGATATCATTCATGACATTCAACCTTGTTTACCTATAAACCAATTCCCAAACTGAAATCCAAAATCAAGTCTTATGCTGCATTTGGTATGGTTGAAAATGACGGAAAAAGAGGTGGAAGAAAAGGAAACGAACTTTTCTATTGCTTGGTACCCCCATGAAAACCAAAGAATCGAACACATCCTCAAATTTGCTTCGCCCAAAGGAAGCATCTTTTTATACCGAAGAAAGACCAATTTATGTTGACAATCTGATCCTTGCATGTAATAGTTTGCATGAAATCGCCACTATCAAGGACTTTCTTCATCAACAATTTAAGATCAAGGATCTTGGTAATCTAAAGTACTTCCTCGGCTTGGAGGTTGCCCGATCCAAAACTGGCATTCACATTAGTCAACACAAGTATGCACTTGACATTCTCGAACATGGGTTTACTTGCCTCCAAACCAGCCAGCACTCCCATGGCCAAAGACTCAAAACTGCAAAAAGAATGAGGACAAGCGGACAACCCCTAACCAATTCAACTGCCTATAGACATGTTGTTGGCAAAGTGTTGTATTTACTTAACACACAATCGGATCTACGCTATGCAATCCAACAACTCAATCAGTTCATGCATTGTCCTACAACTCTTCATCATCAGGTTGTTGTTCGCGTCCTTCACTTTGTCAAATCGGCTCCTGCTCTTGGCCTGTTTTATTCAGCTACCTCTCCTATTCAGCTTAAGGCCTTTTCTGATTCTGATTGGGCTTCCTGTGTGGATCCCAGACACTCTAGAACTGGTTTCTGCATCATTCTTAGTGACTGGCTATTTCTTGGAAATCCAAGAAACAGTCTACCGTTTCTAGATCACCCTCGGAGACTGAATACAGGGCCTTGGCTGCCACTGTTTGTGAGATTCAGTGACTAACTTACCTTCTACAAGAAACAAAACTCCCTTTTATCTCCCCTGCCCTGTTATATTGTGATAATCATTCTGCTCTTCATATTGAAATGCCTTTTATACTCCCACCTTTCATGAGCATACTAAACACATTGAAATCCATTGTCGCGACTCGCGTTAACCACGAGAAATTTCAGTCCAAGCTTTTTCACCTTCTTACAATTTCTAGTCTTGACCAACTAGCTGAGACATTTTCACTAAACCTTTAGACCCTCAATCCTTATCTTTCTTTCAATCCATTTACTTTCCTGATATATAAAGTGTTAAAAATGGCACAAATAAACTCTCAATTTAGTCCCTAAACTAATAGTCTCCCCTATGAAAATAATAAGTAGTCGGTAAAGTCCATCTACTTAATCCGTAAAGTTTTGTCAAATATGTCACATTGTCATTGATTCTTGTAAGGGACTATTTATAAAATATTAACCATTAGTCGGATAAATTTCACAAACTTTAGGAACTACTTCTTAACTTTATATAATTTAGAGACAAGTAAGAGAGAGCTTGGTTTAAACACTAAATTGAGTATTTATTCTAGACTAGAATAAAACGAAGCCCAAAATGCAGTTAAAACGGTACCTCCCAGTTATACCATTAACCATAATAACAAGGTGACGAGGAACTGATTTGGCCCTGGCGGCAGCATTGAAAAAGTCTTCGCCGCCGTTCTCTGCCTCCACCTTGAGGCGGGGGTAACTGTAGCAACAACGACCCACACGGCCGAGGGACAGAGTGGGACCCACGGGAAAGTTAGGTTTCGATCGTGGTCCAGGATCGAAGCAGCAAGTGTTGCCGAAGCTGACCAAAGAGCGGGTCGGGTTATGAACGGGTTTTCGAATCACAAAAGTGAAGTCGGGGGCAATCATGAAAGAGGTTTTTGATTTTTGTATTTTGGGGAAGCAGTGATGTTTACTGTGTTTAGTGGAGAGACACAATTTTGAAGATACAATTGGAGTGAATGGTTTTGCCACAATGGCTCGATCGAGGATGAAGTTGAAGGTTGAGGGACCTGGATTAGGTGCAGTCACTGACTTGATGCAGTCAGTGCAGTCACCAATTTATCACTAGATTGATAAATTTATCTCATTAAAAAATGTCAGCTTTTTTTCTTTTTAATTAAAAAGTGTTTTTAAATACACCAAATGTATCATTTGGTGACTGCATAGGATCCATGTCCGAAGGTTGAGTAGGTTTAGGATGTAGTAGGAATCTGACTCAGTCCACGCTGGGTTACTCATTGGTAAGCGACTCTAACTCAATATAAAAGTACGTGAAAATAATGAAGCGCGGTTGACCAAAAAAAAAGAAAATAATGAGGTGCCTGCTCTTAAAAGAAAACAAGCGATGTGACCGGTGCATTGTGCGGTTAAATATTTAGTGAATACATAATTATCGTAATCCTAAAATTTGTTGGGTAGATTGAAAATTATCACACAAATAAAAGGGTATTAGAAATCAAGACAAAATTAAAGGCTGAAAACATAGTCAAGATACATGTTATAATATTACAAAGGCTAAATAGTATTTTTGGTTTTGTCAAAAAAAAAAAATAGTATTTTTGGTAATTTATCTTTGCTCTAGGCTTCATTTTGGTTCTTTATCTTTTTTTGGTCCGTTTTGCTCCCTCATCTTTCATTTTCGTTTTATTTTTGTCATTGCCGTTAGTTTTTGTTAACAGGCGCCACACTGGCAGTTAACGGCTGACGTGGCGTCTTAAGTGTCACTGCTGACATGGAATTCTTTAAATGATGTGGCATATAAGGGGCCAAAATGAAACTTAAAAAAACATGAGGGACCAAATTGACAAAATTAACAAATCTGTAAAAACACCCCAATCTTCATATTCATCTTCTCCGGCAAGCCACCACCACCACAAACAGTGACATCTTCATATTCATCTTCATATTCATCTTCTGTTTTTTAAACGGGAAATTTAGATCACGAACATAAAATGTAAAGGAATGAGAATGAAAATTAAACAAACAAATTATGATCAAGAGCAAATTCATGCTGATGGTAGATTTTGATACAAAAGTAGCATATAAATCCTAACCGTGGTAACTGCTAAGGGTCAATCCTAACCGTGGTAAGTAGCATATAAATTCTAACCGTGGTAAGTAGCATAATCCTAACAAAAACCACAAACGTCATATTTGTGGTTACAGGCCAGTAACCACAAAATAGTGCGACAGTGGTTAATAACAGAAAATTACATTGTTTTCTTACAGTTTCGTCTTTTTTCGTCTAGCATTACCCCTTCCTTTTTCCAAGAGCCTAGCTTTCAATTCTTCACAAAATTTGTTGGCTTCCCCTTGTATGGTTTCCTTCAACACGCTACAAGAATAATTGGATTTTTCGACCAGGACTTTCCGGCGGATTAGTATCCAGTATCCGCCGAAACATTTTCGGCAGATTTGTGGGATTTTCTGGCGGATTTATTTCCTCCGAAAATTTTCTGGTGGATTATTAGGTATTTCCGACGGATAATTGTGGACGAAATATAATTTAAAATAAAAAAACAAAATCCGCCTGTAAGGTAATTTCCGGCGGATCATTAAAAACAGTGGGAATTTTAAATTTTGAAAATTCGCCGAAAATTCATACAAATCCGCCGGAAATGACAAACCGACCTAAATCCGCCGGCAACGTCATTTCCAGGGGATATTTTTGAAAATGCGAGAGTTTTAAATTTTAAAAAATCCGCCGGTAAGCCATTAAAATCCGCCGGAAATTCAAAATCCACCAGAAACGTCATTTCCGAAGGATATTTTTGAAAATACGCAAAATTTAAATTTTAAAATATCCGCCGGTAAGGTCATTAAAATCCGCCGGAAATCCCCTATTCCGTCGAAAATATATTCAATCCGCCGGTAGGTGACATTTTCGGCGGATTTTTGATACATTCGATCGTTCCCCTTCTTCCTATATATATATATAACTTCTTCATATTTCTTCTCCACATTTCTTCTTCACACCCAAATTCTCTTCTTGAAATTCCTCTCTTCCTCCCTAAGAATTTTCTTTTTCTCTCTACTAAATCTCTTCTTCTCTTTGGCAAATTTCTTCAATCTAAGGTATGTTTGTAACATGAGTTAATCGTTTTAGTTTATGAATTATTTTATAATATGAGTTAGTTACTAATTGTGGTGTTGTTTGTTTAGGTATTGTTTGAGTTTGGTTTCCTCTTTTTTCCTCTTTGTTTGAGTTGGGGATTCACATCAAGTCAGAGCTTTCTCTTCACTACGGTTAGTTGTCAAAGTCATTAGTTGGTATAAAACGTTATTTGATTTTATTAGTTTGAATTTCTTTATTAAGTAAATATCAAATATTATAATATATTAATATTAATATTATAATATATTAGTTTATAAAAAATAAAGTAATTAATATATCAATATATATCAAAAAAAAATATTTGATAGTTTATTTCATTTAATTTGTTAAAAAATAAAGTCAATGTAATTAATAAATCCGAAATATAATAATATATTAGTTAAAAAATAAAGTCAATGTAATTATTAATTTTTATTGTTTGTAATTTTTAGATAAATACGAAATATTATTAATTTCTGTTGATGTTAATTAATATATCTATATATCAAAAAGTAATATTTGATAGTTTATTTCATTTACTTTGAATAGTTATGATATTTAATTTATTGATAATCAAAAATTGGATAGTTTGTTTAAAACATAGTAATTTGTAGTTATTATTTAGTCAAAATGTTATTTATGTTGTTAGTACATAGATCCCTAAATTATGATAATGATAATATTTATTGTAGTGTAGTACATAGATCCTGAAATTATGGATCGTAGTTGGATGTATGATCGATTATTTCCTGGAAGATCCGATTTAAAGCGACGTTTTGTAGGAGTAGAAGAGTTTATTTTTGTGCTAAGCGTCATGAAGAATTTGTGCGACAAGGTGGAATTAGATGCACGTTCTTGAAATGTTCATTTCGATTTATAAAAAATGAAGAAGAAGTTAGAGTTGACTTGTACAATAATGGGTTTAGGCCAAATTATTGGATATGGAGTCGTCACGGGGAAGTAGGACCAGGGGTAGCTGGAGTTCCTGCGGTTAATGTTCCGGTTGAAGTAGTAGCTCCCACATCAAGTAGTTATCCAGCGACTACGACATCTGGAGGCCAAATTATACAACCGTGTTGCGCCCGAAAAAGTCCCCGAGGGAGAACCTTCCTCGTTCACAACTTTTCCTAAGACAATGAAGCCGCCACCAATATTTATTAAGGAAAATATTAGGAAAACCTTTTTTGGAAAGCGATTGGTCTTGCGAAACTAGAGAACAGGGTTCGGGGGTCGGTTACGCGCAGGGAAGGTGTTAGCACCCCACACGTCCTCTCTACTGAGAGCGAACCTTTAATTAAATGTGTGGTTTTAGTGTGTTGACTTGAAAATGCTTAATTTTGCCTCTCTACTTCTTATTGGAAAACTCTTAATGAAAATCTTTATTTATTATGAAAAAAGGGGGAAAAACGGTTTTTTAGAAAAAAAACGCTTGACGGGACATGGCCCGCTCCTACGTATCTCCCGGTGCGATGGAGAACTCAAAGCTACGTAGTTCTTCTGTGTAGAAAATGTTTGTGTGTTTGGTGTTTTTTTAATATAGGGGTTTTAGGATTGTGTGATCTGTGTTGAAGGACCGCTGGGGGTCTGGAGTGCCGCTGAGGGCTGAAGGAGCACTGGGGCTCTGGAGGACCACAGTTCACTTATCCAAAAACGATGACTAACCCGGCCGTACGACCGACTTAATCCCCTACTTTAAAAAAATAAGATTTTTGGTTTTTGAAATGAAAGAGATGTGTTTGTATTTTCTATTTGGGAAATTGTTTATTTTTGCGCTTGACAGGGGCGTGGCCCTGCTCCTACGTATCTCCGGGTGGAGAATCAAAGACGACGTAGTTCTAAGCCTTTGGTTTTGAAAAGGTTTTTGTTTTGTTCTTTTTGGTGAGTTTTCGCAATAGGACGAGCATTAATGAGTGATTAAACTAACAAAGGCTATGGGTAATCACTGCTAAATACTCAAAAAGAGTTGTTACCTCTAGTCAGACGAACAAAGGCTCTGATTGACTATTAGTAACGACTTGTTTTTATTATATTTTCGAAAAGGTTTTCGAAGTAGGACGAGCATTAGCGAATGATTAAACTAACAAAGGTTATGGGTAATCGTCGCTAAGTACTCATGTAAATTTGAAGAGCGTTCATAGAGATCAAACTAACAAAGGTTATGGGTGACCTCCACTACTTGCTTATTTTTGTTTATTGAAAATGCTTTGAAAATTAATTGGTTTGGAAAAGAGTTTTTAGAAAATAAATAAATCATTTTCAATCGAAATCTATGTCCAAAACCAAATGCAAAATGAATGAATGAAGTTCAAACATATTCAACTAATCAAGGAATCATGAACATGTTGATCATCAACTAAGATTAAGCATGCCAATATAATCAAGAGATTTAATTGTCAAAGGTGCAAGACAAAGTTCTCAAAACAATTGTGTTTGTGTGTGAAGGAGAATTGCTACACAAGTTGGAAGCAATCTCAAGAGGGGCACATATGCCTCTATGCTACACATGTTGGTAGTCTTATAAGGGCACATGATTGTGTAAAAGGGTTTGTGCACAATTAAGTCAAGACATTCAAATGGCATCAAGAACAAAGGAATACAATTGATCATAGGCATAGAATAGTCTAAGTTAAATGGATGAGCATGTGATCATGATGTGCTAGATTAGATAAGCATGAATGCATGTAAATGCATGAACATTTGAGAATGAATGCAAGAATGAGTATATACAAAGATGTATGAGCATACAAGAATGCATGAGCATTTGATACAAGAATGCATGGACATGTGAGGATGAATGCAAGAATGAGTATATACAAAGATGCATGAGCATACAAGAATGCATGAGCATTTGATTAATGAATGCATGGACATGTGAGGATGAATGCAAGAATGAGTATATACAAAGATGCATGAGCATACAAGAATGCATGGACATGTGAGGATGCATGGTTATTTAATTATGAATGGACATGTGAGAATGCAAGAAGTATAAACAAGTAAGGATGCATGAGGTATTAACAAGTGAGAGTGCAAATGAATATGCAAGAGATATGAATATATGAAAAGGCATGAAGATTAAAACAAGAGAGTATGCAAGAGATACAAGCAAATGAGAATGCAAGAGAGTGAATAAGGTTTTATTTAAGTGCAAGTGTGTGAGAGTGTGTCATAAAAAGTGGTAAAAATTTAGTTACCTTATTCTTAGGAAATGGTGAAATGTTTTGGTGTTTTTAGAGTCTTAGGAAAAAGTGGTAAAAAGTATTTTTGGGTTGATTTTATAAAGTTGAAAAGTTATAAATGTAAACTAGAAAATGTTTTGGGTCTTTTTGTAATTTAAGAAAGGTAAAAAGTAAAGGTAAATTATTAATGAAATGGTAACTTATTTAAGTGAAGGTGGTGAATTATTTAAGTGAAGGTAAATGGTAAAAGTAAAAGGTAAAATGTTTTTTAGGGTTTTAAGTGAAAGGTAAAAAAGGGTAAGAAAATGTTTTTTACTATTTAGTAACACTTAAGTGAATGGTAAAAACTAAAAGGTAAAAAGTAAAAAAAAACACAATTCACAACAATTAATTTACCAAACAAGATCAAACAACAAATTTGAGTAAGTAAATTGGTCACAAAAATGGCTTTATGGCCGAAACATACATATACACAATAAGGCTCAAATTCAACAAATTTCTTGCAACCAAATCACATCATTAGACACACACACATAAACCCTAAGATCTACACATGTATATCACACTCAAACAATCATCATTTCATCATTTATTAACATAAAAACAAGAGGGAACAAAAAGTATAAAAACCCTAATTCTACACTATCAAACCTTAGAGCATGAAGGACTACCTTAACCAATTTTATTCCATCAAAACTCAAGAAACAAGCAAGAAAACATGTTATCCAACAAGAGAGGCCCTAGGCCGAAGCAAAAAGGTAAGGAAAAATAAATTTTTATTTGGTGAAAATCGCATGAACAAAGAGCAAATCACAAGAACAACACATAATCAACACATAGTCACAAGAATAACTTATTTAGTTGGTGAGATGCCAACTCTCACCCACAACAGCCCCTAATCTACATTTAAATGATATTATGAGATGCAAATATAAGTTGAAAAAGGATTTTGATGCAAGAAAGTGGATGAAAATGCAAAGGGTTTTAGGTTATACCTTAGTTCCAAGCTAAACAAGAGTAGAAATGAAGATCAAGAGTAACCAATCACCAACAATCTTCAAAAATCACCAACAACAACCACGTGACCTTGAAGGATCAGCCCCTTTGATGATGTAAATGTGGAATCAAAGATGAAAGGAAGAGGATATATGAATATGGAGTGAGGATTTTGTGTTATCTTTAGGTTTGGGGTGCTTTTTGGTGAAGAAATGGAGGAAGGAAGTAAGAGATGGCTATGGAGGTTGAGAGGGGCGAATGGAGGCTTGGATGAGAGGGATAGATGGAGAGTATTCTGATCTAGGTTAGAAAAATGAGAGTCCCCCCTTTAGCCTCTCCAATTTTGGGCTTTTATGTGAAGGCCATTTTAAGGATATTTGTGACATTGTGCTTTTGCAAACCACTAGGATTTGAGATAGAATTTGAATGGATGGTTTGGATTGCAATGCACAAGGATTAGGGACAAGGAGAAAACACAAATGAGTGAAGAATAGCTAGAGAGGTCGAAAATTAGGAGCTTTTTGTGGCACAAAAATTGTTAAGGGCAATTAGGACTTTGTACACAAAGTTGTAGCCTAGGATTTGATCTAGAATTTTAATCAATGGCTAGGAATACAACTCACATGGATCAAGGGCATGAAGAAGCACAAAAAAGTGGGCTGGAATTGAGGGAAAATTCGGAGCAAAAGGAAAGAGAATGAGTGGAATTGCAACTTGTACTATTGTACTACACTTGACCTTTCAAAATTCAAAGGGATATTCCTTATTCCCTTCTAGATAATTCTTCTAAATTCTTGCCATTTTGGGCTATGTCCCATGATTCAATGATTGGGCTCTGAACTTTATGATCTCACCAATCCCAAAAATGATTTATTGACCCCACTCCAAAGAAAATGACCATTTTGCCCTTTTGTTCAAAAACCGAATTTCATGTCAAAAATATTCCAATGATGCACAAAAAATGCACAACTCCAATCACTTGGACTCACATAAATTCCTCAAGAGATGCATAATGGTTTTTTTACTGAGAAAATATTTATTTTAGTGAAATGACCAAAATGCCCTTTTGGTCCCAAAAACCCTGATTTTGCCCTAAACTTCATTTCCACTCTAACAATGACCCTGAGACCCTTTGGATGACTCTAAAACTCTAGAAATGCATGCATGATGAGAAAATAAGTCTTTTTGGCGAAATTACCAAAATACCCTTTGATCTAGGAAAAACCCTAGAAACCCTAGAAATGCTCTAAAGTGCTCTAAAATGCCATGCAATGCTTTTCTAAACCTAAAATGCATTCTGAAACTTCTAAGATGCAAGCATGATGCTCTTCCTAACCTCTAGGATGAATGCTAAGACTTGGTTTATTTATTTTTGGTTGAAAATTAGGGTTTTGCCCTAAGCCGGACAAAATTGGGGTATGACAGCTGCCCCTCTTTATTTTGATTTTGACAAGAAATATGAATTGCGCAGGACATATTTCGAGGCAAAATAGAAATAAAGAATTCAGAAATTATACCGATTTTGTCTGCTTAGGGAAACCCGAATTTTCCTCTTTTCTTTTTCTATTTTTTTTTTATGGGCTTGAGAACAAACAGGGAATGGTTAACACTTGGTGCATTAACCGAAAGAGAAAATGAAGGACCACTCAGGGTCTGAAGGAGCACTAAGGCTCTGAAGGACCACTCAGGGTCTGAAGGAGCACTAAGGCTCTGAAGGACCGCTCAGGGTCTGAAGGAGCACTAAGGCTCTGAAGGACCGCTCAGGGTCTGAAGGAGCACTAAGGCTCTGAAGGACCACTCGGGGTCTGGAAGGCTGCCTAGGCCTTAATTGAAGGACCATCGTGGTCTGAAGGAGCGCTACTAGCTATGGTACTAGCAAAACGGTCTGAGGGGGCCTTTCGAGCGGCCATAATGGGTCAAGATCAGCTCCGGAACTGATATGTTGACCATGAAGGACGTCCGCTGTGTCTTAGGCTTGACACAACTAGTCTGAAGGACCACTTGGGGTCTGAAGGACTTACCCGCAGCTCGAATACGAGGTGAAGTCTGCTTTTGAAGGGACACTTGGGTCCTGAAGGGATTCACGAATCCTGTTGATTGATTGATTGAAATGACCAATGCTGCCGCACTGGATTGAGGTACCTGCATACGTCAGTTGATGCAAGGAATAGTGCATGGAGTATGAGTGCATGTTATGCAAGGGCATGTTATGCATGTACATGCAATGTGAGTGCATGCGATGTGATGATTTAGTGGAATGATGAATGCAATGGGATGCTATTCTTGATTCTTCGTTTCTTTTGTCAGCTTTTTTTTTTGACTGTTTGTTTTTTCTTTTGCTCTTTTTGCTATGTGAGGATGCAAATGCAATACTTTGATGCATGATATGAAATAGTTGATTGGGAAACATAGGCATTTTGGATGAATGCATGAAATGCGAATGCAAATGAAATGTTTGGATGCTAACGTTATGATGCATAGTGTAATGATATGAGATGATTGATTGGGAAACACAGGCATTTTGGATGACATGCATGAAATGCGAATGCAAATGTGAATATGATGTGAATGAAATGCTTGGATGCAAATGTTATGACATGGGATGACGTGTTTTTGCTTTTATGATGTAATGCTTTGATGCTTGATGGAATGAGATGGAAGATTTTCGCTTTTATCCGCTGCTTCTTTTTTTTGTTGCCTTCCATAAAATGATGATGTTGGCACGATGCAAATGAGACACTATGATGAACAAAAAGGAACGCCCAAATGCATGAGGCGAAAAATATGATATGCATGATTAAACATTTTTGAGATGATGAGACGCGAGACTTTGGATGCAAAACAAAAGTGGTGGTGAATCTGGATCATTCTTTTTGAAAAAAAACTAGTTTTGCTTAAAACTCTGGTGTTCTCAAGGTGTTTATTTACAAACAAGCTCACTTGTTTTCTCTTCCTTCCAATGACGACTGGATCTGAGATATCGCATGACTAACTTGTATTCTCTCTCTTTGAAGCATTGCCTAGTAAGCATGCATAGGAGTGCAAATGTGAATGACTGAGTCAGTTAACTTGGAATTGGTTTAGGGTATGGATATTTATGGCAAGTGAAGAAATGACAGACATGGTTATTGCCGAAGCTTATGAGGGATCAAGAGATACAAGATTGCCCCAATTCATGTCTTTGACGAATGAATAACTTGCCCCTGTCTAGTGGTGACGACAACTAGGGGTGTAGAAGATGATGAATTGGGAATGCTTCGGCTTTTGAAATGAAAGGTGCAAAAGAGATTTTGTCTCACCCCACAAAGTTTGATGTTGCCCCAGTCATAACAAGGACAAAGCTGCCCCAGTTAGAATAACAAGGCTTTGTTTGAGAGATTGCCCCGGTGAGGTTTTTTATGGGAATGAATGAGGTGAAGGAATGGGAATGTACTTGCCCTCACTTTGGAAGTATTGACAATTGGAGTGACATGGGATGGGCATTTGAACAGACTTTCCCAAGACCAGGGTGGGTGGGTGGTGAAGAGAATGCCCCAACTTTGAATCTGAGTGACGTTCTCAGTGCAAATATTTGGTTCTCTACTGATGTCTTGACTTTTGGTGTGAAAGAAGTCTCACTTGGTGATCACTAAACCTTGTTTTAATGCAGTTTGAAGCTGTTTTGGAGTGCAGGTCCCTCTTTTATTTTGTCAGCTTTCTTTTTTCTGACTGTTTGTTTTTTCTCCCTCATTTCTTTTTCCCGAGGGTTTGTTTTTTTCTTGATCAGCTTTCTTTTTTCTGATCGTTTTTTTTTTTTGAGCAAACACATTGTAGACAGATAAACTTAGTTGTCCTAAGATTAAAACATGAGAAAACGAAAGCAACCGGTCATTGATCGGACTGGACATTTCAGGATTGTGGTGTTTCGTGGAGGAGGGGTAATCGGGCTTATCGAAGTGTTTGAGGTTGATGGGAGGATGATTTTTATTCGGCATTGATTTGACGGTTAATGGTCTATGAGGGTTAAATGGCTTGATAGGGTGTTTGGAAAATTTATTCCTGGCTAAGGGTTTGTGAGGGGCGGGATGTCGAGGTCAAAGGAAAGTGTTTACGGTTTATGGAAGGGGGGTGTATGGGAATGATGAAGTGTTTGAAGGTTTATTGAGACAAGGATCTCTTGTGTTTTGTGGCAACATGTACCAGCTCACCACTGATATTTCTTTTGTTTCTCTTGTTTTGGGGTTTTCATTTTTGAATCCCTTTTTGATTTTCTCCTTTTTTCTTGGTCTCTTTTTTATTTGGCTCTTTTCATTCTTTGACTCGGGTGAGCTGGTAAAAGGTGATGCCCTGTTTTTTGATATTTGAGGTGATCCTTGTCTAGGGTGATTTTTGGATTTTTGGCTCTTTTTTTTTTTTTTTTTACGGTGGGTAGGAGAGGATTTTGTTTTTCTCTTTGGAATTTTCTTGGCTTAAGGTGGGTAGGAAAGGGACTTTCTGGGATTTTGGGGTTTTTGAGGAGATGGCCAAACTTCATTTCAAATCCCGATTGCTTATTTCTATAAGACTTAACTTTAGAACAATAATTTATCTATCTTCATGTGTTTGCTCTTTTTCCTTTTTTGTGCCCTAATTTTTGCCTGGACCGCTCATTGCGAGTTTTCAGTCCACCGGGCGCTCTTTTTTGCCTAGGCCGCCCTTTGCGGGTTTTTAACCTAGCGAGCTTGTTTTCTTGTTTATTATATTATTATTATTTTTTTTTTGAGAGACTCGCACTGAAGGAAAATGGTATTAATCAAGGGGAATTAATGATCACAGACTTGCCCCAGCATGGAGGACTTAAAGTATTAGAATGAACCAAAGTCAAATACGCACTGATGGGGAGAATATGCACTTTATGGGTGGACGGGGTGGGGTTAGACTTGGATGGGGAATGATGATAAATGAAGGAAATTGACTGACTCAAGCAAGAGAAACTGCACCTGGCATGCATGCTTACTAGGAGAACGCTTCACAGAGAGTTAACATTGGTTAAGACATGATATGAAAACTTTTTGATGAACTGTTTCGGTCTTTTATCATGGAATGGGTGAGATGTAATGCCCTTTTTTGAAGGAAATACAAATGAGCTATTGATGTGAAAAACTGAGTGCCTTGGAACACCTTGAGTTTGCAAATGAGTGAGGGTAAACGTTTCCAAGAAGGAAAGATTACTTTGCAAGAACATCTCGGCTCTCATCACAACATTTTTGTTGTATGCAATGCATGGATTATGATGTATACATGATGAAAATGAAATGTATGAAAGCATATTCACTTGAAAAGTGTAATTATTCTAAAAGTTTTTTTTTTCTTTTTGATGCTTTCTTTTTATGCAAGACGAAGTATGAAATGCCAGTGGATCTTTGGATGATGAATGATGCAAGAATGATGCTTCTTCTCAAAATGATTTTTTATAGAGGCAATACAAGATATGAAACGCTGATGCCCCCTTTTTCTTTTGAATGATGAAAGATGCAGGAATGATGCTTTTTTCTAAATGATGATTTTTATTCATGATCATGAATGAGATGCTTTCTTGTTTTCATCATTATTTTTGTGCAATGAAATGCATGATACTCACAATGATTTTCTTTTTTGTTTTTTAGTTTTGGAACATGATTTTGAAAATTATTTGGAGATGCAAATGATTTATTGGAAAAAAAAGGTTTTAGAAAAATGTGCTTGACGGGGTATGACCCGCTCCTACGTATCCCCATTGTAATGAGGAATCAAAGCTTGCGTAGTTCTACTGTGTCTCTCTTTTTTTTTGAAATAATGCTTATGCATGAACGCCTCGTCTTGGATGAACTCGACGAGGATTTTTTGCATGATTATAAATGAAATGCTTATGCTATGCAGATGATAATTGTTTTTTGTTTTATCTTTACGTAATGAAAGGGAATGCAAGATGAATGGTTTTTTTTTTCAAAATTGGAATTTTATGCAATGCAAATGATGCGATAATGCAGTGATGCAATGATGCAATGATACCCTTTTTTTTGTGCAGAAAGAGAATATTTACAGGTGGTGATTTGAAAATTATATGCCACCTCATATAGGCGAAAAGGAAAAGCATATCTTTTTTGATTTTCAAAAATTTTGAAGGAAAAATTGATTGAACTGAATGCAACGATGCAACACACAATTTGGAAAGCCCTTGTGACCTAAAACGGGGTAGAACCTATGATCTAAGGCATTTTAGGGATAATCTTCTCATGTAGCTCTATTCACACCCTCACAAAGGTCATCAGAGCCACAGTCTCTTTCACGAAATTCCTTGTAAATGCAGCAAACTGCTAGGTACAAGGTATCATGGAAGAGCACAACTCTGATTGAAACTTTCGCGAGTAGCCAAACGGACAAAGGTCCTGATGGGCTCCCACTACTCGAATCCACTCGTCCTACGATACCCTAACAGACCTGGGTTATGGTCTCCTTCTCTAATCATATAATCTCAAGGTACAAGTGTGTGTGTGCGAAGGGCATTTCCTTAAAAACTACCCCACCTGCAAACGACAATCCAGAACAGTCCAGACAATAGCATGTTGTCTACTCTAGGGTTCAATATCATTCAAATACAAACAAGCCTAGGGTGCCAACAACAATGCACTACTTGCTTAAGGAAGCGAGCAAAGAAGAAGGGGACATGACAAGAGAGGGGAAATATGCATGAGGAAACTAAGCATTTAAGCAAAGAAGTAACTATCTATTATTTTAAACAAAAGCAAACATAGAAGAATGCATATGGATGCAACATGCTTATGAAAAGGAAGAAGAATAGAGGCAAAGCAAGATGTTCAAATCAATCACACAAACCACACGCTTAATTAATTAGGCTTGACCCACTTTTGAAAAAAAAATGTTTTTTTAGTCCCCAGTGAAGTCGCCAGCTGTTGCGCCCGAAAAAGTCCCCGAGGGAGAACCTTCCTCGTTCACAACTTTTCCTAAGACAATGAAGCCGCCACCAATATTTATTAAGGAAAATATTAGGAAAACCTTTTTTGGAAAGCGATTGGTCTTGCGAAACTAGAGAACAGGGTTCGGGGGTCGGTTACGCGCAGGGAAGGTGTTAGCACCCCACACGTCCTCTCTACTGAGAGCGAACCTTTAATTAAATGTGTGGTTTTAGTGTGTTGACTTGAAAATGCTTAATTTTGCCTCTCTACTTCTTATTGGAAAACTCTTAATGAAAATCTTTATTTATTATGAAAAAAGGGGGAAAAACGGTTTTTTAGAAAAAAAACGCTTGACGGGACATGGCCCGCTCCTACGTATCTCCCGGTGCGATGGAGAACTCAAAGCTACGTAGTTCTTCTGTGTAGAAAATGTTTGTGTGTTTGGTGTTTTTTTAATATAGGGGTTTTAGGATTGTGTGATCTGTGTTGAAGGACCGCTGGGGGTCTGGAGTGCCGCTGAGGGCTGAAGGAGCACTGGGGCTCTGGAGGACCACAGTTCACTTATCCAAAAACGATGACTAACCCGGCCGTACGACCGACTTAATCCCCTACTTTAAAAAAATAAGATTTTTGGTTTTTGAAATGAAAGAGATGTGTTTGTATTTTCTATTTGGGAAATTGTTTATTTTTGCGCTTGACAGGGGCGTGGCCCTGCTCCTACGTATCTCCGGGTGGAGAATCAAAGACGACGTAGTTCTAAGCCTTTGGTTTTGAAAAGGTTTTTGTTTTGTTCTTTTTGGTGAGTTTTCGCAATAGGACGAGCATTAATGAGTGATTAAACTAACAAAGGCTATGGGTAATCACTGCTAAATACTCAAAAAGAGTTGTTACCTCTAGTCAGACGAACAAAGGCTCTGATTGACTATTAGTAACGACTTGTTTTTATTATATTTTCGAAAAGGTTTTCGAAGTAGGACGAGCATTAGCGAATGATTAAACTAACAAAGGTTATGGGTAATCGTCGCTAAGTACTCATGTAAATTTGAAGAGCGTTCATAGAGATCAAACTAACAAAGGTTATGGGTGACCTCCACTACTTGCTTATTTTTGTTTATTGAAAATGCTTTGAAAATTAATTGGTTTGGAAAAGAGTTTTTAGAAAATAAATAAATCATTTTCAATCGAAATCTATGTCCAAAACCAAATGCAAAATGAATGAATGAAGTTCAAACATATTCAACTAATCAAGGAATCATGAACATGTTGATCATCAACTAAGATTAAGCATGCCAATATAATCAAGAGATTTAATTGTCAAAGGTGCAAGACAAAGTTCTCAAAACAATTGTGTTTGTGTGTGAAGGAGAATTGCTACACAAGTTGGAAGCAATCTCAAGAGGGGCACATATGCCTCTATGCTACACATGTTGGTAGTCTTATAAGGGCACATGATTGTGTAAAAGGGTTTGTGCACAATTAAGTCAAGACATTCAAATGGCATCAAGAACAAAGGAATACAATTGATCATAGGCATAGAATAGTCTAAGTTAAATGGATGAGCATGTGATCATGATGTGCTAGATTAGATAAGCATGAATGCATGTAAATGCATGAACATTTGAGAATGAATGCAAGAATGAGTATATACAAAGATGTATGAGCATACAAGAATGCATGAGCATTTGATACAAGAATGCATGGACATGTGAGGATGAATGCAAGAATGAGTATATACAAAGATGCATGAGCATACAAGAATGCATGAGCATTTGATTAATGAATGCATGGACATGTGAGGATGAATGCAAGAATGAGTATATACAAAGATGCATGAGCATACAAGAATGCATGGACATGTGAGGATGCATGGTTATTTAATTATGAATGGACATGTGAGAATGCAAGAAGTATAAACAAGTAAGGATGCATGAGGTATTAACAAGTGAGAGTGCAAATGAATATGCAAGAGATATGAATATATGAAAAGGCATGAAGATTAAAACAAGAGAGTATGCAAGAGATACAAGCAAATGAGAATGCAAGAGAGTGAATAAGGTTTTATTTAAGTGCAAGTGTGTGAGAGTGTGTCATAAAAAGTGGTAAAAATTTAGTTACCTTATTCTTAGGAAATGGTGAAATGTTTTGGTGTTTTTAGAGTCTTAGGAAAAAGTGGTAAAAAGTATTTTTGGGTTGATTTTATAAAGTTGAAAAGTTATAAATGTAAACTAGAAAATGTTTTGGGTCTTTTTGTAATTTAAGAAAGGTAAAAAGTAAAGGTAAATTATTAATGAAATGGTAACTTATTTAAGTGAAGGTGGTGAATTATTTAAGTGAAGGTAAATGGTAAAAGTAAAAGGTAAAATGTTTTTTAGGGTTTTAAGTGAAAGGTAAAAAAGGGTAAGAAAATGTTTTTTACTATTTAGTAACACTTAAGTGAATGGTAAAAACTAAAAGGTAAAAAGTAAAAAAAAACACAATTCACAACAATTAATTTACCAAACAAGATCAAACAACAAATTTGAGTAAGTAAATTGGTCACAAAAATGGCTTTATGGCCGAAACATACATATACACAATAAGGCTCAAATTCAACAAATTTCTTGCAACCAAATCACATCATTAGACACACACACATAAACCCTAAGATCTACACATGTATATCACACTCAAACAATCATCATTTCATCATTTATTAACATAAAAACAAGAGGGAACAAAAAGTATAAAAACCCTAATTCTACACTATCAAACCTTAGAGCATGAAGGACTACCTTAACCAATTTTATTCCATCAAAACTCAAGAAACAAGCAAGAAAACATGTTATCCAACAAGAGAGGCCCTAGGCCGAAGCAAAAAGGTAAGGAAAAATAAATTTTTATTTGGTGAAAATCGCATGAACAAAGAGCAAATCACAAGAACAACACATAATCAACACATAGTCACAAGAATAACTTATTTAGTGGGTGAGATGCCAACTCTCACCCACAACAGCCCCTAATCTACATTTAAATGATATTATGAGATGCAAATATAAGTTGAAAAAGGATTTTGATGCAAGAAAGTGGATGAAAATGCAAAGGGTTTTAGGTTATACCTTAGTTCCAAGCTAAACAAGAGTAGAAATGAAGATCAAGAGTAACCAATCACCAACAATCTTCAAAAATCACCAACAACAACCACGTGACCTTGAAGGATCAGCCCCTTTGATGATGTAAATGTGGAATCAAAGATGAAAGGAAGAGGATATATGAATATGGAGTGAGGATTTTGTGTTATCTTTAGGTTTGGGGTGCTTTTTGGTGAAGAAATGGAGGAAGGAAGTAAGAGATGGCTATGGAGGTTGAGAGGGGCGAATGGAGGCTTGGATGAGAGGGATAGATGGAGAGTATTCTGATCTAGGTTAGAAAAATGAGAGTCCCCCCTTTAGCCTCTCCAATTTTGGGCTTTTATGTGAAGGCCATTTTAAGGATATTTGTGACATTGTGCTTTTGCAAACCACTAGGATTTGAGATAGAATTTGAATGGATGGTTTGGATTGCAATGCACAAGGATTAGGGACAAGGAGAAAACACAAATGAGTGAAGAATAGCTAGAGAGGTCGAAAATTAGGAGCTTTTTGTGGCACAAAAATTGTTAAGGGCAATTAGGACTTTGTACACAAAGTTGTAGCCTAGGATTTGATCTAGAATTTTAATCAATGGCTAGGAATACAACTCACATGGATCAAGGGCATGAAGAAGCACAAAAAAGTGGGCTGGAATTGAGGGAAAATTCGGAGCAAAAGGAAAGAGAATGAGTGGAATTGCAACTTGTACTATTGTACTACACTTGACCTTTCAAAATTCAAAGGGATATTCCTTATTCCCTTCTAGATAATTCTTCTAAATTCTTGCCATTTTGGGCTATGTCCCATGATTCAATGATTGGGCTCTGAACTTTATGATCTCACCAATCCCAAAAATGATTTATTGACCCCACTCCAAAGAAAATGACCATTTTGCCCTTTTGTTCAAAAACCGAATTTCATGTCAAAAATATTCCAATGATGCACAAAAAATGCACAACTCCAATCAATTGGACTCACATAAATTCCTCAAGAGATGCATAATGGTTTTTTTACTGAGAAAATATTTATTTTAGTGAAATGACCAAAATGCCCTTTTGGTCCCAAAAACCCTGATTTTGCCCTAAACTTCATTTCCACTCTAACAATGACCCTGAGACCCTTTGGATGACTCTAAAACTCTAGAAATGCATGCATGATGAGAAAATAAGTCTTTTTGGCGAAATTACCAAAATACCCTTTGATCTAGGAAAAACCCTAGAAACCCTAGAAATGCTCTAAAGTGCTCTAAAATGCCATGCAATGCTTTTCTAAACCTAAAATGCATTCTGAAACTTCTAAGATGCAAGCATGATGCTCTTCCTAACCTCTAGGATGAATGCTAAGACTTGGTTTATTTATTTTTGGTTGAAAATTAGGGTTTTGCCCTAAGCCGGACAAAATTGGGGTATGACAAACCGTTAGATGTTTATCAGGGAATGATATCTGACGCTGTTGGGGTAAATTTGGATTTTGAAGAACCAGAATATCATGCTGAAGAAGTTTCAAATGAGGAAGCTCAAAGGTTTTACATGTATTTGAGTGAGACAAATAAACCATTATTTGAAGGATCTAAAGACTCAAAATTATCAATGTGTGTTCGGTTGTTGGGTCTTAAGTCTCAATTTAATGTTGCTGAGTTGTGCATGGAATATATGACCAAAATGATGTTGGATGCAACCCCCATTAGAAGGCTTTTGCCGCAGAGTTATTATGATGCTAAAAGACTGGTATCGAAACTTGGCTTAAAATCTAAAAGAATTGATTGTTGTGTGTCTGGTTGCATGCTCTATTATAACAATGAGTTTTGCATAAATGATGGAGAGTTGTCAGAATGCAAGTTGTGTGGAGAGCCACGCTATCGTGTGAGTAGGAAAGGGATGAGCAGAGGCAAACCGGTTCCACGAAAAGAAATGTTCTATCTGTGGCTTATACCAAGGTTACAGAGGATGTTTACTTCAATGGAGACCGCGGGTAAAATGATGTGGCACCATCAAAATAGAAATAATTCTGGTGAATTACGTCACCCATCTGATGGTGAAACTTGGAAGCATTTTGATCGTGTTCATCCAGATTTTGCTAGTGATCCACGCAATGTTCGGCTTGGTTTATGCTCTGATGGTTTCACACCATATATTCAAGCCTCGGCAACACCGTATTCATGTTGGCCAGTTATTGTTACCCCATACAACCTTCGTCCAGAAATGTGTATGTCTAAACCATACATGTTTTTAAATTCTATTATTCCAGGCTAACAGATGAAGAGTTAAGTTCAGCACATGTTCATGTGTTGATAAACTGTACTGATGTGCAACCATTTATTGAGTATGTTCCTCAACATTAACTATCGATCTTAATTAGTTAATATAAAGTAGACAAATGTGTAACAATTAATTATTTATTTTTAGAGAATTCTTGTCATCAGATAACGTAAGTGAGCAACAATCTTCTGCTCATATTAACGCACATTTTCCAACGTGTTTAGGCAACATGTTTATGCCCTCCCACCAACTCCTACCAACCAACACTTGAGGAACATATCAGACGGTCCTCGAAGATGTGTTAAAGAATGGCACACATACTTTGTCAATGGATACAAATTTCACACCAATGAATGGACACAGTGCAGAGAAACAGTCAATAGTGGAGTTTGCATAAAGGGTGTCACTGGAGGAGGTGAAGATGATTTTTATGGTGTGGTTCAACACATATATGAACTTTCGTACCCCCATCTAGATTTTAGTCAGAAGGCTGTGGTTTTTTATTGTAATTGGTTTGATCCGTCAGCTCGAGGAACAAAGGTGAATCCAAAGTCAAATACAGTGGACATTAAAATGAATAGTAGATATCGACTGTATGATTCGTTCGTCATTGCACAAAAATGTGAGACAAGTCTATTATGTCCCTTATCCATCAACGCGGACTGATAGGCGTGGTTGGTGTGTCGCAATTAAAACAAAACCAAGAGATCGCATTGAGACAAATGATGACACAGTGGAAGATGTGCCATATCAAATGGAAGATATGTCTAATGTAAATGAAGTGATTCAAGTTGAACCCATTACTCGTTTATGTGATGATCCAAACACCGGCGATGAAGTTGATGACGAAGAACATGCTGATGAAGATGCAACAGACCACATTGGTGTATCAAGAATTCACTCCTTTTATGATGATGATTTTGAGAATGAATGGGATTCCAATTAATTAGTTATTTTATGTTTCAACAATATATGCTAACCTATTTTTAATCAAGGATGTAATTTATGTTTGTTTAATTAGTATGTTTATATATTTTTGTTTAGTATGTTTATGTTAACCTTGTTTAGTATATGTTTGTTTGTTTAAATGTATATGTCTAGATACGGTCATGGCATCGTCTCACTCAGGATCCGATCATGACGACATATATGTTCCTCCACCTATCACAGGTGATGGCGCCAGCACTAGCAGGAGGAAGACTTCTACTCGTCTAGGGCGTCGTCGTCAGCCTGCTCGTGTTGTTGTTTCTGGTGGCAGATATTTGCCACCACCTGGGTCTGAGGGTGCTAGTAGTAGTACTGCAGGCCAGTCAGTGATTCCTGATGGTACTGAGGGCTTAGCCCCGATAGATGTTGATGCAGATGGGGTACGCACATTTACTGTTAACCAGGAGGTGTGAGGTATACAGCTGATGGTCGTATCATATTGGAGACTGCTGGCGATTCGTAAGTATTATATATTATTATTTATTAATTTATTTTTGTTGCCTTTTATATAACTTATATAATTTATTTTAGTTGCCTTTTATATAACTTATATAACTTTTATATAACTTATATAATACAGGTTTCTTCCTTCGAAGGCTACAGCTACCGCCATCACAAAAACAATTAAGGAGAATTTCACCGGCAGCTGGAAGAATTGGACGACGGTTAGAAAAGATAAAGAGGCAATTGCGAGGATGTTAAAATCATTCTTGGTAAGTTGTTCTACGAAATAATTAATTCGGTGTATTATCTTATTGACTTGATTAATTAATTTGTCTTATTAACAACATTATTGTAAATTTCTTAAATAGGAAAAATGTACGTGGTTACCAGAGCAGCAAAAAGAAGTTGAGAGAGTGTTCCATACGAGATGTTCCCCATCGCTATTCTGAATTACTGCGAGATGCGTGCAATAAGAATGCGAAGTCATCTTATATGAGAGACTCAACTTGGGCTTCATTCAGAGAGTATTGGGAGACACCAGAATTTAAGAATTATTCTGAGAAAGCCAAGAAGAACCGTACTTCTGAAAAAGGTGGTTGCATACACACAGGGGGGAGTGTTAATACTGCAACTCATCACAGGCGTTTGGTAAATTTATTACTTTATTACTTGATTAATTAATTATTTATAATTAACTACTCATTTTCATGTGTATTAATTAATAACACTATATGTATATATATATATATATATATATATATATATATATATATATATATAGGAGGTGGTGCATCACAGGCCAATCACTTTGCCTGAGTTGCATCGTTACCTTCATATGCGAGAGGACACTGGTGAGTTTGCTATAGATCGGGCGAGGACACTGTCCAGTAACCACAGAATGCATATTTGTGGTTACTGGAATCCAACTAGTGTTTGTGCATATATGTGGTTTGTGGCATATTTGAAAAACACAAAATGCTCACATTTCAACAACAAAAGTGTTCTGTACCTAGCAGTATTTTGGTCGGCTGCTGTTGGTAGGTCTCTTGCTGCCCTGGCAGGAGGTCAGTGAGCGCCCGGGGGGGTACCTGCAAAGCCACTCCGACGCTCAAGTCAGTATGAGAATAAGTTAGTGAATTTGCAAGGGAAGAGTGTGTACCTCGTAAATGGCTATGCGAGCTGGTATTTATAGGAAATCGTGCCCGTTTGTGGATCGCCGGATCAGCAGAATTGATCCTAACCGTCCAAGCGTGGTGGCTTTAGTTGGGCTTGTATGTAGTGGATATGGACCGAATCGATTGGGCTGATCCATATCCAATTGCTAAACGCACCCCCTGGTTTTGCTAAATGGACCTCTTGGTCCAGTCCAGAACAGTTGCCCCCCAAGCCGAGATTATTCCGGAGGATGGTATTGGCTTGAAGGATTTTCGTCGGTCAACCGGATGTCTGAAGTCGCATGGAACACTGCCTTTGTCACGACCGTGTTTTATCATTTTCACTCTCTAGAGTAAAAAAGAGAAATTTTTTCTTTACCGTAATGCGTTACTCTGTCTGTCTTGTCAGGTCGTACAAGATCACTTCGTTGCGACCATGACTCAGGCCTCCTATGGGGTAATCCTTGTGCCAAGCGTCAAGCTAGGGTGCCGTATCCTGATGTTGGCGCCCTCCTGGGCGCCTTGCTGGATGCTTTTTCGGTGCGTGCGTACGCTGGGTGTCTCCTCGTGGAGCAGGATTTTGCGAGACAAGGTTGAGTGCCCTCATGGGTGACTTGGACGCTTCGTTGCACAGTGCTGGCTGCCCCCTTGCGAAGGACTTGCTTCCAGACCACCTCTTGCCTGACGCCCTAATGTCAGGCGCCATCAAGCCAGACGCCCTCTGCCAGGCGCCCTCGTGCCAGGCGCCCTCATGGGCGCTGCCTTGGTGCTTGGCGCCCTGCCAGGCGTCCTTATGGGTGCTGGTTGCTTCCTTGCCAGGCGCCCTCTTGGGTACTGGTTTGTGTGGACGTGTGCTTGGCACTCTGCTTTTTTGCTCACGTGCTCGTGCACTATGTTTTTTTGCTCACGTGCTCGTGCACTCTTTTATTTCCTTTCATGCTCATGCATCCTTTAATTTTCTTACGTGCTCATGCACTCTTTTATTTTCTTACGCGCTCATGCACTCACATGCTCATGCATCATTTAATTTTCTTACGTGCTCATGCACTCTTTTATTTTCTTACGTGCTCATGCACTCTTTTATTTTCCAACGCGTGCTTACACGCCTCAATCGGATAAACACAGATGAAGTTATGGCCTGCAGACTAGACATCACCCTTGTAGGTGGGTATCTCTGGTGTCTGTGACCTCATGGTCTCGTCATTTGCTTGACTTCCGCGCCTTTCTTAGCGCTTGCTACCCAAGACATCGTGGTCTCATACCTTGGGCTTGTATGTTGTGGATAAGGGCCAAAGTGATTGGGCCAATCCATATCCATTGCTAAATGCACCTCCTGGAATTGCTAAAAGGACCTCTTGCTCCAGTCCAGAACAGTTGCTGTAACACCCCTTTCTACCCGTCACTTTGTTTATAAAAATCAGAGTTTGAAAATCTCGTTCATAGGGAATGTTACACATACTCAAATCAAACGTCGCTTATCAAGCTTTAAAAACAGTTTAACTCAAATTCATACATCCACGTAGCACATCACAATATCAAAAACTCAAGCCTCATGGTTAACGTCACTTATAATACTCCTCATAACACAAACAACTACGCAGCGGAAATTTGTAAAACATAACCAAATAGTCCACATGGACATAATAATCAAAAATCATTAATAAAGGCCGAGTTCGTTTTCCCCCCTGAGTGCTACGTATCAGAGCATGACGACTCGACTCGAAAAGTGAAGCTAATACCTTCACTGGGAATCACCTGCACGTTACCAACACGGGGGTAACATTCAAACAGGAAAGGGTGAGCATCATTTCAGTCTATATAATAGAAAACATGATAAGCACTAATCATAGGCTACGCACTAGAATAATCAGCATCCAATACACAAAACATCCACATCACAGTCATCACCCACATCATGTACAAACTCATCTCATGTCATGTAGATTCATGAAGTGCAACCCACTCGCGGGTATATGCATGAAGGTACCTTTTCACAAAACGTCGCTTAGCCACTCAGGCCTCATCATCACTTAGCCACTCAGGCCTCAAAACATCACTGGGTTTTATGCATATGGGCATGAGACTCTATGACAGGCACCACTCACTTCACAAAATCACACAATTACTCAGATCACAGTCAACAATGTGACCCATCACTTACCTGTTTGCTCGCACGGAGCACAGCACCTGTCAAATTCATAATCATCACACAACATCACTAGGCCACTTAGACCTTAACCTCACTTAGCCACTCAGGCCCCAATTGTCACTTACACATAAACATCATTTAACTCAAACATTAGCCACTGAGGGCAAAAACGTCATTTGACTAACCACCAAGGGCATCCTCGTCATTTACACATCATTATCATTAACTTTGGCCACTAGGGGCAAAACAGTCATTTGACTAGCCACCAAGGGCATCCTCGTCATTTACACATCATTATCATTAACTTTGGCCACTAGGGGCAAAACAGTCATTTTGACACTACCGTGTTTAAAACCGTTGTTTATACACCAAAAGGGATTTTTAAAGAGTTCCACGTCATTTTTCAATGTCACTGGGACGACCACAAACCCCAGTCTATCTCACGCTCTTTCTTTCTTTCTTTCTTTTGATTTCGCAAAATGCCACAAACCCTAGCCCCCCACCAACTAGCCACTTCGCCCATATTGTGGATCATGGGCTTGGGCTTTCCACTTAAGCCCAAGTCATGCAAGTGGCGCCTCCACTCCCTCCTAATACCACCAAAATAAATAAAATTCTAATTAATCGAATTACATCAAATAATTTAATTTAAATCCCCAATTATTTAATTAAATAAATTAATTAAATAATTTTAGGGTGTTACAACTCTCCCCCACTTAGAATATTTCGTCCTCGAAATTTACCTGATCAAACAACTCTGGGTAGGACTCTCGCATCTTTCTCTCTAGCTCCCAAGTCATACTCTCGCCGGCAGCTCCTAGCCAGACCACTTTCACTAATGCAATCTCTTTGCCTCTAAGCGCCTTCACTTCACGATCCTCAATCCTTACGGGCATCGTCTCCACAGTGAGATTATCCCGCACCTCTACATCGTCCACTTGGATCACATGAGATGGATCCGAAACATACTTCCGAAGTTGCGACACGTGAAACACTTCGTGCAAGTTCGAAAGATTTGGCGGTAAAGCCACTCTATAAGCCACATTTCCAATTCTCTCGGATATCTGATAAGGACCAACAAATCGAGGAGTGAGCTTCTTCGATTTCAACGCCCGACCAACACCGGTAATAGGAGAAACCCTCAAGAACACATGCTCCCCCTCCTGAAATTCTAAATCCTTCCTCCGCTTGTCATGATAACTTTTCTGCCGACTCTGCGAAGCCTTCATCTTCTCACGGATCATCTTGATCTTCTCTGTAGTCTCCCGCACAATCTCCGGACCCAACACCACACTTTCTCCCGACTCATACCAACATAATGGCGTCCTACACTTTCGACCATACAATGCTTCAAACGGTGCCATCCCGATGCTGGAATGGTGACTGTTGTTATAGGTAAACTCAATCAACGCAAGATATGAATCCCATGAACCCCGCTGTTCCAATACACAAGCCCTCAACAAATCCTCTAACGACTGAATTGTCCTCTCTGACTGACCGTCTGTCTGGGGATGATACGCCGAACTCATTTTTAACTTAGAACCCAATTCTTTCTGCAAACTCTTCCAAAACTCGGAAGTGAACCTCGGATCCCTATCTGACACAATACTCTTCGGAACACCGTGCAGCCTCACAATCTCTTTGACATATACCTCTGCCAACCTCGACACCGGATAAGTGATATTAATAGGAATAAAATGAGCAGACTTCGTTAACCTATCAATGATCACCCAAATAGCGTCATGACCCTTAACTGTATTCGGTAACCCCGTCACAAAATCCATCGCTATGCTATCCCATTTCCACTCTGGGACTTCCAACGGTTGCATTAACCCTGCTGGCTTCTGGTGCTCGACCTTCGACTTTTGACAGGTCAAACAGGCATACACAAACTGTGCCACATCTCTCTTCATACCATACCACCAAAACATCTTTTTCAGATCTTGATACATCTTCGTTGCTCCAGGATGGATACTCAACTTGCTACGATGACCTTCCTCTAAAATTGCCTTTCTCATCTCTTCATCGTCAGGAACACAGATCCTACCCCGGAACCTCAACACACCACAGGAATCTAATTTGAAATCTTCGTCTTCAGATTTACCGACCCCATTAATTAAATCCACCAGCTTGACGTCTGTCTTCTGAGCTTCTCTAATGCTGCCCAGGAAATCATTGTCGATCTTTAACATTCCCAGCTTGACACTGCGAGGTGTCATCTTACAAACCAAACTCAAATCCCTGAATTCTTCAATTAACTCTAATTCTTTCACCATCATAGCCGACATATGCAAAGACTTTCTGCTTAAAGCATCAGCCACGACATTAGCCTTGCCGGGATGATAATTCAAACCGAAGTCATAATCCTTCAAGAGTTCCAACCACCGACGCTGTCTCATATTCAACTCTTTCTGATCGAACAGATACTTTAGACTCTTATGATCACTGAACACTTCGAACCTCGAACCATAAAGGTAGTGCCTCCAAATCTTGAGCACAAATACCACAGCAGCCAATTCCAAATCATGCGTAGGGTAATTTTTCTCGTGAATCCGCAACTGCCTCGACGCATACGCAACGACTTTCCCATTCTGCATCAACACACCACCGAGACCCATCTTCGAAGCGTCACAATATACAACGAACGGTTCCTCTGGATTAGGCAACGTCAAAACAGGCGACGTCGTCAATCTCTTTTTCAGTTCCATAAATCTTTCCTCACACCGAGCATCCCAAACAAAAACTTTACCCTTGCAGGTCAACTGAGTCAACGGAAGGGCCAACTTGGAAAAACCCTCGATGAACCTCCTGTAGTACCCAGCCAAACCCAAAAAGCTTCTAATCTCCGTTACGGACTTCGGAGACTCCCACTCCAATACTGCTTCTACTTTTGCCGGATCAACCGCAATACCATTACCAGAAATCACGTGCCCAAGGAAACTCACCTCTTTCAGCCAGAACTCACACTTCGATAACTTAGCGTACAACTTTTTCTCTTTTAAAACTTCCAACACTGACTTCAGGTGCTCAGCATGCTCTTCATCTGACTTAGAATAAACTAGAATATCATCTATGAAGATTACCACAAACCGATCTAGGTAATTATGGAAAATACGGTTCATATATTCCATAAATACACCAGGAGCATTGGTCACACCGAACGGCATCACAGAATACTCATAATGCCCATACCTTGTCCTGAATGCTGTCTTCTGAACATCCTCATCCTTTACTTTAATCTGATGATATCCGGACCTCAAATCGATTTTGCTGAAAACACGAGCACCCACTAACTGATCCATCAGATCGTCGATTCTCGGAAGCGGATACTTATTCTTGATAGTTACCTTATTCAACTGACGATAGTCCACACATAACCTCATGCTCCCATCTTTCTTTTTCACTAACAATACCGGAGCTCCCCACGGTGATACACTCGGTCTTACAAATTTCTTCTCAAGCAATTCTTCAAGTTGCGTCTTCAACTCAGACAGTTCTGACGCCGACATTCTGTACGGTGCCATAGACACAGGCCTCGTACCAGGTACAAGATCAATCGAAAATTCAACTTCTCTCTCCGGTGGCACACCCGGAATTTCATCAGGAAAAACCTCAGGAAATTCACGTACTACCTTCAGTTCTTCAATAACAGCCTGACTCTCAGCAGACAACGAAGCCATCAACGCAAATAACTGAACTCCTTCTTTCTTCAATTTCTTCAACTGACCAGCAGACACCAAAACCGAACTTTCTTCACCGAAACTAACCGACTTGCTACGACAGTTGATATGAACGTGATTATTCTCTAACCAGTCCATGCCTAAGATTACATCCAGACCTCTCAATGGCAAACATACAAAATTCACAATAAAGTCCCTGCCGAAGATCGACACGGGACACTGAGAACACACCTGGGACGTAATCACCGACCCCTTCGCAGGAGTATCGACAACCATATCCCCACACATAGCAGATAAAACAAGACCCAATCTTTTACAGCAATCAACAGAAATAAAACAATGGGTAGCACCAGTATCAATAAGAGATTTCAGAGAAGTACCATTAATAAAACACGTACCTCTAATCAGACCATCATCGTCATCAGGCTCCTCTCCTGCCAATGCAAATACCTTCCCAGTAGACCTTTCCTTCTTCGGCTTTGTACACTTTGTACTGATATGCCCAGACTCACCACAGTTGAAACACACCACATCCTTGACCTTACACTCAGCTGCCATATGACCCTTTTTACCACAACGGTAGCAATTCCTGTCATCCGACCTGCATGTAGTACTCTTGTGGCCAGGCTTGCCACACTTATAACAGACAATGCTAGCAGGGGCATCTCCCCCACCAGAACCCTTACCTCCAGCAGCTCTCTGATAACCCTTACCCGCAGGAACCTCATACGGCTTGCTTCGACTCTGAAACTTGCCCTTTCTCTCAGAAGTAGCTTTGTAGCGAGCAGTACTGTCCTCCTCGAAGATCCTGCAACTATCAACCAGATCTGCGAACACACGAATCTTTTGATAACCAATGGCCTGTTTAATATCAGGCCTCAACCCATTCTCAAATTTGATGCATTTTGAAAATTCAGCTGTAGCCTCACTGTAGTGTGGATAAAATTTTGCTAGTTCCACAAACTTTGCCGCGTAGGCAGTCACAGACATACCACCCTGCTTCAGCTCTAAGAACTCTATCTCTTTCTTCCCGCGGACGTCTTCAGGAAAATACTTCCTCAGAAATTCCCTGCTGAATACCTCCCAAGTAATCTCTTCCTGCACAGCCTCTAACCTCTGCCTAGTAGGCAACCACCAGTCGTCGGCCTCCTCGGCTAACATATGGGTACCAAAGCGGACCTTCTGCTCAACAGTACAGTTCATCACCCTGAAAATCCTCTCGATCTCCTTCAGCCAAGCCATAGCACCATCTGGATCATATTTGCCCTTAAAGGTGGGCGGATTCTCCCTCTGGAAGGTTGTCAGACTTCGAAAACCAGCATTATCCCCAGCATTCTGCTGACCCTGCATCGCCTGAGCCATAGCTTGCAATGCAGCAGCAAGAGCAGCGTCGTCTCGTCTGGCCATTCTAGCACTGCAACAGAAAACAGAATTCAGAAACGAGTAACAAACTCAATGTTACTCAACGCGACGACTCAACTACCGGCCGGACAGACCGAACTGCTCTGATACCACTAATGTAACACCCCTTTCTACCCGTCACTTTGTTTATAAAAATCAGAGTTTGAAAATCTCGTTCATAGGGAATGTTACACATACTCAAATCAAACGTCGCTTATCAAGCTTTAAAAACAGTTTAACTCAAATTCATACATCCACGTAGCACATCACAATATCAAAAACTCAAGCCTCATGGTTAACGTCACTTATAATACTCCTCATAACACAAACAACTACGCAGCGGAAATTTGTAAAACATAACCAAATAGTCCACATGGACATAATAATCAAAAATCATTAATAAAGGCCGAGTTCGTTTTCCCCCCTGAGTGCTACGTATCAGAGCATGACGACTCGACTCGAAAAGTGAAGCTAATACCTTCACTGGGAATCACCTGCACGTTACCAACACGGGGGTAACATTCAAACAGGAAAGGGTGAGCATCATTTCAGTCTATATAATAGAAAACATGATAAGCACTAATCATAGGCTACGCACTAGAATAATCAGCATCCAATACACAAAACATCCACATCACAGTCATCACCCACATCATGTACAAACTCATCTCATGTCATGTAGATTCATGAAGTGCAACCCACTCGCGGGTATATGCATGAAGGTACCTTTTCACAAAACGTCGCTTAGCCACTCAGGCCTCATCATCACTTAGCCACTCAGGCCTCAAAACATCACTGGGTTTTATGCATATGGGCATCACTACAAGAATTTCGGTGATTTCCGAGGGAAAATTCCCTCGGAAAAGCAGGAAAATCGGTCGCTAATTCACGTTTCCGACGGAATTTCCGACGGACCAAATTCCGTGGGATAAATGGTCCTCGCAAACGATTTCCGACGGAAATTTCCCTCGGAAATGTTTCCGTCGCAAATCCCTCGCAAATCCCTCGGAAATATCCCTCGCAAAACCCTCGGAAATATCCCTCGCAAATCCCTCGGAAACGTCCCTCGCAAATCCCTGGGAAATATCCCTCGTAAATTTCCAAGAAAATTCCGTCGGAAATTCCGTCGGTACGAAGTGAAAAATAATTTTCCAAAATCCTTCCATTACATTCAGACAGCTCCATTCTATTTTGCTTTCCTGCCCATTCAGACTCAGCTAACTAGCCTATATTTAATTCAAAGATCTATGAAATCGAAAGAGGTATCATCCTAAACTTAAGAAAATTTCAATAAACCATTTGAACATTTCAAATGTCAAATACCTCGAAAAGTCCAACCGGCCCCAAATTGAGCACTTGAGATAATCCAATGGGTACAATAAGTAATTGCATAGAACCCACATATAAGACTAGATCCAAACAAATTAGCATAATCAATTAGATTAGATTCAACAATGTCAGTAAATTTGCTTGGCATAATACTAGTTAATTTGCTTGAGAGCCAATAAACAGTGTCCACTGTAAAGAACAATACATAATTAACTAAGATATAATTAAAGGAGTCTGTCTACAAATAATTAAAAGAGTTGGCCTATTCATTAATTTCATCTTCCTAAGTACCATAAGACTCCAGTTGGTTGCATTACCACTCCAGCTGGTTACCATTCTCAAGTGAAACACTGTTGTTTTCTTTCTGGTTTTCTCCTCCAAAAAGCGTAGCTAATCTTTGCTGCTGCAGCTTCCAGTGCAAGTCCTGATTCATAGAACTCAAAGACTCAATAGAAGAAGCAAGGTTGTTATGACTATGAATATTCATATTCATTGCATTTGCACCTCCATTATATCCTAGTACTCATTTTCAGCAAACACAAGACAAAAAATTTAATGTTTACAGCAACCTGTTTACATTTTGCAAACACAACAGTTTATAATTCCAATTCACTGCAACCTGTTTATAATTTTCAGCAACCATTTTTAGCAACCTGTTTACTTCCCTGCCAATTTACTCCAATTCACAGTTTATAATTCACAATTTATAATTCACTCCAATTCACAGTTTATAATTTTCAGCAACCATTTTCAGCAACCTGTTTACTTCCCTGCCAATTTAATTCAGACTCAGCCTACCAATTCACTAGAAATTCAATCCAAACCAAATAATTTCAACTAGCTTATAATTCCAAACCAATATAACTAAATATCACATATACTAACTTATATTTCCAAACCAATGTAACTAAAAATCACATAAACTAAGTCCAAAAGCAAGACCATTTAAAACTAATTCAACAAGTGCCAAACAACGACAAATTACCTAGATGCCATCAATAACCCTTCTCATAAGCATGGTCTATGTCATCACCACCTCCATCATCCAGGTCCTGGTCCTGGTCCTGTTGGGCAGGCTGGCTATGCTGGGTCTATTAAGTTTGATAATGATTCTCTTCAAACTCAAAACCAAAAACTTCAAGCTGAGGTTTGTATAATTTATATTTTGTATACTTAATTTTTTTCTAATTCAAAATATATTATCAATCATGCATATGGTAGTGTTTTAACCTTTTAGTTGTTTGCTTAGTGTTAAGTTTCACATCATTTTTGGCTTTTGAATTTTTCTTTTTCTTTAGGGAAAAAAATACATGATGGTGAGTTAGATATATGAGATTTTGTTTTGATTATGTTGAATGAACCATTTCTTGTTTTGCATAGTTTTCAGAACCTTTTCTTTCACCATTTTTCAAAGATTAACTTACTAAAAGATGGAAAAGAAATAAAAAAAAAGTGATATATATGGAAGTTGATGTGTAGTGTAGACCTATAGATTCAAACATCCCTAGCCAGCCACGTCTCTCTCTCTCTCTCTCTCTCTCTCTCTCTCTCTCTCTCTCTCTCTCTCTCTCTCTCTCTCTCTCTCTCTCTCTCTCTCTCTCTCTCTCTCTTCCAACTCTCTTTTCCTTTCCAAAACTCTACCTAAAATTGATAAATGTATCTATGACACTTTTTTATGCATTCAAAGTGAAGATCGTAGATTCTTATGATATCATTTAGCTAACAAGATGGCTTTCTTCTCAACAAATTTCATGTTACAAAGTCCACACAATGAAGATCATCAACCTCCTCCAACTTCACTCAACAATCTCAATTCAATTCTATTAAATATTGCACCTCAAGATTTCAATGGTATTAATATTATGCCACCATCTCACTCTAAACTCCAAAACAAAAACAAACAAAATCACACACTCAACATTAATGTTGTTAATGCAGGAAATCCATCCTTTCTAGGAAAGAGATCTATGTCATTTTCATCAGCAATTGAATTAGGAGAAGAAGCAATTAATGGTGAAGAAGATTTTTCAGATGATGGATCACAAGCTAATGAGAAAAAAAGGAGGCTTAATATTGAACAAGTGAAGACACTTGAGAAGAGTTTTGAACTTGGAAATAAACTTGAGCCTGAAAGGAAATTGCAACTTGCAAGAGCTCTTAATTTGCAACCTAGACAAATTGCTATATGGTTTCAAAATAGAAGAGCTAGATGGAAGACAGAGCAATTGGAGAAAGACTATGATGTCCTTAAAAGACAATATGATGCTATTAAGTTTGATAATGATTCTCTTCAAACTCAAAACCAAAAACTTCAAGCTGAGGTTTGTATAATTTATATTTTGTATACTTAATTTTTTTCTAATTCAAAATATATTATCAATCATATGGTAGTGTTTTAACCTTTTAGTTGTTTGCTTAGTGTTAAGTTTCACATCATTTTTGGCTTTTGAATTTTTCTTTTTCTTTAGGGAAAAAAATACATGATGGTGAGTTAGATATATGAGATTTTGTTTTGATTATGTTGAATGAACCATTTCTTGTTTTGCATAGTTTTCAGAACCTTTTCTTTCACCATTTTTCAAAGATTAACTTACTAAAAGCTGCTTTTTTCAATCACTTACATGCTACAGTCACTTCATCAAGATCCAATGATCAGTTTTCACTTTAATCAGTGCCATGTTTCTCTTGAATATACTGACTTTAATTTATACATGGTGTTTTTATCATACTATAATATCCTATACTAGTTTCTACCAACAGCAAGACTGCATATCCTATAATATCCTATACTCCCACCAACAGCAAGACTGCATATCACTTTAAAATTAACAAATTAACTACATACACATAACAAATTAACTAACAAATTAACTATATTGTTAACAAGATAAACAACTTAAAAAACCAGGGCAAACAGAAAGGGTGAGCAGTAGAGGCACCATGGAGAGAGAGAGAGAGAGATTGAAATGCTTACCGTAAAACTCAGAATGGAGCGCGAGATGGGAGAGAGATCGTTCACAGTGAGATTCGAAACCGGAGATGGGAGAACCTCGCACGAAGGGAGACGGAGAGAGAGAGGGAGAGTGGTTCAGCGCTCGCACGAAGGGAGTAGAAGTGATCAGAAGAAGGAACGGTGGTGGCCGGTGAGAGTTGTGGTCGCCGGCGACGTGAAGGGGAGAGTGGTGGCTGAGAGTGGAGAAGGTTTAGGGTTACGGTGAGTGTGGCTGCTGAGTTACGGTGAGTGGAGAGTGAGAATTCAGAGTGATTCGATGAATCAATTTTTTATTTTTAAGGGAGAAAAGTTTCCGACGGAATTTTATGCGTTTCCGAGGGAAATTTCCCTCGGAAAGTAGCGAGGGATTTCAAATCCGTCGGAAAGTTAAGCGGGAAAACCCTAAAACACGTAGCGATGGAGTTTTCCGTCGGAAACGCAGGTATTAGCGACCGAAAAAAATCCCTCGGAAATATCTGGTAGGTAAATCAGCCTATTCTTGTAGTGCATGAGACTCTATGACAGGCACCACTCACTTCACAAAATCACACAATTACTCAGATCACAGTCAACAATGTGACCCATCACTTACCTGTTTGCTCGCACGGAGCACAGCACCTGTCAAATTCATAATCATCACACAACATCACTAGGCCACTTAGACCTTAACCTCACTTAGCCACTCAGGCCCCAATTGTCACTTACACATAAACATCATTTAACTCAAACATTAGCCACTGAGGGCAAAAATGTCATTTGACTAACCACCAAGGGCATCCTCGTCATTTACACATCATTATCATTAACTTTGGCCACTAGGGGCAAAACAGTCATTTGACTAGCCACCAAGGGCATCCTCGTCATTTACACATCATTATCATTAACTTTGGCCACTAGGGGCAAAACAGTCATTTTGACACTACCGTGTTTAAAACCGTTGTTTATACACCAAAAGGGATTTTTAAAGAGTTCCACGTCATTTTTCAATGTCACTGGGACGACCACCGGGGACAGCCACTTGGGCGCCCACAAACCGTCAGAAAATAACAATTTTTCATTTTAAAAATTGAACCCACAAATAGACAACGTAAAAAGCTTCATGACACTTTTCGAATCGTTCAAAACGGACGTCTAAGTCAAAAGTTATGATAAAAGCAATTTTGGAAAAATTAGGCAACATCCAGGGAACAGGCGCCTTAGGCGCTCAGGCAACCAGGCAACAAGTGCACAGGCGCCCAGCGCCCAGGAGCAACAGCGCGCCACACAGCGCAACAAGCAACACAGACACGGGCGCCTAGCGCCCAGGGGCAACAACGCACGCACAACACAGCGCCATAGGCGCTCAGCGCCCAGGCGCGCACAACGCACACACAGACACAACACGGGCGCCCAGCGCCCAGGCGCGCACAGCGCGCAACACGCACAGACACGGGCGCCTAGCGCCCAGGCGCGCCCCCACGCGCAACAACAACACAGAACAGGCGCCCAGCGCCCAGCATAGGCGCCCAGCGCCCAGAAACCAGCAGCAACATCCAGAATTTTACCAAAACGCTTTTTAATACTGAAAATTGTTTTCTTAACAATTCTAAATCATAAAACCTCAACATTTTCCCAGCAACTAAACATACACATATTTCAATCAATTTCTCAAAAATTCAATTGGCATTATCTTCCCTATCCCCTTGGCGCCCTAGGCGCCTATACACCATCCATCCAATTTCGCAACCAACACAAGCAAATCCAACACAACAATTTCAGTTTCAAACCCATAATTCGAAGGTCACAAATCAATGACTATAATTTCTAACACTACAATTCACACACATATGTATAGGAAGACTCAACCATTCACTTCGCATATATCTACACATATAATAGCCCCTATCAACGATGCATCAAGAAACATCAAGAACTCATGCTTACAACATTTCGCATACAACAATATATAAAAACCAACATCACAATACATCAATAAATCTAGTCAATCCCTAGATCTAGAACTCATCATATGAACTATTAAATAGAGTGATAGAGCTCCCCTAACCTCGAAATTGAAGAACGGAGGCTCCGGAGATAGTCACGTACAGGATCACAGCAACAAAATCACGCTCCTCGCTCTTCCTTGCTTGCGACTTCTCTCCTCTTCCTCTTCTCTCCTTACGGCGCCCTTCCTTGCTCTCTCTCTATCTCACGCTCTTTCTTTCTTTCTTTCTTTTGATTTCGCAAAATGCCACAAACCCTAGCCCCCCACCAACTAGCCACTTCGCCCATATTGTGGATCATGGGCTTGGGCTTTCCACTTAAGCCCAAGTCATGCAAGTGGCGCCTCCACTCCCTCCTAATACCACCAAAATAAATAAAATTCTAATTAATCGAATTACATCAAATAATTTAATTTAAATCCCCAATTATTTAATTAAATAAATTAATTAAATAATTTTAGGGTGTTACAGTTGCCCCCCCAAGCCGAGATTATTCTGGAGGATGGTCTTGGCTTGAAGTATTTTTGCCGATTCGCCGGATTTATGAAGTCGAGTGGGACACTGCCTGTGTAACGACTGTCAGGTTCCCTCATGGTTGCTGCCTGCCCCAGCCTTGGCGCCTTGACAGGCGCCTACACGGGTGCTGCCTACTTTGGCCTTGGCTCCCTGCCAGGCGCCCTCATGGGTGCTGCCTGCTTTGGCCTTGGGGCCCTGCCAGGTGCCCCCTCATGGGAGCTGCCTGCTTTGACCTTGGCGCCCTGCCAGGCGCCCTCATGGGTGCCTTGGGCGCCTATACGCCGGGTGTCTCCTCGTGGGGCAGATTTTGCGAGACAAGGTTTTGGTGCTCTCATGGGTGCCTTGGGCACCTTGTTGCACAGTGCGGGCTGTCCCCTTGCGAAGGATTTGCTTCTAGACCACCTCCTGCCAGGCGCCCTCATGCCAGGCGCCCTCCTGCCAGGCGCCCTCCTACCAGGCTCCCTCCTTGCCAGGTGCCCTTATGCCAGGCGCCCTCCTGCCAGGCGCCCTCCTGCCAGGCTCCCTCCCTGCCAGGCGCCCTCCTTGCCAGGCGCCCTCCTGCCAGGCGCCTTCCTGGGTGCCGGCTTGTGTGGACGTGTGCTTGGCACTCTGTTTTATTTTTGTTGCTCATCCTGTCTCTTAACCTGTTTTTCTTCTTGATGAAATTTCAAGGGCTCGCTTGGTGCCGAGGGGAATTTCTTCTTCTGTCCTTACCATTATCTGTTTGATATTTCCACAATCTTTCGATTTGACCATGAGGTTCTAGACGGGGGGATTGTCAAACACCACCCCAACGGGGTTGACTTCGATGTCATTGCCCCCTGATTTTTTATGTCACATTTTGAAACATCCAGGCTTCCTCTTTATCTAGCTTGTTCCTTATGATTGTAACTGGCACGCGTTGGGTGGCCTCGGGCGCCAGTCATCGCCTTGCGCATCTGAATGTATAACCTCATACCGCCTCGTGGCAATGTTAACTCTGGGGCAGTTTATCAGAATCGATCTGAATTTAACTCGCCCATCAGAGGTTGTGACCCGTTTAAAGTCACTTCGCACCTCATGGGACTCTAGGGGCAGCTTATCATAATCGATCTGAATTTAACTCGCCCATCAGAGGTTGTGACACGTTTAAAGTCACTTTGCACCTCGTGGGACTCTGGGGGCAGTTTATCAGAATCGATATGAATTTAACTCGTCCATCAGAGGTTGCGACACATTTAAAGTCGCTTCGCACCTCGTGGGACTCTGGGGGCAGTTTATCAGAATCGATCTGAATTTAACTCGCCCATCAGAGGTTGTGACACGTTTAAAGTCACTTCGCACCTCGTAGGACTCTGGGGGCAGTTTATCAGAATCGATCTAAATTTAACTCGCCCATCAAAGGTTGTGACACGTTTAAAGTCGCTTCGTGCCTTGTGGCAAAGTTAACTCTGGGGGCAGTTTATCAGAATCGATCTGAATTTAACTCGCCCATCAAAGGTTGTGACACGTTTGAAGTCACTTCGTACCTCGTGGCAAAGTTTGCTCTGGGGGCAGTTTATCAGAACTCGGTCTGATGATAACTCGCCCATCAGAGGTTGCGGTGCCAGTGGCCATGGTTTTCCATCTTCTGTTGATAGCGCCCTCCTGGGTGCCTTGTTGTTGATGGCGCGCCTCATAGGCGCCTGGGTGTTGGGCGCGTTCTTTGGTACCAAGCCTTGTTTCCCTTTTGCGCCTTGGTGCTGGGTGCCTGGGTGCCAAGTGCTAGGCACCCTCTATGGTGCCATGCCTTGGATCCCCGCCGGGTGGGTGCCGTGACCTTGCACTACAAGAATAAGTGCTTTTTCCTGCCATTTTTTCCGACGAACTCTTATTCGTCGCAATTTCCGACGGATTTCCGACGAAAAAGTCGTCGCAAATGTTCAAGAAAAAAGGGCGCTTACTTTCCCTCTTACGTTTCCGACAAAAACGTGTTTCGTCGCAAATTTGCGACGGCTATGTCCGTCGGAAAACGCTAAAAGTCCGTCGCAAAGTAACAGATCCTAAATTAAAGGGAATCTCTTCCACGATCTCTCATTTCACGCAATATTCCACTCTCACTTCTCTCTCAGTCGCCCTCTCCCTCACTTCCCTCACGCTGATCCCTCCCTCTCCCTCTCACCTTTCACTCTCCTCCGCCCTCTTCTTCCGAACCAACCACCCTCCGTCCTCCACAGCCCTCCTCCGTGCAAACGCTTGCGTTGACTCGTGACAGAAATCGCTGGCGATGGAGGATCGTCCGGCGCGGCGTGCTAACGCGTGAACTCGTGGGAGCAGCGCTCTCTCTAGCGCGCCTGGAAACCCTAAATCACCCATGACCCGATTCACGACACGGAAGAGGAAACGTGACCCGGTTCGAATTGAAACCCTAATTTCGGCCAAAACTGCAAGGTACACTGAACCAAATCATTGCAACGGTAACATCTCTTTGGGACTCATGCATTTTTAATTACTTCCAAATTCCTAGATTCAACAATCATTTAGATTCATCATTCATTCTCTGATATCAATGAAATGGGTTTAATGTTGCTTCTAAACTGTGCATGGAAGCATGGGGTTAGTGTTGATGGAGGAGAAGGTGTTTCAGCTGCTGCCCCACTAGATGATTTGGAGATTCCTAATATCGATGATGAAATTGATGAAGTAGGAGCTGAAAATTGTATGGAAGATGTTGGTTTAGACCACAATACCTTGGATGAGTTGTTAAATTAGTGTTTTTTAAGATATTTTAGATTCTGGTGGTGATTTTAATTTATGTTTGAGACAATAACAGCCTGTGGTTTATGATCAAATTAATGAAAATTTTATGCTAAGGTTATGTTGCTAGCATCTTAAATATAATTTTGTTTGTTGTGCTGAAGGTCATATATTCATTAATTTGTTTGTTGTGCTAGTTGCTGAAAAATCTGGTTGAAAGGAGAAGAAAGGTAAAGTCATGGATGAAGACTGCATCTGGTCTTAAAGTTCAGCAACTGGACATTCAACAGCAAGCACTGAAGCTCACTGCAAACAGGTTTTTCCCCCTTTCTTGTCTCTAGTTCTGAGTTCCCTGAGATTGGTATTTCATTCTTCCTTCTGTATGTAAAAATTTCATGGTGTATGATGCAGTATGTATGGAATTTCTCTTGGGCTTACAATGAAGTATACGTGTTTCATGGTGTTGTGAAGGTAGAAATTTCTCTTGGGCTTACAATGAAGTATACGTGTTTTCTTATTCAAACAAGTTAGTATACTAACTTTTCTTTTAGTTGGCAGCTCAAAGACAAGTGGGTGAAAAAATCCGTCGGAAACGATTTGTGACGAGCGATTTTGCGACGACTTTTTGTACGTCGGAAAGTCCGTCGGAAACGTCAATTTGCGACGAAAATCGCTGCATTTGCGACGAAAAACGCCGTCGGAAATCGTCGATTTTCTTGTAGTGTTGGTTGCTTTGCTCTAGGAAGACGGGCGCGTCATGACACCCTTGACTCCCCCACTTGGAGAGATGATCTTGGCTTTAAGCTAATGTTGAGGTTGCCCCTGCGATCTAGGCAGTCCCTCCCTGCATGGTATGTTGGGTCTCAAACTTGCATTGCTCCATTCTTAACTATGAAGTTGGACCCTTTTTCTTTCTTGATCTTAAGGAATTTTTCTTTGGGAACAAGTGTTAATGCTAGTGAGCTAGAGCAAAAACTGTAAAAATGAATTTTTGTATCATTCATATCGAGACTTTACATTATGCCTTCGTGCTCAAACAACAAAATTCATAACTAGCCCTAGGCTCAAGTCCTGATGTCATCCTCTTCTTCATTCACGTACCGGGCGAGCTTTCCTTCGCGGATCAGCTCTTCCATGTCATCCCTGAGGGTGTTGCATTTGCTGGTACTGTGCCTATAACGAGCCAGATCACCCTTCTCGTTGCCAACCTTGGCCTCCTCTTGGTAGGCCATGCTGTCTTCTTCATAGTCCATGTACTTCTGTTCCTTCCGAAGGAACTTGTACAAGCTCCGGGGTTTGTTAACCCCCATGTCCCTTTGAAACAGGCTTCCCTTCTTGAGGCCATCCTTCATCCAAAAGAGCCCCCTCTTGTCTTCAAGGTTCCTGACGTTGGCAGCCTCCTTGTTGAACCTTTCCAGACATTCTCTAAGTGTTTCTTTCTCTCCCTGCCTGACTTCCCTAAGAACCTCTTCAGATTTGGGTTTCAACCGGGAGACAGTGAAATGAGCTGTGAACATTCTCGCCAGCTGCCCCCATGAGGAGATGGAGTTCGACCTTAGCTCTTGAAACCACTCTAGTGCAGAATTTTCGAGAGTGACGGGGAAGATTTTGCAGTGAACAGGCTCCCTGGCGTCTCTATAGCGCATCATCAGGGAGAAGTGTGTCAAATGGCGGTCTGGATCTCTGGTTCCGTCATACATCTTGAGGGTTGGCAGCTTCTTCAAGGCCATTGGGATTCGACATTCATCCACCCTTCGAGTGAAAGGCCCTTCTTCCGAAAACCCTCTTGAGTTTCGGGGGGAGGTGTCTTCATGGTCCAACTCATGATACTTGCGTCGGTCGGGGGATCTCCTCGATGGCGATCCCCGGTGGTGCCTCCGATGGGTATCGACCCGGTTCCTCGACCTCCTACAAGAATCAGGGGATGCGCGTGAGGAGGTCCTGGAGTGGGAGTCGTGAGGCTGGTAGGTATCATCTGGAGGGGATGCTGGAGATGTGCCTGACCCTACAACTTCTTAATTATGAAATACAACTTCTCAAACTAATAATAGATTAAAGTAAAATATTAACGAAGAAGATGAGACCCAGTTCCACACGGTCTAGGACGGGGATGACGCTGTGGACGTTGACGCCGTTGTGGTTGTTCCGGTTCTTCCTCAGTCGAGGCAGGGGGAGGTGGGTCTGGAAAAAATTGGGGCACTGATGAAAAAGTAGCACCGCCGGCCCTGAGGGGCAGGTGGGTCTGGAAAAAAGTGGGGCACTGATGAAAAAGTAGCACCGCCGACCTCAGGGGCAGGTGGGTATGGAAAAAATTGAGGAACTGATGAAGAACTAGCACCGGCGGCCCTCTCTTCAAAGCTATGAGCATAAATCGCAGATTGGGGTGTACCGACGTGGAAACCAAACAGATTAAAGAACATATCAGGGTCACTGTCAGCCGTAGAATGTCGATAGGTATGTTCTACTGACTGGTAGTCCTGAGATGTTGGCGGTGGGGCACATATTCTTCTGTCTGAGTAAAAGTTTGGTTCCCGTCTTCAGTTTCTGCCGGACGTCGATTACGATTACGGCTATGTTCTCGATGTTCGGTTTGAGTTCTTGGGGGACCTGGTAGCTGTTCTTCATCTTATTCATCCACATCAGCAACAACACCACCAGCACGTGGATCCCTTAGCTGTTGGTCGACAGAAATGTATGGCCTTGAATTTCTGAAAAACCAGCGCATGTATCTATCGGACTGCTTGGTGTTCCATAGCACGGTTGACCCACAACACACCGATTTTCTCTATCATTCCATAAGTCGTTCCAGCTACTGTGAGTGTGGGGAATTCCAGGCACTTCATTACCCTTGTTCACATGCAATCGCAGCATGCGCAAAATGCAATTTCGACCATATGAAGTTTGTGGATCCACCGTACACAATGCATAATGTTTTCAATACTTACATTGTGGAGTTCCCACCCTTGCCAACTGAGACCTCATGACCTGATTTCAATACTATTGAACTACAGCATGATCCAACTAAACGAAGAGATAAAAAGGGCCGTCCACAGTCTACCCGTATTCGTACAGAGATGGATCAAAGAGAAACGGGTACCCGCACCAAAAGATGCGGAATTTGTAGAAATGAAGGGTCACAACAAAAATAACTGCCCTAACCGCAATGTCAACTAGTCACATTTACTACTACTGTTCTTTTCGTATTAGTCTTTTAAATCAATTCATGTCTTTTAATGTGGCACTTAAATTTATATTTTTTTTAAATAATTAAATTTAGTATTTATACTTTACTAATTATTCTAATTATTTAAATTAATTATTGTAATTAAATTAAATTAATTTATATATTAATCAAATTAAATATAAGAAATTTAAAAAATAAAAAAACGCAGGTCAGAACTCTCCCTGGTGGGGGGCGAGTTCTGAACTAGAAATAAAAAAAATTTGGAAAATTTTAGTTTAGAAAGTTGGGTGGTGGGGGGCGAGTTCTCCACTTAAAAAAAGTGGGTTACTTTGATATATAATGTAGAAAGTGTAGTATTTAGGTAATTTTTTTTTTTATTTGGTATGCAATGGTTTTTTTGCCCTTAAAGCATCCCTCTGACTAAAACTCTGATTAACAAGCGCAATATCCCAAGCCTTAGAAGACATGTCTATTTAGTTGTTGCCTTGTTGGACTTTGATAATACCTTGGGCCACAATGTTTATGTCATTCAACGTAAGGGTCCTGATTGTCTCTTATCCATGCTTTGATGTCAAAAGATATATTTATTTATATCATAGCCATTTCCAATTTGCCACCTCATACCGTTTTTTAGCAACACCAACGTGATTCTTTAAAAATATTGTTTCGCACCTTTACCTCATCATGGATTAGACCGAGCAGGTAGTTGGTAGGGTAGTTGTATTACTTGGTTGACCTTCTGATAGCACCAGGAGGTAGATGACTGGTCGAGCTTGGATGGATAGGATCAGGGAATGCTGCTTGTGAGCTGGCCTACTTGTGACCTAGCCTGCGTGTGACCTGGCCTGCTTGTCACCTGGCCTATTTGCGATCGAGCCTGGGGCGAGCAGGACTGCTGATGATGAGTTGATGTCAAAACGTTCCCAGGTGGGGTACCTGCGAAGCCACTCCGATGCTCAAGTCAGTATTGAGGACAATAGAGTAGGATAGCAAGGAATGAGAATGTCCCTTTTAATGGCAAATCATGTCGGTATTTATAGGGATCTGTGCTAGCTTTGAGCCGTCGGATTGGTCAGGTGGATCTGAGCCATTGAGGCGCGATAGCCATAAATGGGCTAATTTATCATGGATATGGGCCAAAGTTTATTGGGCTTAGTCATGTCCAATTGCTGGAGTGGGTCTCATGATCCAGTCCAGAACAGTTGCCCCCCAAGTCGAGATTATCCTAGGGGATGGTCTTGACTTGACGTTGTCGTTAAGGATGCCCTCATAGGCTAGGTCGCCCTCCCGGCTCGTGCCGTCGTCGGGCCTGTTAAGTTCGACAGCTGATCATAGCAATTATCATGTCTGTCTCTTAGCATTTTGTACTGATTTGCCTTGATCGAGGTGATTGATGGTAAGTAACTTTTAATCATTTTTTACCTTGTATAGATAGGGGGTGGTGTAACACCCAAAATAACTTATATTAATTTACCTTGTAAAAATAACTTTTAATCATTTTTTACCTTGATTAAATTATTTAAGTGTTGCATTATTATTGTTATATTAATTTATTAATGTGTTATTTTTATTTAATTTGAAGGGAGTGGTGATGGTAATTCCGGAATGTTAGGATTGGCTCAAGCCCAAGCCCATTGACTTAGGCCTAGGAGAATTTTAGCAAGGGTTTGAGACAAGTGTCTCATTTGTGCAAAAGAAAGAAAAGGATTCGAAGAGAGGAGAGAAGAAAAGAGGAAAGAAACTTGCGAAGAGGAGAGTGAGAAAGAAGGGCGCGGCGGTGCTAGGGCAAAGGAGGAGGGCCTTTCGCGTGGAACCTAAGGAAGGAGGAGAGCTTGGATCGTTGTGGTGTTGGTGAATTTCTAGGGTGCCTTGCGAGTTCTTCACTTCTGAGAGGTTAGGGGGTTCTTCTTTCCATTCTTAATAGCTTATGTGATGAGTATCGTATAGGGTTAGGTTCTAGGGTGATTTTCTTGAATGAATTGTGTATTATGATGTTGTTGTCATACTGAAAATCGTATGTGCTGGAAATATGTTGTTTTGGTGTTGAATTGTACACAATAGGAATTGCGCATGCCCATTGTTTGGTATTATGATTGAATGAATTCTTGGTGAAAAACGTGATGGTTAGTATTCATATTGATGATAGGTGTTGGGGATTTAATTTGGTATTTTTATGTTGAGAGGAACTCAAAAATTGATGGAGCCTTAGGCGCCCTAGGTGTGTGTGTGTGTTGCTGGAAAATTCTGCACCTAGGCGCCTTGTGCCATGGGCGCCAAGGGCCCCAACTTTCTGGTGATTGTTTTGCCAATTTTGGCTTTTGGTTCTCATGTCCAAGTTAAATGGCTCGTGCAAAATGATTTTTAGCGTCAAATGTGCTGTATCCCATGTTTTACCAAGGCGCCCCATGCATGGGCGCCGTGTTCCCTGCGCCAGTTTTTGGGTGTTCCTGCGCCAATTCTGTGTCTGGGCGCTAGGCGCCCTACGCCAGTTTTTCCTGCGCCTGTCTCGCTGTGTTCCCAGTTTTGGTGCTAGGCGCCTTGGCCATGGGCGCCAAGGGCGCCACTGTTGTGTTGCATATTTTCTCAAAATTCTTTTTGGGTTCTCATACACTGAATAAATGGCTCGTGTAAAATAATTTTTGGAGTCAAAGGAGTTGTTCCCTGTCCTGGCCTTAGGCGCCTAGTCCATGGGCGCCAATGATGCGTGTCACATTTTGCCAAAATTTTTGCTGGGTTCTTATATACTGGATAAATGGCTCGTGTAAAACAAATTTTGGAGTCAAATGAGCTGTTTTCCGTGTTGGCCTTAGGCGCCTAGTGCCTGGGCGCCGTGTTCCCCTGCGCCAGTTCCTGCGCCAGTTCCTGCGCCAGGCCAGTGTTGCTGCTCCTAGGCGCCCAGCGCCTATGCGCCAGTTCCAGAATGTCTAAGTATTTTTCCGATTTTGTTTCAATCATAACTTTTGACTCGGTTATCCAAATTTGACGGTTCAAAATGCGTCTCGAAGCTAATTTCGGTGTCTATCCAGATGTTCTGGTTTTATGCAAAAATGGATTATTTTACTGGTGGTTCTAGACTGAAGTTGTTCAAGGTGTCTAATTGCAATTTTTATTCACTTTCTTCCATTTCGTGTCAATGTCCTAAAACGGTTAATTAAAATGGTACTGATTTATTTGGGGAATTTATTGGTGAGTTTTATTGGTGAGTTTATTTGGTGAGTTTTATTGGTGAGTCTATTTGGTGAGTTATCTGGTGAGTTTATTGGTGAGTTTAATTGGTGAATTTTGTGGTGTGTTGTGGTGTATTGTCATGGCGTCTCATGAACCATGTGCATTATCGGTGAGCAGAGGCTTCGGCCTAATTTTAATTGGTGAGCAGAGGCTTCGGCCTAATTGTATTTGGTGACGGATCCGCTATGCATGTGCCCGTGGAGTTTGGGTTACATTTCATGCATAACCATACATTCTGTAATGTTGTTTGGAATTGTAATTTTGATGTGGTTGCTGCCATTGTTGTGAATCGGTGTTCCTAGTTACTTTTCCTATGCAGTGCTTATTCCATATGTTATTAATTATGTAAAGAGACTCACCCTACTGCTTTTATGTTGCTTCCCATGTCGGCAACGTGCAGGTAATAGCGAGTGAAGGTTGCCCTTATGCCTTCGTCTGGTAGGGAGTGTCATGCTCTGATACGTAGCACCGGGGGGGGGGGGCGTCTTATGCTTATGTGTTATTTTATTTATAGTGTTAGACTGTTATTGGTGATGTATTGGACCTGTTTCCGAACTTATTATTATTTTCGCTGTGGTAGTGACTGTATTTAGTTGATGCGAACTAAACAGGTATTTTATGGTGCTATGTATCTTGTGGCTTTTAGCCGAACTATGCGATTGGAAGTTGTTGATTTAATGTAGTAAGTGTAGCACTCTCTTATATTGTTTTTCAAAAAAAAAAAAAAAAACTCTGATTTTATTAAATAGTAAGGTTATTAGAAGGGGGTGTTACATTAGTGGTATCAGAGCAGTTCGGTCTGTCCGGCCAAGTCGTCCTGCCATAGTGTCTTATGGCAAATAAGAATTGTTAGATTAGTTCTAAATTTCTGTTTGTGCTGCAGTGATACTTTGAAATGGCTGGAAGAAACGATGCTGCTCTAGCTGCTGCTCTGCAGGCTATGGCTCAGGCTGTTGGGAACCAGCAAAATGGTGCTGAAAATGCTGGGACTCGCAGTTTAGCCACGTTCCAGAGGGAGAATCCCCCGTTTTTAAGGGCAAGTATAATCCAGATGGTGCTCTAGCATGGCTGAAAGAGATTGAAAGGATATTTCGTGTCATGGATTGTAATGATGCGCAGAAGGTCAGGTATGGTATCCATACACTGGCAGAAGAAGCTGATGATTGGTGGATGGAGGTTAGGTAGAGGTTAGAAACTGCTAATGAGGAGATAACTTGGGCTGTTTTCCGTAGAGAGTTCTTACGGAAGTATTTTCCAAAGGATGTGAGGGGAAAGAAAGAAATAGAATTCCTTGAGCTAAAGCAAGGAAACATGACAGTGACAGAGTATGCTGCCAAGTTCACTGAATTGGCTAAGTTTTACCGCCATTATGCTGATGCTGATTCTGAATTCTCAAAATGTATTAAGTTTGAGAATGGACTGAGGGCTGATATAAAGAAAGCTATAGGGTACCAGAAGATTCGGGTATTCGCTGATTTAATCGACAGTTGCAGGATATTCGAAGAGGATAGTAATGCTCATTCCAAGGTCATGAGAGATCAGAGGGGTAAATTTCAGAACCGGGGTAAGCCATATGAGGTTCCTGCTGGTAAGGGTAAGCAGAGGTATGATGATAGTAAGAAGCCAAGTGGGGGAGATGCCCCTGCGAAGGTTGTGTGCTACAGGTGTGGCAAGCCCGGCCATAAGAGTTTTGACTGCTCGGATAATAAATGTTTCAAGTGCGGTAAGGAAGGTCATATAGCCTCTAATTGTGAAAAGAAGGACGTGGTGTGTTACAACTGTGGGGAAGTAGGTCATATTAGTACCAAGTGTACTAAGCCGAAGAAAGAGAAGTTCAGTGGAAAAGTGTTTGCTCTCGCAGGATCAGAGGATACTAATGAGATTAGAGGTACATGTTTTATTAATGGTATTCCTTTGATTGCTATTATTGATACCGGTGCTACGCATTCATTTATTGCTGCTTTATGTGCTAAGAAATTGGACCTTGCTTTGTCTTCTATGATGAGGGAGATGGTTATTGACACTCCAGCTAAGGGTTCAGTAACTACCTCTCTTGTGTGTGCTAAGTGCCCTCTGTCAATCTTCGGCAGAGATTTCCTTGTTGACCTTATTTGTTTGCCGTTGGGAGGGTTGGATGTCATTCTTGGTATGGACTGGTTAGTAGTTAACCATGTGCATATTAATTGTTTTCGTAAATCTGTGAGTTTCCTTCCTCCCGAAGAAGAAGAATCCGTTTTGTTGCCTGCTGGTCAATTGCATAAGGTAATGAAAGAGGGAGTTCATCTGTTTGCTTTGATGGCGTCATTGTCTGCTGAGAATCAGGCGATCATTGAAGGGTTACAAGTAGTGTGTGAGTTTTCTGAAGTGTTCCCGGATGAAATTCCAAGTGTCCCGCCAGAGAGGGAGGTTGAGTTTGCTATTGATCTTTTACCCGGTACTAGGCCTGTGTCTATGGCACCGTACCGGATGTCAGCCTCAGAGTTGTCTGAATTGAAAAAGCAACTAGAAGATCTACTTGAGAAGAAATTTGTAAGGCCAAGTGTGTCACCATGGGGTGCTCCGGTATTGTTGGTGAAAAAGAAGGATGGGAGTATGAGACTTTGTGTCGATTATAGGCAATTGAACAAGGTGACAATAAAGAACAGGTATCCGCTCCCCAGAATTGATGATTTGATGGACCAGTTGGTAGGTGCTAAAGTGTTTAGCAAAATCGATTTGAGATCGGGTTATCACAAGATCAAGGTAAAAGATGAAGACATTCAGAAGACAACTTTCAGAACGAGATATGGGCACTATGAGTATTCTGTGATGCCGTTTGGTGTTACCAACGCGCCGGGAGTGTTTATGGAGTACATGAATCGTACCTTCCATAGTTACTTGGATCGGTTTGTAGTAGTGTTTATTGACGACATTCTGGTGTATTCCAAGACGGAGGAGGAGCACGCCGAACATTTGAGGTTAGTACTAGAAGTGTTGAGAGAAAAGAAATTGTATGCAAAGTTGTCTAAGTGTGAGTTCTGGCTGAATGAAGTAGGTTTCCTTGGTCATATCATCTCTGGTAATGGTATAGCTGTGGATCCAGCCAAGGTTGATGTTGTGTTGCAATGGGAGAGCCCGAAGTCAGTTACAGAGATTAGAAGCTTCTTGGGATTAGCTGGTTATTACAGGAGGTTTATTGAAGGTTTCTCGAAGTTGGCCCTTCCGTTGACTCAATTGACGTGTAAGGGAAAAGCATTTGTGTGGGATGCTCGCTGTGAGGAGAGCTTCAATGAGTTGAAGAAGAGGTTGACAACATCGCCCGTTTTGACTTTGCCTGTTCCAGATCAACCGTTTGTAGTGTATTGTGATGCTTCCAAGATGGGTTTGGGAGGTGTGTTGATGCAAGAAGGTAAGGTAGTAGCTTATGCGTCTAGACAGTTGAGGACCCATGAGAAGAACTACCCTACTCATGATTTGGAGCTGGCTGCGATTGTATTTGTGCTGAAGATTTGGAGGCACTATCTGTATGGTACTAGATTTGAAGTGTTTAGTGACCATAAGAGCTTGAAATACTTGTTTGATCAGAAGGAGCTGAATATGAGACAGAGACGTTGGTTAGAATTGCTGAAGGATTATGATTTCGGCTTGAACTATCACCCCGGCAAAGCTAATGTCGTGGCTGATGCTTTAAGTCGGAAGACCTTGCATATGTCGGCTATGATGGTGAAAGAATTAGAGATGATTGAACAGTTCCGGGATATGAGTCTGGTTTGTGAAGTGACACCGCAGAGTGTCAGATTGGGGATGTTGAAGATTGGCAATGAATTTTTGGTTAGTATTCGAGAAGCCCAAAAATCAGATGTAAAGTTGGTGGACTTGTTAATTGTGAATGGTCAAGCTGTGAATGGGGATTTCAAGTTAGATTCCCAAGGTGTATTGAGATTCAGGGATAGGATCTGCATTCCTGATGATGTTGAGATGAAGAGAATGATTCTTGAGGAGAGCCATAGGAGCAAGTTGAGTATCCATCCAGGGGCTACGAAAATGTACCAAGATTTGAAGAAGTTGTTCTGGTGGCCTGGTATGAAGAAGGATGTGGCACAGTTTGTGTATTCTTGTCTGACTTGTCAAAAGTCTAAGATTGAGCATCAGAAGCCCGCGGGGTTGATGCAGCCGTTGGAGATTCCAGAATGGAAATGGGATAGCATTTCCATGGACTTTGTGACTAGTTTGCCTAGAACCGTGAGAGGATTTGATGCTATATGGGTGGTTGTGGATAGGCTGACGAAGTCTGCTCACTTCTTACCAATTGATATCACATATCCAGTTCCAAAGTTAGCAGAGATCTACATCAAGACAATTGTGAAGTTGCATGGCGTTCCGCTTAGTATTGTATCTGATAGAGATCCAAGATTCACTTCTGAATTTTGGAAAAGTTTGCAAGAAGCTTTGGGTTCTAAGTTGAGGTTGAGCTCCGCTTATCATCCGCAGACAGATGGTCAGACGGAGAGGACTATTCAGTCGTTAGAAGACTTGTTGAGAGCATGTGTTCTTGAGCAGGGAGGTTCGTGGGATTCTCATCTTCCGTTGATTGAGTTCACCTACAATAACAGTTTTCATTCTAGCATTGGAATGGCACCGTTTGAGGCGTTGTATGGTCGGAGATGTAGGACTCCGTTATGTTGGTACGAATCTGGAGAGAGTGCAGTATTGGGGCCTGAGATTGTGCGAGAAACAACTGAGAAGGTAAAATTAATCCGTGAGAAGATGAAAGCGTCGCAGAGTCGACAAAAGAGCTATCATGATAAGAGAAGGAAGGATTTAGAGTTTCAGGCCGGTGATCATGTGTTTCTGAGAGTCACTCCGGTGACTGGTGTTGGGCGTGCCTTGAAATCAAAGAAGTTAACTCCCCGTTTCATTGGTCCGTATCAGATTACGGAGAGGGTGGGGAGTGTTGCCTATAGGGTGGCTTTGCCGCCTAATCTTTCGAACTTGCATGATGTGTTTCACGTATCACAACTTCGAAAGTATGTTCCGGACCCGTCTCATGTGATTCAGATGGATGAAGTAGAGGTACGGGATAATCTCACTGTGGAGACTATGCCTGTGCGAATTGAAGATAGAGAAGTGAAGATTCTGAGAGGGAAGGAGATTCCTTTGGTGAAAGTCGTTTGGTTAGGAGCTGCTGGTGAGAGTATGACTTGGGAGCTGGAGAGTAAGATGCGGGAAGCATATCCGGAGTTGTTTGAATCAGGTAAGAATTTCGAGGGCGAAATTTTCTAAGTGGGGGAGAGTTGTAACACCCAAAATAATTTAATTAATTATTTGATTAAATTATTTAAGTGTTGCATTATTATTGTTATATTAATTTATTAATGTTGTATTTTTATTTAATTTGAAGGGAGTGGTGATGGTAATTCCGGAATGTTAGGATTGGCCCAAGCCCAAGCCCATTGACTTAGGCCTAGGCAAATTTTAGCAAGGGTTTGAGACAAGTGTCTCATTTGTGCAAAAGAAAGAAAAGGATTCGAAGAGAGGAGAGAAGAAAAGAGGAAAGAAACTTGCGAAGATGAGAGTGAGAAAGAAGGGCGCGGCGGTGCTAGGGCAAAGGAGGAGGGCCTTTCGCGTGGAACCTAAGGAAGGAGGAGAGCTTGGATCGTTGTGGTGTTGGTGAATTTCTAGGGTGCCTTGCGAGTTCTTCACTTCTAAGAGGTTAGGGGGTTCTTCTTTCCATTCTTAATAGCTTATGTGATGAGTATCGTATATGGTTAGGTTCTAGGGTGATTTTCTTGAATGAATTGTGTATTATGATGTTGTTGTCATGCTGAAAATCGTATGTGCTGGAAATATGTTGTTTTGGTGTTGAATTGTAGACAATAGGAATTGCGCATGCCCATTGTTTGGTATTATGATTGAATGAATTCTTGGTGAAAAACGTGATGGTTAGTATTCATATTGATGATAGGTGTTGGGGATTTAATTTGGTATTTTTATGTTGAGAGGAACTCAAAAATTGATGGAGCCTTAGGCGCCCTAGGTGTGTGTGTGTGTTGCTGGAAAATTCTGCACCTAGGCGCCTTGTGCCATGGGCGCCAAGGGCCCCAACTTTCTGGTGATTGTTTTGCCAATTTTGGCTTTTGGTTCTCATGTCCAAGTTAAATGGCTCGTGCAAAATGATTTTTAGCGTCAAATGTGCTGTATCCCATGTTTTACCAAGGCGCCCCATGCATGGGCGCCGTGTTCCCTGCGCCAGTTTTTGGGTGTTCCTGCGCCAATTCTGTGTCTGGGTGCTAGGCACCCTGCGCCAGTTTTTCCTGCGCCTGTCTCGCTGTGTTCCCAGTTTTGGTGCTAGGCGCCTTGGCCATGGGCGCCAAGGGCGCCACTGTTGTGTTGCATATTTTCTCAAAATTCTTTTTGGGTTCTCATACACTGAATAAATGGCTCGTGTAAAATAATTTTTGGAGTCAAAGGAGTTGTTCCCTGTCCTGGCCTTAGGCGCCTAGTCCATGGGCGCCAATGATGCGTGTCACATTTTGCCAAAATTTTTGCTGGGTTCTTATATACTGGATAAATGGCTCGTGTAAAACAAATTTTGGAGTCAAATGAGCTGTTTTCCGTGTTGGCCTTCGGCGCCTAGTGCCTGGGCGCCGTGTTCCCCTGCGCCAGTTCCTGCGCCAGTTGCGCCAGGCCAGTGTTGCTGCTCCTAGGCGCCCAGCGCCTATGCGCCAGTTCCAGAATGTCTAAGTATTTTCCCGATTTTGTTTCAATCATAACTTTTGACTCGGTTATCCAAATTTGACGGTTCAAAATGCGTTTCGAAGCTAATTTTGGTGTCTATCCAAATGTTCTGGTTTTATGCAAAAATGGATTATTTTACTGGTGGTTCTGGACTGAAGTTGTTCAAGGTGTCTAATTGCAATTTTTATTCACTTTCTTCCATTCCGTGTCATTGTCCTAAAACGGTTAATTAAAATGGTACTGATTTATTTGGGGAATTTATTGGTGAGTTTTATTGGTGAGTTTATTTGGTGAGTTTTATTGGTGAGTCTATTTGGTGAGTTATCTGGTGAGTTTATTGGTGAGTTTAATTGGTGAATTTTGTGGTGTGTTGTGGTGTATTGTCATGGCGTCTCATGAACCATGTGCATTATCGGTGAGCAGAGGCTTCGGCCTAATTTTAATTGGTGAGCAGAGGCTTCGGCCTAATTGTATTTGGTGACGGATCCGACATGCATGTGCCCGTGGAGTTTGGGTTGCATTTCATGCATAACCATACATTCTGTAATGTTGTTTGGAATTGTAATTTTGATGTGGTTGCTGCCATTGTTGTGAATCGGTGTTCCTAGTTACTTTTCCTATGCAGTGCTTATTCCATATGTTATTAATTATGTAAAGAGACTCACCCTACTGCTTTTATGTTGCTTCCCATGTCGGCAACGTGCAGGTAATAGCGAGTGAAGGTTGCCCTTATGCCTTCGTCTGGTAGGGAGTGTCATGCTCTGATACGTAGCACCGGGGGGGGGGGGGGGCGTCTTATGCTTATGTGTTATTTTATTTATACTGTTAGACTGTTATTGGTGATGTATTGGACCTGTTTCCGAACTTATTATTATTTTCCCTGTGGTAGTGACTGTATTTAGTTGATGCGAACTAAACAGGTATTTTATGGTGCTATGTATCTTGTGGCTTTTAGCCGAACTATGCGATTGGAAGTTGTTGATTTAATGTAGTAAGTGTAGCACTCTCTTATATTGTTTTTCAAAAAAAAAAAAAAACTCTGATTTTATTAAATAGTAAGGTTATTAGAAGGGGGTGTTACAGGTGGTCCCCTCTCCCATTTATCCTTCACAAGTGCCAACACAAAATTTCATAGAGAGAGAAAGGGTGTGAGGCAACTTCCTTTGAGAGAGAGAGAGGCAGGGGCGACCACAATTTCTCCTCTTGGTCCAATCTCGTTTTCTTCTTCGCTGATTGCCCAGGACCGATCACGTTTTCGCAAACGGAAATTTCGAGGTACCTTTCTTTCTTTCTCATTTTATTTCGAGAAGTGTGACCGGGCCTGTTAGGCGAGAGAGGGAGGGCTGAGGAGCTGCGTGAGAGGGAGGACCGATCAGGGGTGATGAGGCGTGATCGCCCCTGTTGATATTAGAGAGAGGACCGATCAGCTGTGATGAGGCGCGATCGCCCTTGTTGATATTAGAGAGAGGACCGATCAGCTGCGTGAGAGGGAGGACCGATCAGGGGTGTTGAGGCTTGATCGCCCCTGTTGATTTGAGAGAGAGGGCCGATCAGGCCAAGGGAGGACCGAGCAGAGGTGATGATGCGTGGTCGCCCTTGTTGATTTGAGGGCCGATCTTGGTAAGATGAGGGCCAAGCAGAGAGAGGGACGAGCGCATCCTGGTAAGTGAGGGACGAGCAGAGGAGTGAGGGGAGAGCAGAGGGGTGAGGGCGAGCAGAGGAGAGTGAGGGACGAGCAGAGGAGTGAGGGGGAGCAGAGGAGAGTGAGGGACGAGCAGAGGAGTGAGGGGCGAGCAGAGGGGTGAGGGAGAGCAGAGGAGAGTGAAGGACGAGCAAAGGAGTGAGGGGCGAGCAGGAAGAGAGGACGAGCAGAGGGTTGTGTTTTCCTTCACATGCCAAGTTTATCACTTCACTCATCATTTGATTCCCTCACATGCTGAGTCCATCACTTCATGCATCATTTGATTCCCTCGCATGCTAAGTCCATCACTTCATGCCTTATTTTATTCCTTCACATGGTACTTTTGTGATTTCTTCTTGTTCTGATTTTGGTCTATTTTTGATACAAGAGGTTTAACCCTTATCTTGCTTGAGCGAGGGAGGGCATCACAGCTTTGTGATTTCTGAGAGAGTGAAGGGCAGTCACAAATTGTGATTTTTGAGAGAGTAAGGAGGGTGATCAGGAGGTGTGATCGCCCCTGTCGAAGGGAGGACCACTCATGCATCACATAATCTCTTTTTATGCTAAGTCCATCACTTCACTCATCATCTTAGTGAGGCCCGGTCACGTTGGTTAGAGGATCCCCGGTCACCTTAGTGAGAGGGAGGCCACAGATAGGTATCCCTCCCAAACATGTATTTCTCCGTTTAGGCCTTCAAGACATCAGAATTGAGTTTTTAGCGTAATTGAAGAATTGTAGCTCGATTTCTTAGCTTTCCAACGCATGCTCGCACGCCTCCGTCGGATAAACACGGACGAAGTTATGGTCTAAAAACTAGACAGCACCCTTGTAGGTGGGAATCTCTAGTGTCCGTGACCTCATGGTCTCACGCGTGTTTGATTTTTGCGCCTTTCTTGGCGCTTGATACCCAAGACCTCATGGTCTCATGCTTTGCTGGTGATTTCGCGCGTGTGCGCTTTTTCGTTGGACTTAGGATTTTTTCAAGTAGATAGTCGCTAAGTTTGGCTTGCTTTAGGTAGTTGAGTTGCCTACGCCCACCGTGACAATTTGTAATGAACTGTATCCTTAGCACAGTTTACCAAGATTCGGCCCGGATAGAACTCGTCCAAAGTGGTTGTGACCACCAAGGTCATTTTGAAGTATACCCTTGGCACAGTTTACCGGGACTCGGCCCAGGTAGAACTCGCCCAAGGGGTTGTGACCACCAAGGTCAGCTTGAAGTATACCCTTGGCACAGTTTACCAGGACTCGTCCCGGATAGAACTCGCCCAAGGGGTTGTGACCTCCAAGGTCAGCTTGAAGTACACCCATGGCACAGTTTACCGGGACTCGGCTCAGATAGAACTCGCCCAAGGAGTTGTGACCACCAAGGTCACTTACTTGTTTTGGCGTGCCATGACACTCTTGACTCCATTACTAGGCACCCTAACTATGGAGTTGGGCCCTTTTTCTTTCTTGATCTTAAGGAATTTTCTTTGGAACAAGTGTTAATGCTAGTGAGCTAGAGTAAAAACTGTAATTGCAAAATGAACTTTGTTAATCATTCATATCGAGCTTTACATTTCGCATTTGCGCCCAAACAACAAAATTCTTAACTAGGCCTAGCTCTAGGTTCAGATCTTGATGCTATGCTCTCTATTCAGAGTCATGAGTCTCATCCTCTTCTTCATTCACGTACTGGGCCAGCTTCCCTTCGCGGACCAGCTCTTCAATGTCATCCCTGAGGGTGTTGCATTTGTTGGTACCGTGCCCATAACTTTTGTGATAACAGCAGTATTTCTTAGAGATTCGGCATTTCCTTTGCACGAGAGGTTCAGACTGTTGGATGTCCCGAAACTTCGCGTCGGCGCACTCGGCAAGGATCTCAGCCTGGGATGTGTTCAGCAGGGTGTACTCTGAGAAGCAACCTTGTCGGGGTCCGGACTCCCGAGGGGTTCTCTCATCTTGGGCTCCCTTCTGCCATGGTTCTTCAATGGCCTTGTAGGCCAGCTTGTCCTCCTTGCTGCCAACCTTGGCTTCCTCTTGGTACGCCATGTTGTCTTCTTCATAGTCCATGTACTTTTGTGCCTTCCGAAGGAACTCATCCAAGCTTCGGGGTTTGTTAACCTCCACGTCCCTTTGAAACAGGCTTCCCTTCTTGAGGCCATCCTTCATCCAAAAGAGCCTCTCTTGCGTCAAAGACACACTTAGAGCAAGTGTACTCTATCGCAGAAGTAGTATAAAAATTATCGTCTCCACAGGGATTAATTAATAAGTACCAAACTATTCAAGATTAATTATTATTTAGACTAACAAATATTGGTGATTGTAGAAACTAAAATAAGAAAAAGTAAAAAGCACGAACTCAAATTGTAAAGTTTAACCAATGGAGAGAAGCCTAGGACTACGGTTTCACTTGCAAGTTTCGATTCCTATATGTCTAATTCTACCTGAATCCCCTTATTTTATTCAATTACCAATCCCTTTACTAAAGCTATTAACCCGTTTGGTCATTCACGATTAATATTCTTTTCCCTAAATTAACCCTAGTTTGATCATTCTAGAATTTAAATTTAAGGAAAACATAAGGTACAAAAAGGTTGAATGATTGGAAGACTAAATTAAAGTTTGGTCATTCATTAATTATAGTCTCAATTATCGTATAGGTCCACCAACTAATTGCAGTACGGTCGCTGATCAACTAATTGATTATGAACATGCAAAGGTTGTCAATCCTAATTATGCGATAAAGCAATAGGATAATATTAATTGAAATAAAAGTCGGGAATTCAAAGCATAAATTAAAACATAAAAAGGTCTCTAGTCTTGCAAGATCAACCTAGACCCTAGTAGAGGATTTAGCTATCCATAGAGACTAAGAACAATGGAATAAAATTAGGAGTCATGATTTACAGAGATAAAAATAACCCGGATTAGAGAAAATTTTTATCTTGAATTTTCTGTCTCCTTTTTCTGCATCCAAGCTCTCTCACAGTGTCAAGAACGGGTATCCAAAACTCCCCTTTCTCCTTGCCAGCGCTACTGTTTCTCCACTGTTGTTGCGACGCTCTTTGTTAATTCCCGTATGTGCCGTCAATGATGCGTTCCCCTTTCTAATTATTAAAAATCTCCTTTTTTGCCATGTGCGGCACTTTTCCTGCCCTCTAAATTGTCGTGTTCCTTTCTTTCTTCTTTTTCAAGTCTAGGGTAGAGTCCGTGTGCCTAAATCAAATTATGGGTCTGATCTTGGCTTTCCAAACAGGCCATGGGCCTTGTTTTTATTGGGCTGATAACAAAGCCAACTAAGAATTTGACTTTGATTTCTTCTTTTATTTTTGAGCCCTTATATATATATATATATATATATTGAACTTTGAGTGACATAAAATTGGACTTTTATTCTTCTTATCTTTTTCTATCTTTCTGCAAAATAAGAGCAAATTAAGTTAGTAATTTATATTATTAATAATAACTGCTCTAAAAATGACTCAAAAGTGTCTCTAAAAACTACACTAAATTGGAGCTTATCAGCCTCCTCTTGTCTTCAAGGTTCCTGACGTTGGCAGCCTCCTTGTTGAACCTTTCCAGATATTCTCTAAGTGTTTCTTTCTCTCCCTGCCTGATTGCCCTAAGAAACTCTTCAGATTTTGGCTTCAAGCGGGAGGCGGCAAACCAGGTCGTGAACATGGTAGCTAGTTGTCCCCAGGATGAGACCGAGTTTGGTTTCAACTTCTGGAACCAAGCCAGTGCTGAATCCGTGAGAGTGAGGGGAAAGATCTTGTAGTGGACAGGTTCTTTTTCCCCCGGTAACACATCATGACTGATAAGTAGGCCAGTTCCGTCATACATTTTGAGGGCTGGGAGCTTTTCTAAGGTCCTCGGAATTGGGCAGTCGTCAACCTTCCTAGTGAAGGGTCCTTCATTGGAGGTCCATCGTGAGTTGTGAGGTGACCAGTCCCCGAGATCTATGTCTCGACGGTCACGTCGGGCTGGGGATCTCCTCGAGGTAGATCTATGGCGATGCCTCTTATGGGTCTTGGCTCGGCTCCGTGACCTCTCGCGTGAATTGGAGGTTGCAAGCGATGAGGTCCTGAGGGGAGACTCCTTAGGCCAGTATGTACCGTTAGGCGAGATTGGAGGGGTTCTTGGAGGTGAATCTAATCCTTGGTGCCTGCCGCGTCGAGGAGGAGAGTGGCGAGCTCGCTTCCGTCTAGGTGGAGAGCGATGATTGTGATGACGCCTGAGTGGAGATTTGCGGCGCCTGGAGCTCATTGTCCTTGGGGAAGGAGTGTTCCAGTGAGGATGGGGTTGCTCAGGCATGGCTACGATTCGCCTCTCTATCTGCTTGAGGCGTGCCTCTTGCTGCAACATAGTCGGGGTGCGGTTGCATAGCAGGTCCAAGAGCTGGCGGATGGTCGCCGCATCCCCAGGTTGGACAGGGATTTTGATCGAGGCTGGCTGGGGTGCCGGGACCTGAATATCTTGATCTGGCGTGGAAGTATCAAGGCCTTCGGGAGTGCCCTTTGGCTGGGGTTTGGATTTGCGGTCTACCTCTGAGTGCCATGGGAAAGCAGGAGGAAGTTCAAAAAGTAGGGATGGTGTGAAAGATAGATAACTCCCACTGTGGTCGCCAATGTTTTGTACCTTTACCTCGCCACGGAATGGACCGAGCATGTAGTTGGTAGGGTAGTTGGTTTACTTGGATGAACTTCTGATAGCACCAGGAGGTAGAGGACTGGTCGAGCTTGGATGGATAGGATCAGGGAATGCTGCTTGTGAGCTGGCCTACTTGTGACCTAGCCTGCGTGTGACCTGACCTACTTGTGACCTGGCCTATTTGCGATCGGGCCTGGGGCGAGCAAGACCGCTGATGATGAGTTGATGTCAAAACGTTCCCAGGTGGGGTACCTGCGAAGCCACTCCGATGCTCAAGTCAGTATTGAGGATAATAGAGTAGGATAGCAAGGAATGATAATCTCCCTTTTAATGGCAAAGCATGTCGGTATTTATAGGGATCTGTGCTAGCTTTGAGCCGTCGGATTGGTCAGGTGGATCTGAGCGATTGAGGCGCAATAGCCATAAATGGGCTGATTTATCATGGATATGGGCCAAAGTTTATTGGGCTTAGTCATGTCCAATTGCTGGAGTGGGTCTCATGATCCAGTCCAGAACAGTTGCCCCCCAAGTCGAGATTATCCTGGGGGATGGTCTTGACTTGACGTTGTCGTGAAGGATGCCCTGGTAGGTTAGGTCGCCCTCACGGCTCGTGCCGTCGTCGGGCCTGTTAAGTTCGACAGCTGATCATAACAATTATCATGTCTGTCTCTTAGCATTTTGTACTGATTTGCCTTGATCGAGGTGATTCATGGTAAGTAACTTTTAATCATTTTTTACCTTGTATAGATAGGGGGTGGTCCCCTCTCCCATTTATCCCTCACAAGTGCCAACACAAAATTTCATACAAAGAGAAAGGGTGTGAGGCAACTTCCTTTGAGAGAGAAGGAGGGAGGGGCGACCACAATTTCTCCTCTTGGTCCAATCTCGTTTTCTTCTTCACTGATTGCCCAGGACAGATCACGTTTTCGCAAACAAAAATTTCGAGGTACCTTTCTTTCTTTCTCATTTTATTTTGAGGAGTGTGACCGGGCCTGTTAGGCGAGAGAGGGAGGGCCGAGGAGCTGCGTGAGAGGGAGGACCGATCATGGGTGATGAGGCGTGATCTCCCATGTTGATATTAGAGAGAGGACCGATCAGTTGTGATGAGGCGTGATCGCCCTTGTTGATACTAGAGAGAGGACCGATCAGCTGCGTGAGAGGGAGGACCGATCAGGGGTGATGAGGCTTGATCGCCCCTGTTGATTTGAGAGAGAGGACCGATCAAGCAAAGGAAGGACCGAGCAGAGGTGATGATGCGTGACCACCCTTGTTGATTTGAGAGAGAGGACCGATCAGGCCAAGGGAGGACCGAGCAGAGGTGATGATGCGTGGTCGCCCTTGTTGATTTGCGGGCCGATCCTGGTAAGATGAGGGCCGAGCAGAGAGAGGGCCAAGCGTAACCTTGTGTATTTTGAGATACATGGCCGATCACCAGATGTGGTCCTTGAGAGAGCAGGACTGATCAGGATGTGAGGGGGCGACCAGGAAGAGTGAGGGGCGAGCAGAGGAGAGTGAGGGACGAGTAGAGGAGTGAGGGGCGAGTAGAGGGGGTGAGGGCGAGCCGAGAGTGAGGGGCGAGCAGAGGAGTAAGGGGCGAGCAGAAGAGAGTGAGGGACGAGCAGAGGAGTGAGGGGCGAGCAGAGGGGTGAAGGCGAGCAGAGGAGAGTGAAGGACGAGCAGAGGAGTGATGGGCGAGCAGAGGAGTGAGGGCGAGCAGGAGGAGTGAAGGACGAGCATAGGGTTGTGTTTTCCTTCACATGCCAAGTCCATCACTACACTCATCATTTGATTCCCTCACATGCTGAGTCCATCACTTCATGCATCATTTGATTCCCTGTTGCGCCCGAAAAAGTCCCCGAGGGAGAACCTTCCTCGTTCACAACTTTTCCTAAGACAATGAAGCCGCCACCAATATTTATTAAGGAAAATATTAGGAAAACCTTTTTAGAAAGCGATTGGTCTTGCGAAACTAGAGAATAGGGTTCGGGGGTCGGTTACGTGCGGGGAAGGTGTTAGCACCCCACACGTCCTCTCTACTGAGAGGGAACCTTTAATTAAATGTGTGGTTTTAGTATGTTGACTTGAAAATACTTAATTTTGCCTCTCTACTTCTTATTGAGAAATTCTTAATGAAAATCTTTATTTATTATGAAAAAGGGGGGGGGGGGGGAGAAAGGGTTTTTAAGAAAAACGCTTGACGGGACATGGCCCGCTCCTACGTATCTCCTCGGTGCGATGGAGAACTCAAAGCTACGTAGTTCTTCTTTGTCTTTTTGAAAAGTTTTTGTTTTTTATCTTTTTTTAGTGAGTTTTCGAAATAGGACGAGCATTTAGTGAATGATTAAACTAACCAAGGTTATGGGTAATCACCGCTAAGTACTCTAGAAAATGAGAGTCAATACCACTAGTTAGACGAACAAAGGTTCTGATTGACTATTAGTAGCAACCCGTTTTTATTTGCTCTTTTGAAAGTGGTCTTCGAAAGGGATTGATTGGCACGAATGATCAAGCTAACAAAGGTTATGAGTGATCATCGCTTGTTGTTCTTTCGGGAAAAAGACATTGCTACCAATGGCTAGACGAACAAAGGTTCTGATTAGCCACTAGCGACAATGGGTTGAAAATGTTTTTAGAAGGGAAGAGGTTTTTGTTCTGAAAATGATATTGGTTTGCGAAAGTGATTCTTTTTTGTTATGAAAATAACTCTTTTCTTTTTGTTATGCAAATGCTAAACTTTTTATGATCGCGCTTGACGAGAATGTGACTCGCTCCTACGTATCCCAAATGGGAATCAAAGCGACGTAGTTCTAACGAGCCTTAAAAATGAAAATCTTTCATGATGATCAAACTAACAAAGGTTATGATGGACCACCGCTAATAACTTGTTTTTGATTCTTTGATACTTAGAAAGATGCTTTTTGAAATTGGACGCGTTTATGATAATCAAACCAACAAAGGTTGTGATGGATTATCACTAGTAGCTTGCTTTATGCTTACGAAAATTATTTTGAAATTGGGGCTTTCATGACAATCAAACCAACAAAGGTTGTGATGGATTGCCACTAGTAACCGTTTTTGTGCCGGGTCGTTTAAGAAATGAAAACAATGAATGCAAGAAAGAATTGGTGGATTCAAGCATAACACAATCAGTGGAATCAAATCATTAAGCAACAATATTTGAATTTGCAAACAACAATCAAGCCTAAATTACACATATTAGATCACAACACATAGATAGGAAAGGAAGAAACTTGAATTGGGCATTAAGCAAAATACAAGAGTAGGCGAGATTGAACCTAAATGCACATCTAGTGGAAGATGCTAGGCGAGAACCATACTCAAATATTTCTACAAAACGCAAGGGAATCTAAATGCACATCTAGTGGAAGATGCAATGTAAGGAATGGACCTATCTAAGTATTGATGATATTCTATATGAGAGTAGACAACGAAACTGTAAGCTTAAGCAAAAGAGTTGCCTCAATCATGATCATTGGCAAGCATAAGCAAGCAAATTATTTAGCGACCAAAGTATCAAAGAATGTTGAATCACTTTGGTCAATCCTCACACTTAAGATTAAGTGCACAAGTGCACAAGTGTGAATCACATTGCCAATCATCAACTTAAACAACTAAAGCTAAATAGAATCACATAGGGCAGTTTTGGCACGGATCACAATAATTAAATAATGACAAATGTAAAGACAGAAATACCTCTAATGAAGGCGGATCTTTCAACTTGAAGAATGCAACCCCAACTAACTCTTAGCGAAAGGTCAGCTCTGACTGACCAACGGAACGAAGAGAGCACAAATAAAATATAGAAGAGTTTTTCTGAAAAGATGAGATCTGCGAAAATTGGTTTCTCTGATCTCGTGAAAAATGTGTGCTTTTCTCTGATCTTCTGAAAATCTGTCTGTGTTCGTGTGTGATCTTGTGAAATCGGTGTCTGAGAAGCAGAGAGGAGTTGTGAAAATGTGGTCCGGTGTGTGAAACACTCTTGCCTATTTATAGGCGTAGGAAAAAATTGCTTTTTGAAAACCATTTAATGCAATACATAATCGATTAAGGCCTTCATTTGTTTAACATGACATAATCGATTATTTGATGGAAAAGGAAACCTTGGAGTAGCATGATAATCGATTATGCGTGAAGGAAAAACAAGTGTATAATCGATTATCAACCTTCCTAAAAAGGTGGTAATCGATTATATGCTTGGTTACAAGAAGGGAGTAATCGATTTATTTGATAAATATGGAAACCTTGAATAGCTTGATAATCGATTATGACATATAGTTATATTGAGCATGTAATCGATTATTGTTGTCAAGGAATTCACAAGATGGCTTGATAATCGATTATGAGGCTTAGTTGAAAGTGATGATAATCGATTATGTGATAAATAAGGAAACTTCCATTTGCTTCATAATCGATTATGTGTGATGTGCAAATGAAGGCTAATCGATTATTTGCTTCCTAATTGATTAGGATAATCGATTTATTGTTGTAAATAAGGAAACAATCGATTATTTGTTTTAGTAAAAATAGGAGAGTAATCGATTATGTGCTCTGAAAACATTCAGGCACATAATCTATTACCATAATCTATTATCTTTGTAAAAATATAGGATTTTAATTTCAAGCCTTCAACCAAAATATTTTTAGAAATATTTTTCAAAACTATTTTGATGCACCATGCATGTTTTGAAACACTCATCTCTCAGCTACTAAAAGTCATAGACCTTCAGTGATAGGACCTTACACAGTGTCCTAAAGAAAGCTTATAAACAATTTAGGTCTTCATCTTCAAAGGTGGCTTCTTCTCCAAACTGCTCCACTTTAATGCTTCCTGCTTTTTGATTCCAGTCCTGTACTCTAAAAAAATTATTTTCATGCAAAATTATTTTTATGAGTCCTTTTGTGAGAAATGACCAAAATGCCCTTTTTGACCCTAAAACCCTAATTTCCCCAAAAAGTGCATTCTAACCCTAAAAATGATTTCAAAAACTTTGGAGCGGTTTCTAGGACCCAAAATGCAATGCATAATTTATTTTTGTGTGGAAAATTAGGGTTTGGACCTAAGCCGGACAAAATTGGGGTATGACAGCTGCCCCTCTTTATTTGGATTTTACCATGAAATATGAATTGCGCGAGACATATTTCGAAGGTAAATAGAAATAAAGAATTCAGAAATTATACCAATTTTGTCCATTTGGAGAAATCCGAATTTTTTTTTTGGAAAGATAGACACTTTCGTGTTGATGCGAAAACAGTAAATGAAAACTGACGTGCAGACTGAAAGGTAAAATGGGCACTTGGCGTGCAAACAGAAACGGTAAAATGGGCACTTGCGTGCAGACAGAAAAGTAAAATGGGCACTTGCGTGCAGAAAGCGGTAAAATGGGCACTTGGCGTGCAGAAAGCGGTAAATGGGCACTTGGCGTGCGGAAAAGCGGTAAAATGGGCACTTGGCGTGCGGAAAAGCGGTAAATTGCCCGGGCTGCCTAAAACCTGTAATCCTTAAACGAACTCTTGACGAATCCGAGTTTGCACGTGGCTTTGAGGAGCACGCTCTTCCTGTTGGCCTTTTCGAGCGACCGGGGGGATCGTTATCAGCTCCGGAACTGATATACTGATCAATGCACGACGTCCACTGTATCTTAGGCTGATACAACTATTCCGTTGAACCTCACATGGGGCTGCGGTCCATCGCGTTGCTCGTACGCGACGTGAGACCTGGGCAAAAGGGAGCGATGATCTCTGTGCTCCAATCCGCAATGCGCGCTTGAGCGCTCTCTTTTCTTTTCTTTCCTTCTTTTCTATTTCTCTCTTTCCTTTTTTTTTCTTTCTGAACTCCCAACTTGGGGGAACATTTTCTGGAATCTGGGGGAGAGGGCTAACACCGAAGTGCTCATCCTCTCTTTGTACCTGAAAATGAACAAATGCATGCAATGCAAATGCCATGATTGCTGTTTTCTTTTTTCTTATGATGAATGATGAGTTTCTTATTTCCTTTGTCTATGTCGGATGAATGCATGATCTTCTACTATTCCTATATGCTTGATGAATGCAATGATTTTCCTTTTCTTCTCTTGTCTGTACGCAATGCATGATTTTCTTTTTCTTTTGCCTATGAATGCATGATTTTCTACTGTTCTTATATGCTTGATGAATGCAATGCCTGACTTTATTTGTTCTTTTGCTTTTCTCCTCTTCTTTTCTTTTGCTCTTTTTATGAAGTGCAGGTATGCGAATGCAACATTTTGGTGTTTGATGATATGTAATGAAATGGCAGATGACATGCAATGGAAAACTCTTTCTTCTTTTCCTTTTTTCTATGAAATGTGAATATTGCTGATGAATAACATGAAATGATGAATGACATGGGATTCTTTAGCTTTTTTCTTCTATGAGATGCAAGTATGATGTGATGCAACTGTATTGCTTTGATGTTTGAATGCAAATGTATGCGGTGATTGATGCTTTGATGAATGAAATGCTCCTGTTCTAACTTCTGTTTGTTTCTTTTTGCTTCTTCTATGAAATGCAAACATTAATATGATGCAATGCTCTGATGTTTGATGCAATGATTCTTGTTCTTTTTTCTTTTATGGAAATGCTAACGTTAATATGATGCATATGCACTGCTTTAATGTTTGATGATTGAATGACAAAGGAATGCTTTGTGAAATGATGAATGACATGGAATGCTTTTGTGTTGCTTTTGTGTTTCTTTTCTTTGTTTTCTTTTCTTTCTTTGCTTTTTCTGTGAAATATCTGATGCAAAATGTAATGCTCTAGTGATGAATGACATGCAATGATTTTGTTCTTTTCTTTTTATGAAGTGCGAACATTAATATGATGCCAATGCAATGAAAAGATTTCTGCTTTTTCTGTGCAACTGACGTGGAACGTTTTTTTCTTTTTGCTATGTGATGAATGCACAAAATGTGAAGATGCAAATGTAATGCTTTGATGCATATGCTATAATGCCTAGATGCATGAGGTAAACATTTTTGTATGATGAGATGCGAGACTTTGAATGCAAGGACTTGAGATGATTATTGACCATTTGTTGAAAAATTGAATTTGATTCAAACTCTGGTGTTCTCAAGGTTTTTATTTACAAACAACCTCACTTGTTTTCTCTTCTTTCCATGATGACTGAATTTTAGATATCACGTAAACAACTTGTGTTCTCTCTTTTGAAGCATTGTCTAGTAAGCATGCATAGGAGTGCAAATGTGAATGAATGAGTCAGTTAACTTGGAATTGGTTTAGGGCATGGACATTTATGGCAAGTGAAGGAATGACAGACATGGTTATTGCCGAAGCTTATGAGGGACCAAGAGATACAAGATTGCCCCAATTCAGGTCTTTGACGAGTGAATATCTTGCCCCTGTCTAGTGGTGACAACAACTAGGGGTGTAGAAGATGATGAATTTGGGAACGCTTCGGCTCTTGGGATGAAAGCTGGAATGAAAGGGGTTTTGCTTCAACCCACAGAATTTGATGTTGCCCCAGTCATAACAAGGACAAAGCTGCCCCAATCAGAATGACAAGGTCTTGTTTAGGATAGTGAGTTGAGAAATTGCCCCGGTGAGGTTTTTATGGGAATGAATGAGGTGAAGAAATGGGAATGCACTTGCCCCACTTTGGAATGACATTGACAACTGGAGTGACATGGGATGGGCATTGAACAGACTTTCCCAAGACTAGGGTGTGTGGGTGGTGAAGAGAATGCCCCAACTTTGGGTCTGAGTGGTATTCTCAGTGCAAATCTTTGGTTCTCTACTGATGTTTTGACTTTTGGTGCGAAAGAATCCTTACCTGGTGATCACTAAACCTTGTTTTAATGCATCTTGAATGTGTTTTGGAGTGCAAGTCCCTCTTTTTTTATTTTGTCAGCTTTCTTTTTTCTGACTGTTCGTTTTTGTTTCCTCAGTTCTCTTTTTTCTGAGGGTTTATTCTTTCTTGATCAGCTTTCTTTTTTCTGATCGTTTGTTTCTCTTTTGAGCAAACACATTGTACATAGATAAGCTTGTTCGTCCTAAGATTAGAATTTGAGTGAACAAAAGCAACCGGTCATTGATCGGAATGGATTTTTCGGGATTGTGGTGTTTTGTGGAGGAAGGAGGGTTAGGCTTAATGAAGTGTTTGAGGCTAATGGGAGGATGAGTTTTGTTCGGCGTTGATTGACGGTTAATGGTCTCTGAGGAAGATGGTTATTGGGCTTGTTTGGGCTCTGTTAAAGCAAATTCGTGTCTCATGGTAGAATGACTAAGGGGTTTGATGTTGAGGCCAAAGGAAGTGTTTGAAGGTTTATGGAACCAGGTGTTGGAATGATGAAGTGTTTGAAGGTTTATTTAGACAAGGATCTCTTGTATTTTGTGGTAACATGTACCAGCTCACCACTTACATTTCTTTTGTATTTTCTTTTGTTTTGGGATTTTCATTTTTGAATCCCCTTTTTTGATTTTCTCTTTTTCCCCTTTTTTTTTATTATTATTTTTTTTTTATGATTCTTTTCCTTCTTTGACTCGGGTGAGCTGATAAAAAGTGATGCACTATATTTTTTTTTTGGGTGATCCTTGCCTAGGGTGATCTTGGATTTTGGTTTTTCTTGGCTCAAGGTGGGTAGGAAAGGGACTTTCTAGGATTTTGGGGTTTTTGAGGAGATGGCCAAACTTAATTTCAAATCCCAATTGCTTATTTCTATAAGACTTAACTTTAGAACAATAATTTATCTATCTTCATGTGTTTGCTCTTTTTTTCCTTTTTTGTGCCCTAATTTTTGCCTGGACCGCTCTTTGCGAGTTTTCAGTCCACCGGGCGCTCTTTTTTTCCTAGGCCGCCCTTTGCGGGTTTTCAACCTAGCGAGCTTGTTTTCTTGTTTATTATATTATTATTATTATTATTATTTTTTGAGAGACTTGCACTGAAGGAAAATGATATTAATCAAGGGGAATTAATGATCACAGACTTGCCCCAGCATGGAGGACTTAAAGCATTAGAATGAACCAAAAGTCAAATACGCACTGATAGGAAGAATATGCACTTTATGGGTGGACGGGACGGGACTAGACTTGGATGGGGAATGATGATGAAGGAAATTGGCTGACTGCACGTGGCATGCATGCTTACTAGAAGAACGCTTCACAGAGAGTTAATATTGGTTAAGACATGATATGAAAACTCTTTTTTTTTTTTCGATGAACTGTTTCAGTCTTTTATCATGGAATGGATGGGATGTAATGTCTTTTTTTGAAGGAAATACAAATGAGCTATTGATTTGAAAAACTGAGTGCCTTGGAACACCTTGAGTTTGCAACCAAGTGAGGATAAACTTTTTTAGAAAGGATGATTGTTTCGCAAGAACGTCTCGCTTCTCATCACAACTCTTATTTTATGCAATGAATGAATGAACAAATTATGATATGCAAGTATGATGCAAATGCGTGGAGAATGACCACTCGAAGAGTGTGGCTTGTTCTAAATAATTTTGTTATTTTTAATGCAAGACAAAATATGGAATGCCAATGCGAATGATGCCCCCTTTTCAAAATGATTTTTGATTTTGATTTTTTTTAGAGGTGAGACAAGGTACGAAATACCAATGCCCCCTTTTTCTTTTGAATGATGAAAGATGCAGGAATGATGCTTCTTTTTTTCTAAATGATGATTTTTTTTTATGGCAAGGCAAAGTATGAAATGCCAACGCCCCTTCCTTTTTGAAAGATGCATGTATGGAGGAATGACGTATTTGAACCAAAATGATGAGGTTAATGAAATGGTGCATGAATGCTACATTTTGAATAAATTTGATGATGATTTTTATTCATGATTATGAATGAGATGCTTTCTTGTTTTCATTTTTTTTTGTGCAATGAAATGCTTAGTACTCACAATGATTTTTTTGTTTTTTTTAGTTTTGGAACATGATTTTGAAAATTATTTGGAGATGCAAATGATTTATTGGAAAAAAAGGTTTTAGAAAAATGTGCTTGACGAGGTATGACCCGCTCCTACGTATCCCCATTGTAATGAGGAATCAAAGCTTACGTAGTTCTACTGTGTCTTTTTTGAAATATTGCTTATGCATGAATGCCTCGTCTTGGATGAACTCGACGAGGATTTTTTTTGTGTGATTACAAATGAAATGCTTATGCTATGCAGATGATAATTGGTTTTGTTTTATCTTTATGTGATGAAAGGGAATGCAAGATGAATGATTTTTTTCAAAATCGGAATTTTATGCAATGATGCAGTGATGCAATGATGCGATGATGCAAGGATGCTTCTTTTTTGTGTTTTTGCAGAAAGAAGATATTTACAGGTGGTGATTTGAAAATTTTCACACTATATGCCACCTCATATAGGCGTTTATTGAAAAGGAAAAGCATATCTTTTTTGATTTTCGAAAATTTTGAAGGAAAAATTGATTGAACTGAATGCAACAATGCAGCACACGATTTGGAAAGCCCTCGTGACCTAAAAAGGGGGTAGAACCTATGATCTAAGGCACTTTAGGGATAATCTTCTCATGTAGCTCTATTCACACCCTCACAAAGGTAATCAGAGCCACAGTCCCTCTCATGAAAATCCCTGTAAATGCAGCAAACTGCTAGATACGAAGCATCATGAAAGAGCACAACTCTGATTGAAACTTTCGCGAGTAGCCAAACGGACAAAGGTCCTGATGGGCTCCCACTACTCGAATCCACTGATCCTAAGGCATCCTAACAGACCTGGGTTATGGTCTCTTTCTCTAATCATATAGCCTCAAGGTACAAGTGTGTGTGTGCGAATGGTATTTCCTTAAAAACTACCCCACCTGCAAATGAAGATCCAGAACAGTCCAGACAATAGAAAGCCATAACATGTCATCTACCCTAGGGTTCAATACCAATCAAATTCAACTAATCTAGGGTGCCAACAACAAACACATTACTTACCTCAGAAAGGGAGCTGAGAAGAAGGGGACATGACAAGAGGGGGGGAAATATGCATGAATTTACCTTAAGAAAGGGAGCAAAGAAAAAGGGGACATGATATGATTGGGGAAATGCATGAGGGAACTAGGAATATAAGCAAAGAAGTAACTATCTATTATTTTAAACAAAAGCGAGCATAGAAGAAGAATGCATATGGATGCAACATGCTTATGAAAAAGAAGAAGAATAGAGGCAAAGCAAGATGTTCAAATCAATCACACAAACCACACACTTAATTAATTAGGCTTGACCCACTTTTGAAAAAAATGTTTTTTAGTCCCCAGCGGAGTCGCCAGCTGTTGCGCCCGAAAAAGTCCCCGAGGGAAAACCTTCCTCGTTCACAACTTTTCCTAAGACAATGAAGCCGCCACCAATATTTATTAAGGAAAATATTAGGAAAACCTTTGTGGAAAGCGATTGGTCTTGCGAAACTAGAGAATAGGGTTCGGGGGTCGGTTACGTGCGGGGAAGGTGTTAGCACCCCACACGTCCTCTCTACTGAGAGGGAACCTTTAATTAAATGTGTGGTTTTAGTATGTTGACTTGAAAATACTTAATTTTGCCTCTCTACTTCTTATTGAGAAATTCTTAATGAAAATCTTTATTTATTATGAAAAAGGGGGGGGGGGGGAAAGGGTTTTTAAGAAAAACGCTTGACGGGACATGGCCCGCTCCTACGTATCTCCCGGTGCGATGGAGAACTCAAAGCTACGTAGTTCTTCTTTGTCTTTTTGAAAAGTTTTTGTTTTTTATCTTTTTTTAGTGAGTTTTCGAAATAGGACGAGCATTTAGTGAATGATTAAACTAACCAAGGTTATGGGTAATCACCGCTAATAACTTGTTTTTGATTCTTTGATACTTAGAAAGATGCTTTTTGAAATTGGACGCGTTCATGATAATCAAACCAACAAAGGTTGTGATGGATTATCACTAGTAGCTTGCTTTATGCTTACGGAAATTATTTTGAAATTGGGGCTTTCATGACAATCAAACCAACAAAGGTTGTGATGGATTGCCACTAGTAACCGTTTTTTGTGCCGGGTCGTTTAAGAAATGAAAACAATGAAGGCAAGAAAGAATTGGTGGATTCAAGCATAACACAATCAGTGGAATCAAATCATTAAGCAACAATATTTGAATTTGCAAACAACAATCAAGCCTAAACTACACATATTAGATCACAACACATAGATAGGCAAGGAAGGAACTTGAATTGGGCATTAAGCAAAATACAAGAGTAGGCGAGATTGAACCTAAATGCACATCTAGTGGAAGATGCTAGGCGAGAACCATACTCAAATATTTCTACAAAACGCAAGGGAATCTAAATGCACATCTAGTGGAAGATGCAATGTAAGGAATGGACCTATCTAAGTATTGATGATATTCTATATGAGAGTAGACAACGAAACTGTAAGCTTAAGCAAAAGAGTTGCCTCAATCATGATCATTGGCAAGCATAAGCAAGCAAATTATTTAGCGACCAAAGTATCAAAGAATGTTGAATCACTTTGGTCAATCCTCACACTTAAGATTAAGTGCACAAGTGCACAAGTGTGAATCATGTAACACCCCTTTTTCTACCCGTTAATCTATTAGCGTAAAAATCAGAGTTTCAAATTTTAGTTACATCACAAGGGATGTCACACTTACTTCGTTAAACATCACACGCCAAAATCACTCGCTTTTGGAAAACAGCCTTATAATACTTTCAAAACGTCATCGTCAATTAAAGTACAACTTCACAGCGGAAAATCTAACAAGTTTAATCATAAGGGCATTGCAACTATGCAAGGCTTACATTACTAAAATCCAACCACCACAACAATCCTAAGTAACATAAACAACATCATTCCTTCCTAGTGTTACATAATCAGAGCAGACGACCCGACTCGAATTAGTGAAGGTGTAACGCCCCAAAAATAATTTAATTATTTATTTAATTAAGTTATTTAAGGCTTACAATATTTATTTAATTTAATTAAATAATTCAAGGTTTAATTTATTTATTTTATTTTAATTATTAGGAGGTGTTGTCTCGAATTAGATGGTGCACGGGGCCCATGACCCACAAGTGAGCCCATGACCCATTGGATAGTCATAGGAATTCGACTCACTAGGGGTCTTGTGACTTAGTTGCATTTTTGACTCAATTGTGAAAAGAAACGTAAAAAGAGAGAGTGAGAAGAGGAGAAGTTGCGAAGTGAAGAGGAGAAGAAGAGAAAGGGGCGAATCACTCAAGGAGGAGGAAGAGCTTGTTGGTGTCTTGCATTTTCCTTGGAGCTTTGCTAGCAATTTCGACTTCTAAGAGGTTAGGGGGTCCTCTTTTTGTTTTTAATACCTTATGCGAATTAGTGATGCCTAGGGTTAGGGTTCTAGGATAATTTCTATGAATGAATTGTGGTGTTGTTGATTCAATTGAAATGTTGTGACATATGATTATGAATTGCCTATGTTGAAAATCGCATGATTGATGTTTGATTATTGCTAATGTGAATTGTATGTCATATGTTTGAATATATGACTTGTTGGTGCTTGTTTGGTGAAAATTGAGGATCATGATGATGATTGAATTATATATATATGATTGGGTGTTTGGTGAACTTAATTTGGTGTTTGGATTTGAAAAATTCTGATTTTGGAAGCCCCTAGGCACCTTGGGCGCCATATGCATGGTTGCTGTTTTCTACGCCTCAGTCATGGGCGCCAGGCGCCCAGCCAGTGTGCCTGCGCCAGTTTTTCCAATTCTGTTGCCACTGTGTTACTGTTTCTGTTGCCACTGTGTTGCTGTGTCTGTTGCCACTGTGTTGCTGTTTCTGTTGCCACTGTGTTGCTGTGTCTGTTGCCACTGTGTTGCTGTTTCTGTGTCACTCTGTTGCCAGTTTTGGCGCTAGGTGCTTGTGCCATGGGCGCCAAGGGTCCCCATTTTCTGTTGCGTATTTTGCGAAAATTGATACTGGGTTTTCATGTCCAAGTTAAATGGCTCGTGCAAAACAATTTTTGGAGTCATAGGAGTTGTGGTTGGTCTTGGCCTTAGGCGCCTAGTCCATGGGCGCCAAAAATGCGTGTCACTTTTTGCCAAAATTTTTATTTGGTTCTCATATTCTGAGTATTTGGCTCGTACAAAATCAATTTCGAAGTAAAATGAGTTTCCTTGTGTGTTGGCCTTAGGCGCCTAGTGCCTGGGCGCTGTGTTCCCCTGCGCCAGTTCCTGGGCGCCAGCGCCTATGCGCGTGTTGCTGTTCCTGGGCGCCAGCGCCAGCGCCTATGCGCGTGTTGCTATTCCTGGGCGCCAGCGCCCATGCGCCAAGTTCTGTGTTGCTCCTGGGCGCCCAGTGCCCATGCGCCAGTTTCCAAGATGTCTAAGTATTTTTCCGGTTTTGTTTTTAATGTAACTTTTGACTCGGTTATCCAAATTTAACGGTTCAAAATGCGTTTCGAAGCTAATTTCAGTGTCTATCCAAATGTTCCAATTTTATGCAAAAATAAATTGTCTTACTGGTGTTTCTGGGCTGAGGTGTTCAAGTGTCCAAATGGCAATTTTTATCCACTTTCCCTATGTAGTGTCAAATCATAAATTGGCCTAATTGAAATTGGTGTTGGTGTGAGTGGTGGGTTGAATTGGTGAGTGTATTATGGTGTGATTGGTGAGCAGAGGCTTCGGTCTAATCTTAATTGGTGAGCTGATTAATACAATGGTGAGAATATAAATAAAATGGTGAGCTGAATTAAATGGTGAAATGATTGAATTGTGGTGTGTTGTGATGCATTTCCATAGCATCTCATGAAACATGTGCATTATTGGTGAGCAGAGGCTTCGGCCTAGTTTTATTTGGTGAGCAGAGGCTACGGCCTATTTGTATTTGGTGACGGATCCGACATGCATGTGCCCGTGGAGTTTGGGTTGCATTTCATTGCATAACCATACCTTTTGCATTGTTGATTGGTGATTGTAATTGTGATGTGGTTATTGCCTTTGTTGTGAATCGGTTTGTCTGGTTCCCTTTTCCTATGCAGTGCTTAATTCCATATGTTATTAATTATGAAAAGAGACTCACCCTACTGCTTTTATGTTGCTTCTTATGTCGGCAACGTGAAGGTAATAACGAGTGAAGGTTACCTTTACACCTTCGTTTGGTAGGAAGTGTCATGCTCTGATATGTAGCACCGGGGGGCGTCTTATGCTTAAGTGTTATTGTCTTTATACCGTTAGACCATTTTTGGTGATGTATTGATTTTGTTTCGAACTTAATTTTTATTCCGCTGCTGGTAGTGACTGTATTTAGTTGATGGGAACTAAACGGTTTTTCTTGTTATGGTGCTATGTATCATGTCGTTTTTATTGAACTATGAAAGTTGAAGTTTTTGATTTTAATGGAGTAAGTGTAGCACTCGCTTAAATTGTTTTTCAAAAAAAAAAGAAACTCTGATTTTATTAAATAGTAAGGTTATTTAGAAAAGGGGTGTTACAGAAGGTACCTAGTCCTTCACTCGCGATCACCTGCACGTTACCACATAGGGGTAACATTCAAACAGAAGGGTGAGTCCAATTCAATTCATATAATAAATCATATGATAAATGATAAGTCAAGTCACAGCTCTAAAATAAGCACATCACAATCATCAATCACATCACTACAATAACTCATAAATAATCACATCACAATCATCGATCACATCACTACAATAACTCATAAATAATCACATCACAATCATCGATCACATCACTACAATAACTCATCACTATGTCATGTAGGCATATGAAATGCAACCCACTCGCGGGCATATGCATGAGGTACCTTTTCACAAACGTCGCTTAGCCCTTAAGGCCTCATCGTCACTTAGCCACATGGGCCTCAAAACGTCACTGGGTTTATGCATATGGGCATGAGACACTATGACATGCACCACTCACAAACACACAAATACACAGATACCCAAATCATAGTCAACTATGTGACCCGTCACTTACCGGTTTGCTCACAAGAAGCACAGCACCTGTCAATTCACAATTTACACACAACGTCACTTGGCCTTTTTGACCTTAACATCACTTAGCCTTTCGGACCTTAAACGTCACTGGGTTTCATCGTCACTTATACATAAATATCATCAACTCAAACAATAGCCACTGAGGGCAAAAACGTCATTTACTAGCCACCAAGGGCGTCATCGTCATTTACACATCATTATAAATAATAACAGCCACTAAGGGCAAAACAGTCATTTAACTAGCCACTAAGGGCATCCTCGTCATTTACACCACATTATCAATAATATTGGCCACTAAGGGCAAAACCGTCATTTACTCGTCATTATAAAGAATACTAGCCACTAAGGGCAAAACAGTCATTTACACGTCATTATAAGTAATATTAGCCACTAAGGGAAAAACGGTCATTTACACGTCATTATAAATAATATTAGCCACTAAGGGCAAAACAGTCATTTAACTAGCCACTAGGGGCATCATCGTCAAAATCATCATTTTTGGCATTACTTCGTTAAAACCACTGGTCGTACGCAAAAGAGAAATTTTAAAAAGACGCCCAAAACATCTATTTCATTGTCACGGCAACGATCACCGGGAACAGCCACTTGGGGCGCCCCAGCAACCTTCAGAAATAATAAGTTTTTTTTTTTTTTTTTAAAAATGGGACACGCAGATGGACAATTGAAAATGCTTCACAACGTTTTTTGAAACGTTCAAAACGGATGTCCGAGTCAAAAGATGTAGCGAAAACAGTTTTCGAAAATATTTTGGAACATCCTGAAAACTGGCGCCCTGGGCGCCCAGCGCCCAGGCACCTGGCGCCCAGCAAGGCGCAACACACCCACACGGGCGCTCAGCGCCCAGCGCCTCAGCGCAACACGCAACGCAACACACACGGGCGCCCAGCGCCCAGCGCCTTGGCGCAACACAGGAACACGCGCACACGGGCGCTCAGCGCCCAGCGCTACACACGCACACACGCACACGGGCGCTCAGCGCCCAGCGCTGGCGCCCAGCGCCCAACGCAACACCCAGCAACACGCGCACAGCGCCCTTGGCGCCCAGCACAGGGCGCCTGGCGCCCAGAATAGTCCCAGCACCAGATTTTTACACAAATTTAGCACAAACATCATTTTTCTCAAATTGTTTCTTGACTCAATTTCAACACACACTACAACCATCATGGATACACATTTAAATCATCAAAATTATACACCACCCATTCGAATTCAACAACAATCCCAAGCACCACATAGCATCACGCATATCTCTAAAATCAAAACATGAATTCGCAAGCATCAACATATAATCACGCATATGGCAACAATCAAGACATGAATTTCGCAAGCACTATAACAATCATACTTAACACCTAGGCTATCACTAACTTAGGATCCATCATAGAAATTATTATAGAAATCGATAGAACTCCCCTTACCTCGAATTTGAAGAATAGGATCTCTAGAGATGATCACGAACGGAACCACGGCAACTGGATCACGCCTTCTCTTTTCTCCTTGGAGCTTGCGACTTGCTCCTCTCCTCTCCTCCCCTCTACGGCGCACTTCCTCTCTTTCTCTCTATTCTCAAGTTTCGCTAATGCTAGCAACAAACCCGAACCCCTAGGCGCCTTTGCCCAATTCGCATATGACAAGAGTCATGGGCTTGGGCTTCTCACTTAAGCCCAAGTCCATCTAATTTGGTACCTCCATCTTCTAATGCCACCTACACATAATAATATAATTTCTAATAATTAACTTATGTCCACTTAATTAATTTAAATTCCTAAATACTTAATCAAATAAATTAATTAAATATTTTAGGGTGTTACAACTCTCCCCCACTTAGAATATTTCGTCCTCGAAATTCACCTGTCAACGCCAACACTCTCCCCCTAAGGCCACCTAGACAACTAGTGTTATCTATCATGCTGATTACTATTGCTTTGATTACCGGCGGTAAGTGCTTGGGCGGCCGTCCCTCCTACTTGTTCAGCCAGGTAACTTCAAGCAGTAATAATCAGACTCACTCTCTACTCCGCTGCGCTACTCTGATAGACTAGCTCGCATTCTACCCCACTCATCTACCCTTAAGGATAACAAAATACATCAATCATCACAGCATCACAACGAAACTCACCGGGCGCACAACAGTCGTACCACAAGCCTCATAATTTAGCAACATGACAACAACATCAACGAACAACTTTGCCACTCAGGCGACATCAACAACTAAAATTGCCACTCAGGCGACATCCACGACTAAAATTGCCACTCAGGCGACATCAACAACTAAATTTGCCACTCAGGCAACATCAACAACTACAATTGCCACTCAGGCGACATCAGCAACTAAAATTGCCACTCAGGCGACATCCACAACTAAAATTGCCACTCAGGCGACATCAACAACTACAAACCAACAGCAAAGCAACATCATCAATAACAATATAGCTTGGGCCATTCGGCGGTACCCAAGGCAACACCAAAACATCAACATTATTAGCGAGGCAACTACACGCAACAACAAAGCAACAATGCGGAGATAACCCCGAGACCAACAATCCTATAATCAATAGCACATCAACAACTTCAGGCACCAAAGCGCCGACACTGCAACAACGACTTGGGGCACTAAGCCACCGACGACACAACAACAATTTAATTCGACCGACACGCCTAAAAATCAACGACACCAGAAACAGTCAATTTTGCCTTGAAATTAGAATATTCAGTTAGGCCTCTGAATAAGCTTTCCAAAACATTTTAGTTTACTCAAATCGAACTCCTGGGTCAAAAGATATTGCAAAAACATTTTTCCGTTACAATGACAGCATAAACTAAGCAACGCAGGAAATTCCAGCACTCACACATAAACTTCAACAATTTATTTACCCTATCAAACGACATCGGAATTTTTCAAACAACCCCTCTACGGAATACTTACGAAGTCTAGTTTCTGGCTGTATTTTTAGAATTTCAAAATGATGAGTCGAATAGCACAGTTTTCGCAAACAAGGCAGTTGGTCCAGAAAATGGGGCAGCGACTGTGTCCAAAGTTGTGACTCTTCTACAATGCCCAAAACAAACCCAAATAACACGAAACTTCAGCCAAAACAGTAAATCATTTTGTCTAGTTTTCAAAGAAATTGGGTTCATTCGAAAAGGAGTTCATTTGGAAACACCACAATCAAAACATTGACCCTATGCCCAGACGGTCCCTAGAATTTTACCCTAACTTGCGAAGCCCATAACTGGAGCTATACTACTCCAAATGCGACCAAACCAAAGCCAAAATGACCAGCGTTCAGTCTAGTTTCTAAAATTGTGTGCTACATAATTTATCAATTCATTAAAACAGTCCTAGTTTAGCCGAAAGTCAAACCTACTCAAAGTGCCTACACAGGGAGCCTAGCAACAAATTAAGCATCCAAGCAGTCACCAATTCAGCCATCAAGCATAGTTTAGATTTCCCAATAATCATATACATTCAAACATCATTTCTTTCAAAATTCAACCTTGCTACTTGTAAAACCAACTAGTACAATTCTCTAACTACCAAAAATACAGTTTAGCACCTTCTCAGAAAATAACCAAATTCAACCTCATAGAGCAGCCAAGGTCCCATACATACTAATACATACTAATACACTTTTGCTCCCAAAGAAACCCAATAATAGTTTTCAAAATCGTGATCAAATCATTTTTGACAAGATTTTCAAAACCCACACCACCACAAGTCGCTACTCCTTTTTAAAATAAAACCAATTAGAGAAAAAGGTCATTTTTCCAATTCCACAAAACTTCAACACCTACACTTCCTTCATTTAAAATCCTAAGTCCAAAATAATTCATTTCTTTCAATTTCTACAACAACAACACCTACGTTCCTTCGTTAAAGTAGATTTTATCACCAATATCAGTTTCCAACCGTAAAATCGTCCATTTGACTTTTCAAAAACAATTTCAGAAGCCCTTTTTCCTTTCAGATCACAAAATTACATAGCACATGACATTAGTGTCGCTAAAATAAAACGGTTTTCAAAAACATCAATAATTAAACAGCAACACTAATCCTTAGAAAACAGTACATTATTTCCAGCTAACAGCAACAGTAGTGTAACGGTACAATAACCCAACTACGTAACAATAAACAAACAGCAATGGCAATAACACATTATTTACTTTGCAGCACCACTATAACTTAATTTACAGCAGCATCAATCACCAAAAGCACATAAGCACAACAACAGGGTCAAAATAAAAGTCACAACCAAACGACACAGGGTTCACACGGAGCACAACATAGCAAACAGCACATAATACCAGTAGGGGCGTCTCCCCCACTAGTTTACTTACCATTAGCAACTCTTGGCTTACCTGCAATACAAATATTGGTCAGCACTTAAAAGACAACAGTTGGTCGTACACTGACACAACGACTCGACGACTTGGCCGGACGGACCAACCATTGCTCTGATACCACTAATGTAACACCCCTTTTTCTACCCGTTAATCTATTAGCGTAAAAATCAGAGTTTCAAATTTTAGTTACATCACAAGGGATGTCACACTTACTTCGTTAAACATCACACGCCAAAATCACTCGCTTTTGGAAAACAGCCTTATAATACTTTCAAAACGTCATCGTCAATTAAAGTACACTATGAGACACTATGACATGCACCACTCACAAACACACAAATACACAGATACCCAAATCATAGTCAACTATGTGACCCGTCACTTACCGGTTTGCTCACAAGAAGCACAGCACCTGTCAATTCACAATTTACACACAACGTCACTTGGCCTTTTTGACCTTAACATCACTTAGCCTTTCGGACCTTAAACGTCACTGGGTTTCATCGTCACTTATACATAAATATCATCAACTCAAACAATAGCCACTGAGGGCAAAAACGTCATTTACTAGCCACCAAGGGCGTCATCGTCATTTACACATCATTATAAATAATAACAGCCACTAAGGGCAAAACAGTCATTTAACTAGCCACTAAGGGCATCCTCGTCATTTACACCACATTATCAATAATATTGGCCACTAAGGGCAAAACTGTCATTTACTCGTCATTATAAAGAATACTAGCCACTAAGGGCAAAACAGTCATTTACACGTCATTATAAGTAATATTAGCCACTAAGGGCAAAACGGTCATTTACACGTCATTATAAGTAATATTAGCCACTAAGGGCAAAACAGTCATTTAACTAGCCACTAGGGGCATCATCGTCAAAATCATCATTTTTGGCATTACTTCGTTAAAACCACTGGTCGTACGCAAAAGAGAATTTTTAAAAAGACGCCCAAAACATCTATTTCATTGTCACGGCAACGATCACCGGGAAAAGCCACTTGGGGCGCCCCAGCAACCTTCAGAAATAATAAGTTTATTTTTTAAAAAAATGGGACACGCAGATGGACAACTGAAAATGCTTCACAACGCTTTTTGAAACGTTCAAAACGGATGTCCGAGTCAAAAGATGTAGCGAAAACAGTTTTCGAAAATATTTTGGAACATCCTGAAAACTGGCGCCCTGGGCGCCCAGCGCCCAGGCACCTGGCGCCCAGCAAGGCGCAACACACCCACACGGGCGCCCAGCGCCTCAGCGCAACACGCAACGCAACACACACGGGCGCCCAGCGCCCAGCGCCTTGGCGCAACACAGGAACACGCGCACACGGGCGCTCAGCGCCCAGCGCTACACACGCACACACGCACACGGGCGCTCAGCGCCCAGCGCTGGCGCCCAGCGCCCAACGCAACACCCAGCAACACGCGCACAGCGCCCTTGGCGCCCAGCACAGGGCGCCTGGCGCCCAGAACAGTCCCAGCACCAGATTTTTACACAAATTTAGCACAAACATCATTTTTCTCAAATTGTTTCTTGACTCAATTTCAACACACACTACAACCATCATGGATACACATTTAAATCATCAAAATTATACACCACCCATTCGAATTCAACAACAATCCCAAGCACCACATAGCATCACGCATATCTCTAAAATCAAAACATGAATTCGCAAGCATCAACATATAATCACGCATATGGCAACAATCAAGACATGAATTTCGCAAGCACTATAACAATCATACTTAACATCTAGGCTATCACTAACTTAGGATCCATCATAGAAATTATTATAGAAATCGATAGAACTCCCCTTACCTCGAATTTGAAGAATAGGATCTCTAGAGATGATCACGAACAGAACCACGGCAACCGGATCACGCCTTCTCTTTTCTCCTTGGAGCTTGCGACTTGCTCCTCTCCTCTCCTCCCCTCTACGGCGCACTTCCTCTCTTTCTCTCTATTCTCAAGTTTCGCTAATGCTAGCAACAAACCCTAACCCCTAGGCGCCTTTGCCCAATTCGCATATGACAAGAGTCATGGGCTTGGGCTTCTCACTTAAGCCCAAGTCCATCTAATTTGGCACCTCCATCTTCTAATGCCACCTACACATAATAATATAATTTCTAATAATTAACTTATATCCACTTAATTAATTTAAATTCCTAAATACTTAATCAAATAAATTAATTAAATATTTTTACAAATCACATTGCCAATCATCAACTTAAACAACTAAAGCTAAATAGAATCACATAGGGCAGTTTTGGCACGGATCACAATAATTAAATAATGACAAATGTAAAGACAGAAATACCTCTAATGAAGGCGGATCTTTCAACTTGAAGAATGCAACCCCAACTAACTCTTAGCGAAAGGTCAGTTCTGACTGACCAACGGAACGAAGAGAGCACAAATAAAATATAGAAGAGTTTTTCTGAAAAGATGAGATCTGCGAAAATTGGTTTCTCTGATCTCGTGAAAAATGTGTGCTTTTCTCTGATCTTCTGAAAATCTGTCCGTGTTCGTGTGTGATCTTGTGAAATCCGTGTCTGAGAAGCAGAGAGGAGTTGTGAAAATGTGGTCCGGTGTGTGAAACACTCTTGCCTATTTATAGGCGTAGGAAAAAATTGCTTTTTGAAAACCATTTAATGCAATACATAATCGATTAAGGCCTTCATTTGTTTAACTTGACATAATCGATTATTTGATGGAAAAGGAAACCTTGGAGTAGCATGATAATCGATTATGTGTGAAGGAAAAACAAGTGTATAATCGATTATCAACCTTCCTAAAAAGGTGGTAATCGATTATATGCTTGGTTACAAGAAGGGAGTAATCGATTTATTTGATAAATATGGAAACCTTGAATAGCTTGATAATCGATTATGACATATAGTTATATTGAGCATGTAATCGATTATTGTTGTCAAGGAATTCACAAGATGGCTTGATAATCGATTATGAGGCTTAGTTGAAAGTGATGATAATCGATTATGTGATAAATAAGGAAACTTCCATTTGCTTCATAATCGATTATGTGTGATGTGCAAATGAAGGCTAATCGATTATTTGCTTCCTAATTGATTAGGATAATCGATTTATTGTTGTAAATAAGGAAACAATCGATTATTTGTTTTAGTAAAAATAGGAGAGTAATCGATTATGTGCTCTGAAAACATTCAGGCACATAATCTATTACCATAATCTATTATCTTTGTAAAAATATAGGATTTTAATTTCAAGCCTTCAACCAAAATATTTTTAGAAATATTTTTCAAAACTATTTTGATGCACCATGCATGTTTTGAAACACTCATCTCTCAGCTACTAAAAGTCATAGACCTTCAGTGATAGGACCTTACACAGTGTCCTAAAGAAAGCTTATAAACAATTTAGGTCTTCATCTTCAAAGGTGGCTTCTTCTCCAAACTGCTCCACTTTAATGCTTCCTGCTTTTTGATTCCAGTCCTGTACTCTAAAAAAAATATTTTCATGCAAAATTATTTTTATGAGTCCTTTTGTGAGAAATGACCAAAATGCCCTTTTTGACCCTAAAACCCTAATTTCCCCAAAAAGTGCATTCTAACCCTAAAAATGATTTCAAAAACTTTGGAGCGGTTTCTAGGACCCAAAATGCAATGCATAATTTATTTTTGTGTGGAAAATTAGGGTTTGGACCTAAGCCGGACAAAATTGGGGTATGACATTCCCTCACATGCTAAGTCCATCACTTCATGCCTTATTTTATTCCATCACATGCTACTTTTGTGATTTCTTTTTGTTCTGATTTTGGTCTATTTTTGATACAAGAGGTTTAACCCTTATCTTGCTTGAGCGAGGGAGGGCGATCACAGCTTTGTGATTTCTGAGAGAGTGAAGGGCGGTCACAAATTGTGATTTTTGAGAGAGTGAGGAGGGTGACCAGGAGGTGTGATCGCCCCTGTCGAAGGGAGGACCACTCATGCATCACATAATCTCTTTTTATGCTAAGTCCATCACTTCACTCATCATCTTAGTGAAGCCCGGTCACGTTGGTGAGAGGGATCCCCGGTCACCTTAGTGAGAGGGAGGCCACAGATAGGTATCCCTTCCAGACATGTATTTCGCCGTTTAGGCCTTCAAGACATCAGAATTGAGTTTTGAGCGTAACAGAAGAATTGTAGCTAGACATGCTCGCACGCCTCCATCGGATAAACACGGACGAAGTTATGGTCTGAAAACTAGACAACACCCTTGTAGGTGGGTATCTCTGGTGTCCGTGACCTCATAGTCTCACGCCTGTTTGATTTTTGTGCCTTTCTTGGCGCTTGATACCCAAGACCTCATGGTCTCATGCTTTGCTGGTGATTTCGCACGTGTGCACTTTTTCGTTGGACTTAGGATTTTTTCAAGTAGATAGTCGCTAAGTTTGGCTTGCTTTAGGCTATAAGCTATCCACTATAAGCTAGCAGATTGACCTTGTCAAATAGAGCTTAAAACTTAATACTTCGACAATGAATCTTTCACCCTAAAACATGGAAACTAATTTTGAGTGAATATTTTTTTTTGTCAAAACAAAATATGAGAATTCTTATGGTCAATCGTATCCCTTTCAAGCAACAAAATTTGTTATTCCATCGCAATTCCAGAAGAGAAGTCTGATAGTGGGCTTAGTTGAGTACGTCCAGCCAGGAAAATTGACAAGAACAACTTGTAGGTTACGTAGGAAATTGAAGTTTAAGAAGGTTTTTTGTGTCCCTGCTGAGGGGATTTCTGGAGGTCTTGGTTTATTCTGGAATTGTGCTTATGATATTCAGATAATTGAATCATGCAAAAACTACATTCATACTGGTGTGAAGGAGAAAAAATGGGTAACCTGTTTGAAGTGACCTTTCTCTATGGTAATCCCACTTTTGATCAAAGGAGGCTATTATGGAGGAAATTGGAAAGACTGCCAAGGAGAAATGGCCCTTGGTGTTGCATTGGAGACTTTAATGAAATGATTTCTATCTCTGAGAAAGATGGGTGTAGACCTATTGCCCCTATAAGGATGTCTTTATTCAGAGAATTCCTTGATAATGGTGGATTAATGGACCTAGATCTCAAAGGAAATAAATATACTTGGGCTAGCAATCCAAGAGATGGTGTGATTACCTACCAAAAGATTGATAGGGTCATTGTTAATTAGGGGTGGAGGGATTTGTACCCCCATGTTGTGGGCATTTCTATGCCTATCATTAATTCTGATCACTCCCCTATTGTTCTCATTCCTCACCCCCAGCTAGGAGCTCTAGATAGTTTAAATATGAGAGCTTTTGGGAAGAACATGTTGATTGCAGAAATGTTGTCTCCTCAGGTTGGACTTATAATGCTCAAAGTAATCACTGGGGTAATTACAAGGACAAAGCAAAGAATTGTAAGAAAGCTCTTTCAGCTTGGCAGAATGTAACTTTCAAAAATGTTGCTGTGGAAATTGCTAAGCTTAGGATCAGACTTCAGAACTTGTTGAATATAGGGAACTCTAGTGACAACTTAGAGGAAATCAAGAAGATCAGGAAAGAGATTGATGGGCTTTGGAGATAAAATTCCAAATTCTTCCATGCATCAACAGTTCAAAGAAGAGACAGAAACATGTTAGAGAGACTGAAAGACAAAGATGGTAATTGGGTTGAAGGCCAGAGTGATATTGTGAAAGCCATTGAAGAATATTTTAAGGATATTTATATGCCATCTAATGGTTCTATATCTCCTGCTTGCCTTGATGTTATCCCTATGTGTGTTAACAGTGAGATGAATGCTGTATTAGAAGCCCCTGTGTCCTGTGAGGAAGTGAAGAAAGTTGCCTTCTCCTTAGGAGCTCTCAAAGCTCCTGGCCCAGATGGTCTTAATGGTGAATTCTACCAAAAGAACTGGGATATTATCCAAACTGATGTTACTGAAGCTGTTAAAGAGTTCTTTCGTTCAGGGGAGATTGGGGAAGCTATCAATGACACTCTTGTAGCCCTTACTCCAAAAGTTCCCCACCCAGAAGCTATTAGTCAATTGAGGCCAATTAGCTGTTGTAACAACATCTATAAAATCATTTCTAAAATCTTAGTGGGGAGACTTAGGCCATTTCTCAACTCTCTTATTTCTGAGCAACAAAATGCTTTTGTGGGTGGTTGACTCATCCAGGACAATCTTACTATGGCTCAAGAAGCCTTTCACAATCTTAAGAAAAGTAAGCATGGTGCTAATAAGGGTTTTGCTATTAAGTTAGATATGAACAAGGCCTATGATAGGGTAGATTGGAAGTTTCTAAAGTCTGTTTTGGTGGCCTATGGGTTTAGTCCGTACTGGGTTTCCTTAGTCATGTCTCTAGTGTCCTCTATCAGGTATATCTATCAGGTCAATGGTGCTAGAAATAAAACTATCGCCCCAAACAGTGGTCTTAGGCAAGGGGACCCTCTATCCCCTTACCTATTCATTCTGGTCTTTTCTCTAGGTTGATTACTCACGCTTGTTCTCTTAGAAATATCAAGGGGATTTTCGTTGCCCCTGGAGCTCCTATTTTAACTCACTTGTTTTTTGCAGTTGATGCTCTCATTTTTGGGAATGCTAGCTTAGAGGAAAGCTACCAGTTGGTGTCTATTTTGAATATGTTTACTAATGCCTCAGGTCAGAAGATAAATCTTCAAAAATCTGGGCTGATCTGTGGCAAGGGTGTCTCTCCTGATTTGACGCAAGCAATTCAGGTTCTCTGAATATTCCCATTTGGGATTCCCCGGGCAAATACCTGGGTATTCCTGCTGAATAGGGTCACTCAAAGGGGCAGGCTCTTAAGTGGATCAAGGAAAGAGTTTTATCTAAACTAGAGGGGTGGAAAGAACAATTCTTATCTCAGGCTAGTAAGGAGATTCTTATTACGTTTGTAGTTCAAGCTATTCCTTCCTATGTCATGGCTATAGTAAGGCTTCCAAAAAACTTCTGCCAGTCTCTGTGCTCTGCTATTGCAAAGTTCTCTGGTGGAGTTTGATAACTCCATTTTATATAGAGTTATTCATACATCTAATCATAACTAATTACTTGAAATCAAGTAGAATATGTGTTAAATATAGTAGTATAAGTAAGATAACAACATTCTAGGAATTATGTGATGAATAAAGCATTTTGTATATATACTGGTATGTTTGATGTGTTTGTTCAGTATACCTACAGATGATGCTTCTGCACCACGATGCTTCTGCACCATGATGCTCCTGCACTTAGTGCTTCTGCACCATCCTGCGCTAAAAGTTTATAACCCCACAATGGAAGCACCTCAATTCATACCACTGCACCAAAACTTCTATGACATCATGCTTTGTCACAAATCACATGGAGGCACATGCCCACTTGCATGAGGAGGTGCCCACCATAAACATCATCATGAAAGGCTACTCATCTAAAGACACATGGCTCTCCACAATTGGACCTCCCCTTTAGACTCAATCTTCTCAATCAAAGCTTTGAATAGTAACCATGGTTAAGCCACCTTTGGTCAAGCTTGATCTCCAAGCAAACCCTTACTTGAAGGAAACCTCCAAGGCTATATAAAGGCTTCCACTTCTCACTTGAAGATCATCGCATATCTCACTTGATAATATGTAGATCAAACACCTTACTTATATTTTAGTAGTTTCAATTCTTGCATTTTATTTACTAGTTAGTTGTAAGAAGGTGAGGAAGGAATTGACACCCTCTTCCTCCACTTCTTCATAGATAGGCGAAGGAATCAGTGCTTCTGCACCTGTCAGAATTCATGCAAAGGAACATCAATTTGTGTAACTTCTACCCTATTGATATCTTTTATATGATTCATGTTATCATGTTCCTTACAGATTCTCTCTATTATATAATGAGTAACATGAGCTAAATTCCTTTAGTTGAGATATTCTAAACTTATAATGTTCTTAACTTATAATGTTCTTTTGAGTAAGTTAATATGCTTTTAAGTGTTGTAGCATTTTGAGTCTTGTGTTATACTACATCCATCTTATTTTAAGGTTGATCTCTTACAATAAGTAGAGTTATATTCACAGACATGGTTTATAATTAGAAATCAAGACTAATAAGGGTGAGTGTTTTAATAAAGGCTTTGTTAAACTTGTTTAATAAAGAAACTGTGTTAAAACCGTGTTAAGTCCTAGACATAGGATAACATAGTCCTTAGGGTGAAACAGTGGGAACTTCAAAGGCAGGAGTGAACTTATTTAGCAAGCCCAGACATGGGAAGCTTGTAATGAAACTCTGAAGAAAGTAGCTGAAAAGCACACACTTATGCTACTGCACTCAAAGCTACTGCACTTGATGCTTCTGCACCTGATGCTTCTGCATCACAGTGCTTCTGCATCTCTAAAAGCATAGAAACTCTCAAAAGAAGCATTATCTAGTAAAGACATCTCAACTATCTTTCTCAACTGATTTCCTTTATCTTATTTTACATACTTGCATTCTGTTTTTACTTAAACTAAAAACCCCAAAATTTGTGAGTAGAATAGTAGTACTAATTTATATGTTTTCTAAACATACACAAAGTTAATCCAATCCCTGTGGGTTCGACCTTTCTTATCATTATATTACTTGTTTGTGACTGTGTATACTTGCACATCTTTTCACACACCAAGTTTTTGGCGCCGTTGCCGGGGATTGCCATTAACTTTTGTTGTTTAGATTTATAAGTTAGTGTTTTATTATTCTGGTATTTTTTTTCTGTGCAGAAGCATTAGGTGCAGAAGCATTAGGTGCAGAAGCACTTGGTGCAGTTGCACTGAATATTTGCGCAGGGTTAGAACACCAGAATTTGCATTAGATCCTGAGATAGAGAGGAGATTTAGCAGCTTGCAAAGACAACAAAGTCCCAAAGACAGAAGTTCTAGCATGACTTCACCACAAAAGTTCATCAACATGGGAGCAATAGGTATGTTAAATGATAGAAATAGACCCATGAGGGATTATGCTATGTTTAATCATCAAAATATGTAAACAAGTATAGCAAGACCTCATATTGATGCTGTGCATTTTGAATTTAAACCCATGATGTTCCAAATGCTACAAACAATTGGTCAATTTGGTGGATCTCTCCATGAGGATCCCCATGAGCATTTAAAACAGTTTTTAGAAATATGTAGTAACTTTATCATTCCTGGTGTTAGTGAAGATGCATTTAAACTTAAGCTATTTCCATATTCTTTGAAAGATAAGGCTAAATCTTGGTTGAATTCATTAGAGCCTAATTCTATTCATTCATGGAATGAAATGGCTGAAAAGTTTTTAGCAAAATATTTTCCACCCATCAAAAATGCCAGAATGAGAAATGATATTACATCTTTTAGACAAAAAGACTTTGAATCATTGTTTGAAGCATGGGAAAGATGGAAAGAGCTTTTAAGAAAATGTCCACATCATGGTCTGCCTGTCATTATTCAAATGGAAACTTTTTATAATGGTTTAGAATCTCAAACCAGAATAATGTTTGATGCATCATCTGGGGGTGTGTTATTAAACTTGTCTTATAATGAAGCATTTGAATTGATTGATAGAATTGCAACAAATAGCTCTAGTTGGCCTACTGAGAGGGTGAGTGCCCAAAAGAAACCATCAGGGGTACATGAAATTAGTGATGTATCAGCCCTATCTGCTCAGTTAGCCTCACTGACAAATTTGTTTAAAAACTTCACTTCAACCAGTGCATCTGCACGATTGGAAAACACTGCAGCAACCATAGAACACAGGTGATACAAGTTGTGTGTATTGTGGAGGAGGTCACTTGTATGAAGAATGTCCCAGCAACCCTATTTCTGTTAACTATGCAGGGTACAACCAAAATAACAACCCTTACCCAAATACCTATAATCCAGATTGGAACAGTCACTCAGATTTCTGGTGGGGGAGTAATAATGCTGCTGCACCTAATGCAGCTGCACCATCTACTCCACCAGGATTCCTTTCTCAACACGTCCAAAGACCATCTGCACTAGAAATGGAAAACTCCATGGAAGCCTTATTGAAATCATTTATGGATAAAACAGATGCATTTATGGATAGGACGGAAGCATTTATGAGTGATACAAAAGTTCAAATTCCAACTCTTAATGCCTCCATCAAAAATTTGGAAAATCAAGTGGGACAATTAGCAACAGCTCTGTATCAAAAACCAACAGGTACACTACCCTCAAACACAGAAGCTACCACATCCCACAGGCCAGGAAATGAACAGGTGAAGGCCATTTCTCTTATAAATGGAAAGGATCTTGCAGAACCTTATGAGACTGAAGGTGAAGGTAAGGTAGAAAATGAAAAAATTAAAACAGAAAAGAAAAAAGTTTGCAAGATGCAGAAGCACCTCATGCACCTGCATCTCAAGAAGTTCAAATGCCAAGGTTAGTTCCTGAATACCCTCCTCCTCCTTATCCTCAAAGATTAAAAAAGGCACATGAGGAGAAGCAATTCAGTAAATTTCTTGAAATTTTAAAATAGTTACACATCAATGTTCCCTTAGTTGAAGCACTTCAACAAATGCCTAATTATGCTAAATTCATGAAAGATGTGCTTTCAAAAAGAAAAAAATTAGGGGATTTTGAAACAATTGCTATGTATAAAGAATGTAGTTTAATTTTGCAAAACAAAATTCCAAGGAAATTGAAGGATCCTGGCAGTTTTACAATTCCATTCTCAATTGGAAAATTTTATACAGGTCATGCATTGTGTGATTTAGGTGCAAGTATCAACTTGATGCCTAAATCAATATTTAAACAACTTGAGATTGGAAATGCTAGACCTACAACTATAACACTTCAACTTGCTGATAGATCAATAGCCTACCCAGAGGGAATTATTGAAGATATTTTGGTTAAGGTTGACAAATTTGTGTTTTATGCAGATTTTGTTATTCTTGATTTTGATACAGATAAAGAAGTCCCAATCATCCTTGGAAGACCATTCATGGCAACTGGAAAAGCATTCATTGATGTACAAAAAGGAGAACTAACCATGAGAGTGAATGATCAAGAGGTGAAATTTAATGTGATGAATGCTCTGAAATATCCTGCAGAGGAGAGTGAAGAATGTTCAACAATCATTTCTCTTGACCATTTAGTGCAGAAGCAATTCTATAAGCAGTATGATCATCTCACCAGTGCACTTGCACCAGATGCAGCTGCACCACCTGAAGAAGAAATCTTGGAAAAAGACATTCTGCCAAGAGAAGAACCAGCACAAAAGGATCATCTGATCAATGCTCCTGCACTGCTAGGTGAAGACATGGTGGAAAAGGAGAGTGTGGGAAGAAGAAATGAATCAGAAGAAGAAGGAAGTGTTAAAGAGATTGAGCCTGAACCAGGCCCTAAAGAAGCACTCAACAAACAACCAACTCTCCCAACCCAATGCCCATCTCACAAAAATCCAACTCCACAAAATTTGGTGAAAGTGTATCCTAATGGGGCAATGGAATTGTTTGATGAAGCCACCATTTCCACATTCCAAATCAATGGAAAAAGGGTGAAGCAGTATAATGGAGCACATGTGGTGAGGGACAAAGGCACCACTCATTTCCAAAATCTCTAAATCAAAGAGATAGTCAGGTTGAAAGACTCTTAAATCAAGCGCTTATGGAAGGCAACCCATGATTTTGTAGTAAGTTATTAGTTATTTTGTTCAAATTGATGTTTTCAAGTGTTTTCTAGGAACACAAGTTTTAGTGCAGCTGCACTGCATACATACTCAGTGCTTCTGCATCAAACAACCTAAAGAAAGGTGAATCAGATGCTGCAGAAACAACTGTTGCAGTGCAAGCTAGTGCAGGAGCACCTGATACACCTACAAAAAAAAACCTGATGAACCAAGACCAACAACAGAAGTGGCTGGTGCAACTGCATCTAGTGCAGATGCACCAAAAGCTGAGGAGCCTAAGAAGAAGAAGCAGAAGGTCAAACACATTCCTGTGAGATCAAGCTCAAGGCTCGGGAGTGGGGCCAAAAAGTAAACTTTAAATGTTGTTCAGTTATTTTGCTTAAGTACTTTGTTTAATATGTTTGGTTTGTCCCACATGTACTAACCCCTCTCCCCATTTTGAACAAAATTCCTTTTTGAACTCAACTTAGAGCAGTGAGGACACTGCTCAACTTTAAGTTGGGGGGAGCACTTTATGCATGTGTGTGTTTAACTATAGTATGTGTGTTTGCTTTGATATTTGTTTATGTTTATGTGTGTTTGCTTTGATATATGTTTGTTTTTATGTGGGTCTACATATTTAAATATGTGTTAGGATTTGATAGATTTGAAGCATGATCAGCTTAAAAATCTTTTTCACAAACATAGACAAATGCACCTCTTTGAACTGATTTTTAGTGATGAAAAGAAGAAAAAGAAAATAAGCATTGTTTTCCCCAAATGACCAATTTTATTATTACTTTGACACATTAAAACTGAGTTTTGAAAAGAACCTTGCTATTTGAAAAATTATCTGATGCAAGAGGAATTTTCAGAAAGCCAAGGTCAAAAACAAATTTTTATTAAAAATATAGAAGAGCATAAAGAATTAAGTTTGGGGGAATTTCCATGAATACTAAGGCTGAGTATGAGAAGCTTAGAGTAGTCAATGCAAATAGGTTACCAAAATCACTACAAAAGAGCTCGAAGTGTTATAAACTAGCTATATTTACCCAAATCATTAACCTGAACCTGTTCCAAATAGTGCATTTGGTTTGAAAGAAAAGAAAAGCAAAGCAAAACCAAAGAAAAAAGTATGCATAAGGAGGTCAGTGAGGAGGGCAATATATGCTACAATTAGTCTTGAAATGTTGTATCAAGTGCAGTTGCACTCAAATGCATCTGCACCGTCAAAAAGTCAGTGCTTCTGCACTTCACAAAAAAAATAAAAAATAAAAAATAAATACCAGGTGCATCTGCACTAAAGTGCTTCTGCACCAACGAAAAGAACCACAAAAAATAAGTATAGTGCATTGACTCAACAGTTTTGAAATGCTCAATCAAAGTCCTTAGTTGTACTTAAAGCCCCCCAAGTCTTGAAGATGTTGTTAGTCTAGTCTATATTTTGAAACATATTTGTTTTGACCAAACGTGATCTAAAATTTTCCAAAAGTTAAGGAAAAACTTTTCACTTAGTTTTGGAACTAATTGGATCTCAGTGGGGCACACACTCACACAAATGAGTTTTAATAAACATTGGATGTTTAGGGAATTCAAGGGGACAAACATAAAATGTTCTGAAAAATGAAGTTCATCAAATGCAAAATCATTCTTTGAAAAGATATGAGCTGATCTGTTCTTCTTTAAATTGAAAATCCTACTTGTGTTTTCTTTTTGTCATTACTTGAGGACAAGCAATGGTTTAAGTTTGGGGGTGTGATAACTCCATTTTATATAGAGTTATTCATACATCTAATCATAACTAATTACTTGAAATCAAGTAGAATATGTGTTAAATATAGTAGTATAAGTAAGATAACAACATTCTAGGAATTATGTGATGAATAAAGCATTTTGTATATATATATATATATATTGGTATGTTTGATGTGTTTGTTCAGTTTACCTACAGATGATGCTTCTGCACCACGATGCTTCTGCACCATGATGCTCCTGCTCTTAGTGCTTCTGCACCATCCTGCGCTAAAAGTTTATAACCCCACAATGGAAGCACCTCAATTCATACCACTGCACCAAAACTTCTATGACATCATGCTTTGTCACAAATCACATGGAGGCACATGCCCATTTGCATAAGGAGGTGCCCACCATAAACATCATCATGAAAGGCTACTCATCTAAAGACACATGGCTCTCCACAATTGGACCTCCCCTTTAGATTCAATCTTCTCAATCAAAGCTCTGAAAAGTAACCATGGTTAAGCCACCTTTGGTCAAGCTTGATCTCCAAGCAAACCCTTACTTGAAGGAAACCTCCAAGGCTATATAAAGGCTTCCACTTCTCACTTGAAGATCATCGCATATCTCACTTGATAATATGTAGATCAAACACCTTACTTATATTTTAGTAGTTTCAATTCTTGCATTTTATTTACTAGTTAGTTGTAAGAAGGTGAGGAAGGAATTGACACCCTCTTCCTCCACTTCTTCATAGATAGGCGAAAGAATCAGTGCTTCTGCACCTGTCAGAATTCATGCAAAGGAACATCAATTTGTGTAACTTCTACCCTATTGATATCTTTTATATGATTCATGTTATCATGTTCCTTACAGATTCTCTCTATTATATAATGAGTAACATGAGCTAAATTCCTTTAGTTGAGATGTTCTAAACTTATAATGTTCTTTTGAGTAAGTTAATATGCTTTTAAGTGTTGTAGCATTTTGGGTCTTGTGTTATACTACATCCATCTTATTTTAAGGTTGATCTCTTACAATAAGTAGAGTTATATTCACAGACATGGTTTATAATTAGAAATCAAGACTAATAAGGGTGAGTGTTTTAATAAAGGCTTTGTTAAACTTGTTTAATAAAGAAACTGTGTTAAAACCATGTTAAGTCCTAGACATAGGATAACATAGTCCTTAGGGTGAAACAGTGGGAACTTCAAAGGCAGGAGTGAACTTATTTAGCAAGCCCAGACATGGGAAGCTTGTAATGAAACTCTGAAGAAAGTAGCTGAAAAGCACACACTTATGCTACTGCACTCAAAGCTACTGCACTTGATGCTTCTGCACTTAATGCTTCTGCATCATAGTGCTTCTGCATCTCTAAAAGCATAGAAACTCTCAAAAGAAGCATTATCTAGTAAAGACATCTCAACTATCTTTCTCAACTAATTTCCTTTATCTTATTTTACATACTTGCATTCTGTTTTTACTTAAACTAAAAACCCCAAAATTTGTGAGTAGAATAGCAGTACTAATTTATATGTTTTCTAAACATACACAAAGTTAATCCAATCCCTGTGGGTTCGACCTTTCTTATCATTATATTACTTGTTTGTCCCTGTGGGTTCATCATCCGCTGCGAATGAGGGTTATCACTAAAGATGTCTCCAGGTTGGGTTGGGTTGAATTTGATCGAAACTAATACTTAAATTGATTAATTGTCTTTGGTTTGGGTTAAGTATCCAACTCTTTTTTAACACTAAAATCGAACCAAACCAATCTAATCATCAACGGGTTGGGTTAGGTTCACCGGTTATATTAAAAGATCCACTACAACATTTTTGGTCTTTAACAACATTTAAAAATTGTTGCCAGAACTATAAAAAATGTTGCCCGAAAGTATAGGCAACATTTTCCAGGTGTAGACTAAGCCAGTGTTACCTATTGTCTATGGCAACTTTTTTCGTCCACACCTAACGCAACATTTTTTTGCACTTTCTAGCAACATTCTCGAAAAATGTTGCCTATAGGTTACGAAGAGGCAACAGTTATCGTCCACACCTAACGCAACATTTAGAGAATGTTGCTACATTTAAGTACAGGTCATAACTGTTCCCTAAACATTAACAAAACAACATTTTATAACTGTTGTCTTTTATATAGACAACAATTTTTAACTGTTGTACATGGTATATAAGGAACAATTTTAACATGTAACTTTGTAGCTAAAAGTACCAAAAATATTTTGCAACTGTACTCTTAATTTTATTTTCATTTCATAAAATTATTAAAAATACTATTACATTAAAAAACATCTTTACCTTAACATTATATATAATCCATAAACATACAAATGAAACTAAAATTTGATTATATATTCAACACAGTTAGCTTTAAATTTTAATGATATAATTGGTAAATTAAAATAAATGGATTAAGTGCAAAATATATAATGTTTAAATTTTTTTAACAATCAAACTAGTTCAGACACCAATTCGAATCCATAATCATAAACAAACTGACATCGTAGTTTAATCAATTCCAATCCTAAAGGAAGAACTTATAATAAAAAACAAATCCAAGATGAATATATAGGGAATCAAAGTTCTTCATCTTGAAACTCATCGAGATAATCTTCCAACACATCATCTTCATCTTCTCCAATGATATCGTTCTGCATATAAGAATGAAAAACAGTTATAATGTAATAGAAATAGAAATAGAAATAGAAATAGAAAAAACTAATTATGATACAACAGTTTGTCACTTCAATGATAAATGTCATGAAGAAATTATGAAATTGTAGCTTCAGAAATGTATTATGAAGTGACTTGTGACCTAACCTAGCCAGATAAGTATACAGTGCAACAACATAAATTTTCTAGCAGATGGGCGCATCCACAGTCTTAAAAACAACATATGCAAGTATTTCTCAACTAAACTGGAGATTAATATGGACTACACCTCAATTCAAAAAAAGTAATAATAATATGGACTACACCAACTCGTGACCTAACCAGATAAGCCTGCAAATAGACCATAATAAACTTTCTAGCAGATGGGTACATCTGTTTTCCAGCTTTAGTTTCCCATTTCCTGTTGAAGAAAGTATTACTGGGAGTGTTGTAAAGGCCTGTTAGGTTTAAGCTTAGAGCAAGTCTATTTAAATGTTTTATCACTTGTAATACACAATTCTAGTAATATTCAGAAATCCCTTTCTACAGTAGGCTAGTGACTTAATTCCCAAATGCATAAATGTGTGCTCAGATACCGTGAAATACCTTTAATATCTCAATATTGGTTAAGTCATTTTCCCTCTCGCTAAGCAACCTTAGCATCTGAATAAACCTCTCGGTGTACAGATTTACCATTAGTTGGAATATTTCATATCTGCAAGAATTAAAAAACAGATTTAGAACAAACAAAAAGTAAACATAAAGCAACTCCCTACAATCAAACGCTTCCTTACATTAAGTAACATGAACTAAGACAGAATCAAGGGAGCAGTAAGAAGAAAATCACGCGTTCTCTCAAAACCCTAAAGAAAGGGGATTAAAATTGAAAACCCTAAACAAAGAGAGAATTCGAGAGAGAAAGAGAGAGTTCGAGAGAGAGTTGGAAGACGCACCTGTTGAGAGCTTCGTGAGAGAGAGAGAGAGAGAGCGAAGCTGCTGCTTCGTGAGAGAGAAGAACGAAACTGTTGAGAGAGAGGAATGAGAATGAAGCGTCGTGACAGAGAGGAGAATGAACCTGGTTCAATTTTTGTTTTAATAATTTTATTAAAATTAGTGTAACAATTAGAAACCGTTGCTAGTGAAAGTTTAGGGAACAGTTACTAAATGTTGCAAACGAAACAGGATAGCAACAATCTAAAAATGTAGTCATATAGAATTTAAGGAACCTTTATTCAGTGTTGCCAAAAGAGTGTGCTATAAAACATTGATTTAGAGGCAACCGTTCCCAAATGTTGTCTGATATGATTTAAGCAACATTTTTTGCATGTTGTCAAAGGATGTGTTGCTAGAGACAAAAAATGTTGTAGTACTGAGAATGACTTTCAAAATCTAATAAAAAATGCAGTAAGATGAACACACTTATATTACTTGAACATTAAAAATAAATTATAACATTGCCGTACTTAAATTGAATAAAACACATCATTCATTGTTAAAAGTTCATCCCCAATTGGAATCAAGTTCATCATCAAATACATATTAGTTAAAACAAAAAGTGAAGGGGTCCGGAGGTCTCCATTTGAATGAAAAAGATCTTTCGAATTAGATTAAGTTTCAATTTTAGGCACATTTTTAAAAGGAAATTATATATATATATATATATATATATATATATATATATATATATATATATATATATATATATATATATGCCACGTCAATTGGTTGAATTCATGAATTTGCTGGCTCGAAATGTCAGATTCGCCACCCGAAGAAAACACCTTTACACATAACTGTAAGTTTGATTGGATTTGGTTAAAATGCAAGTTTGGTTGGTTTGGATGAAGGAGTTTGCGAGTCAACTCATAACTGTGAACACCCTTACACATAGAGCACTAATCAAAATAAACTAATATTTTGTAAAAAAACTAAACCAATAATAATATCCACTTAATTTGATATTACCATATGTTCCTGACTGGGCCCAATAAGCCTAATCCATTTGCGGCCCAATAAGGCCCAAGAAAGGCGCCCCCTGCGCAACGCATGATCCAACGGCCGAGATCGGCCATGACCGATCGAACGGCCCAGATCTGGCAGTCTCACCCAGACACTGGGATGACCCCTCTCCGCACCTATAAATACAACATCAACCCCTGAAATCAGGTACGCATCTCTCATTTGGGACTCACTCTGACTTCTTATTGCCGACCCCCCTCTGACTCGGGGCAGGAGTGGACGACTTTGACGCAATAACCTATCAACTTCCAACTCGGCAGTATCCGACTCAGGGAAAGGTGCACAACATTGGCGACCATAGTGGGAGTATTTCACTCCTCATGGCGCCCCGAGGTCGGACCTCATCCCGGGGGCAAGCCCAGCTACAGCAAATGGAAGAAGTTCAGCCTCGGCCCATGCCGACCCCAGAGTGTCACGTCGAAGCTCTCCCAAAAGAAGGAGGCCAAGCACCATTGCCTCCCCCACTGTCAGGTCCCCCAGAGATTGTCCTGGTCCCGGCGGATGCTGTCAGATGGCTGATCGACATGCTCGACAATAGAACCAAGAATCTCCAACATCAAGAAGCCCTTCTATCCCAAATGGAAGTGGAGATGGCCTCGGTGAGATCTAACACCATCGCCAACTTTAGGTGCCATCGTCCCAGGTCCCCTCCTCAAGGGACCGTGGCGTCGAGACACCACCGCTCTCCCATATCGCAAAGACTACACCAGCGTTTGCCACCCCGCCGTCGAGGTCGAGGCAACAGATCACCACCTAGCCCGCCTCCATCCTCTCCAGACTCATCTTATTGGCCGACACTAGGTCAAAGTTCCTCTCGCAGGTGTTCCTGGAGTCGAACTGTAACACCCATTTCTACCCGGTAATTTATTAACGTAAAATCAGAGTTTTGTTTTTAACAGTAAAACGGATGTCACATTTTTTTCAAAACAAATAGAATGCATAGTACTTTAAAAACATCAACATCAATATTTATTCAATCTCGCGGCGGAAGGATTCAACAATTATAATCATCAATACTTATTGCAAATGCGCAAGGTTCTCAACATTAAAATTCAACAAAATGAAAGACATGAAAATAATCAAGCGTTCATCCCCCCGAGTGCTACGTATCAGAGCGACGACACCGGACTAACGAAGAACTATGGTCTTCATTCGAGATCACCTGCATGTTACCAACATAGGGGTAACATTCAAACAGAAGGGGTGAGATATCAAACAATATAAAGAATCGTATGAAAGACCGTATGCACAGGTCAGAATATCAGATAATTCACAACAGACAAATATTCGTCACAACAGTCAACAGGTCAACAACAGCATGGAAATAACAGTCATTATCATCATAATAGTCAACATCAGCACAACAAGCATATATCTTCACAAACAACGTCAAATTGCAATCACCAAAAGTCATCACCAATGTCATGAGTAAACGAATGAGATGCAACCCACACCAACGGGTATATGCATGTGGTACCAATCATCACCAATAAAATAGCCAATAAGGGCATCATCACCTATATCATCACCAAGTGTTTGAGCATCATCACCATCACCTATAGCTCCAAGGCCGAAGCCTTCATCACCAAAATAATGCATATGAATTGTATGCGACACCATGAACAATGCACCAGAGACAATCAACAACAAAGAGCATATCTTAGCACCACAACGACATAAGACTCAACACTGGCCATAGGCCTTCAACACAAAATTCGTCAACAGTTTGGGCCATTCGGCGATACCCTCAACAAAACAACTCGGGCCATTCGGCGGTACCCGCAACAAAATAGTGTGGGCCATTCGGCGGTACCCACAACGAAATCGACAACGACATTTGACAAACAAATGGTCATAGGCCCATCACCTATCACCTTAGCCAATAAAATAGGCACATCACCTGTTATATCATCACCAATAACACCAATCAACACCAATAACACCAACACCTATAGGACAGTCTAACAACTTGACCGTAACATCAACAACCACCGAAACCAATAGATTTACAACGTCAATGGCAACAACAATTTACAACACCAGAGACGGCGACCAGGGGGCGCTAAGGCGCCAACACGCAACAACAACAAACGGGGAACGGCGGCAACAACGACAACGCCACCAACACCTACAGCAACACCAACACCAACAGCAACAGCAGCCGCAACAGCAGCAACAATGGCAACAACGGCGACAGCAGTAGCAACACTGCAACCGCAACGGCAACACAACAACAACGATAATAATAGCAGCAACGGCGATCGCAACGGCAACGCTGCAACAGCAGCAGCAACCACTACCAACAGCAACACCAGCAACACCAGTAACAGCCACACAGCCTCAGCAACAGTCAGCGCAGCAACAACAGTAGCCCAACAACAGCAACAGCAGCCCAACAACAGCCCAACAACAGCCACAGCAGCCCAACACAGCAACAGCAGCCAACAACAGCAACAGCAGCCCAACAACAGCAGTAGCAGCCCAACAACAGCAGCAGCAGCCCAACAACAGCAGCAGCAGCCCAACAACTGCAACAGCAGCCCAACAACAGCCAAAGCAGCCCAACAACAGCAGCAGCAGCCCAACAACAGCAGCAGCAGCACAACAACAGCAACAACAGCCCAACAACTGCCACAGCAGCCCAACGCAGCAACAGCAGCCCAACAACAGCCACAGCAGCCCAACACAGTAACAACAGCAACAGCAGCCAACAACAGCAATAGCAGCCAACAACAGCAACAGCAGCCAACAACAGCAACAGCAGCCCAACAACACAGCAGCAACATGGCAACAGCATCACAGCGGCAACATGGAAACAGCATCACAGCAGCAACAGCAGCCCAACAACACAGCAGCAACATGGCAACAGCATCACAGCAGCAACATGGCAACAACATCACAGCAGCAACATCAGCCCAGCATCACAGCAGCAACATGGCAACAGCATCACAGCAGCAACATGGCAACAGCATCACAGCAACAACAACAGCCCAAAAACACAGCAGCAACATGGCAACAGCATCACAACAGCAACATGGCAACAGCATCACAGCAGCAAGATGGAAACAGCATCACAGCAGCAACATGGCAACAGCATCACAGCAGCAACAGCAGCCCAACAACACAGCAGCAACATGGCAACAGCATCACAGCAGCAACAGCAGCCCAACAACACAACATCAACATGGCAACAGCATCACAGCAGCAACATGGCAACAGTATCACAGCAGCAACATGGCAACAGCATCACAGCAGCCCAACAACACAGCAGCAACATGCATGGTGCCCAGGAGCAGGGCGCCTAGCACCACAGAAGCAACAACAGACATGGCGCCCAAGAGCAGGGCGCCTAGCACAACAGAAACAACATTAAACTTGGCGCCCAGGGGCAGGGCGCCTAACACAACAACAACAACATCAGACTTGGCGCCCAGGAGCAGAGGCGCCTTTTCCAACAACATCGAAAACAGAACACAGTGACAGGGCGCCCAGTGACAGGGCGCCACTTTCAGCAACAACAAAAACAGTGGCAGGGCGCCCATGGGCAGGGCGCCACTTTCAGCATAACACACATATATTTTTCTCATGAACACATCAATCATCAACATGGTATTAGGGCATGGGGACATCAATTATACGACAACATCAACCAATATAGCATTCCAAACATTTCATCAAGCACACAACAAACATGCTACACATATATGATCACTAAAACCCTAACCCACATACAATCCCTCATACAAACCCTTATAAAGCATGAACCTCACCCTTACCTTAGCTTTTTTAGAAGATTCACGAATCCTAGCTTTCCTTCTCTCTCCTTGGTGCTACGCCTCTCTCCCTCTCCTTGGTGGTGGATCACGCCTTCTCTCCTTTCTCCTCTCTAGCCGTCGCCCTCCTCTCCTCTTCTCCCTTCTAATTCTATTATGAACCAAACCCTAACTAAGGCCTATTTATACTTAGTTGGTCTCATGGGCTTTTCTCGTTCACTTATGCGATTTAATCATGGACCTTTTCACTAACACTTCGGATTCGCTACTACTAACCCCCAGCCATAGGCCCATATATTCCAACATTATCATTATTTTATTATTTCTATCACATAAACCTTATTTAATTAATTAAATAAATAACTAATTAAATTTGGGGCGTTACACGAACCAGGTCCCCTCGCGGAAGAAAGAAGGAACACCGATCCAGAAGGACTCCACCCCAGCGTGGGCACTGACATAGCGGCCGGCGTACTCTTACGAACCGGTGCGGACCTTTTGTGAGGAGAATCAATGAGCAACCAATTCCGTGTTCTCTAGAGAAACCTCTGTCAATGAATATTTATGACGGGATGGGAGGCCCGGATAATCACATTGATTATGTCAAGTTAATGATGCAGTATCGCAACGTCGAAGATGAAGTGAAGTGCAAAGTTTTCCCCCTCACGCTGGAGAAGTCGGCCTTGTTATGGTTTAGGCAATTAAGGCCCGACTCGATCTCGTCCTGGGATCAACTTGCTAGCTTATTGCTTATCGAAGAAAAAAAACTTTCTAGCTTATTCTCGTCCCGTTTCACCGCCTCGAGAATGAAGCCAATGTCTGAAGAAGTCCTCCGAGAAGTCAGGCAAGGGGAAAAGGAAACCCTCCGGGCATACGTGGAAAGGTTTAACAAAGAAGCGAACAACGTCCTCAAGGATGACTTTAAGGACCTGATTGAGAAGCTCACCAAGTATGTCAAAAATACTAACGAAAGGAGAAGACCCCGATCACCCAAGAAATCTAAAACACTTGAAGACGGAGCTGGTGAGGCACCAAAAGAAGATGACAGTGACACCGCCGAGGAAGAAGACACCCGAAAGTTGAGGGGCAGGCCGGTAGCAATGGTAATTTTGGGCAGCCACGCCCTAGACAGGGCCGAGACCAAAAGGTCCATGAAGAAGAAATGGAAAGAAATTTTGAATGTTGCCTCGACCTCTACTCCTGTGGCGACCTCCACGGGGCCGCCTCTGGCTTTCGGGGACCAGAATCTGTTGTACGGAAAACCCAACAAATACATACCGCTTCTAATTACGGCTGTCATGGAGAATTGGGAGGTGAAAGAATACTGGTTGATTAAGGAAGCTCGGCGGATATTATGTTTATCAACTTGCTGAAGAAGTTGAGGATCGCGGAGGAGGACCTAACCACCTATCGTGGCATGAACCTCTCCAGATTCAATGGATCTCGGACTCGGCCTCTAGGGTACATCGAGCTGATGGTTACCTGCAGAGACGAGTCCCTCTCTCGAATGGTGAAGACCCGGTTCCTGGTTCTGCCCTATAAGTCACCCTACCAATGCATCATTGGCCGCCTGACCTTGGGGAGACTTGGAGCCGTTGCCTCCAATGTACATCTAAAAATGAAATTCTACTCCCTCAAGGACGAGGTCATCACTATCTTAGCCAACCTGGAGTCCTCGCAGAGATGTCACTACCTCTCTCTCAAGATAGATCAAGAAGCTCAGAGAAGCTCTTGTCCGGCAAGCCGGGACAGAAGGGGTGAGAAGGCCGAAGTTAACCTGGCCGAACTCGACGCCCGATATGACCCAGATAGTTCCGAGGAAGAAGAAGACGATTTGCTCGCAAAGGAGTTGAATAAAAGGATCAAAAGGCTAGAGCCAGACGGTTAGTTCGTCGCCATTTAGTTAGGGGATGACCCGCTCAATACAGTAAAGATTGGGGCCGACCTGCCTGAACACATCAAGTGGGACCTGACGAATGTGCATGGACTATACCGACCTCAATAGTGCATGCCCCAAAGATGTCTTTCCCGTCCCATGTGTGGATAGGTTGGTGGACAACACTTCAGGGTTCCGACTCTTGTCTTTCCTGGACGCATACTCGGTTATGACCTAATTGCGATGTACCAGCCAGACCAAGAGAAGACCGCCTTCATGACCAACAAAGGGAATTTCTGCTACTGAGTTATGCCTTTCGGCCTGAAAAACGTCGGGGCGACTTATCGGCGAATGATGAACAAGCTCTTCTAGCGCTAGCTGGGAAGAGTAGCTGAAATCTACCTCGATGACATGATTGTGAAAAGTAAGACGAACCAGGACCACCTGGCAAGCCTGAATGAAGTATTCGTCGAGGCGCGCAAGAATACCTTGAGGTTAAACCCAGAGAAGTGTAATTTCGGTGTCTGAGCCGGGAAGTTTCTTGGCTTCTACCTCACCGAACGCGGAATCAAAGCCATACCAAGATGAAACCCCCAACGACGAAAAAGAAGATCCAAAAATTGACAGGCATGATAGCAGCTCTTTCTCGGTTCGTGTCAAAAGCAGCTAATAGATCCTTGCCCTTCTTCAAGCTTCTAAAGAAGGGGGTTGAGTTTGAGTGGACGCAGAAATGTGAACAGGCTCTCAACCAGTAGAAGACAATGTTATCAGAACCACCCATTCTAACTCGGCCAGTGGAGGGCGAAACCGTCTACCTTTATCTAGCCATGTCCGTGGAGACTGTGAGTGTCGTACTCGTGCGGGAGACGGACCTCGGGAAGCGCCCATTGTATTTCGTCATCAAATTACTCAGAGGCACCGAGGCTAGATACTAGAAGATTGAGAAAGTAGCATTGGCCTTGGTGGTGGTCGCAAGAAGATTAAGGCCCTACTTCGTGGCACATTAGGTGGTGGTTAAGACTGACAAGCCCATTAGGAAGATCCTCCACCGACCCGAATTAGTACGAATAATCATCAAATGGGAAATTGAGTTGTCCGAATTCGGCATCAAGTTTGAGTCAAGGCCGACACTGAAGTCTCAGGTGTTGGTCGACTTCGTGGCAGAGATGACTCCAACCTCAAATGCAGTGACGACGTGGACTCTTCATGTCTATGGTTCGTCCAATAGTAAAGGAAGTGAAACCGGCCTCATCTTAGAGAGTTCGGAGGGCGTAATGGTGGCGTTATCTTTGACCTTCTCATTCACCACGTCCAACAACCAGGCCGAGTATGAAGCCTGCATAGCCACACTCCTGTTGGCCCGGGATTTCGAAGCAACTAAGATTGAACTCCTGACTATTTCGTTATTTGGTTGTATCACAAATTAATCAAGGAAGAACTCAGTGCGAAAGACCCCATTCTACAAAAGTACCTGGCCAGGGTGCGGGAGTTGTTGTGACTCTTCGTCGAGGCCGAGGTAAAGCATGTCCCCCAAGGGTAGAACACTAGGGATGATATTTTGTCAAAACTTGCAAGTACGAAGCCAATCGGGAACCATCGGATCCTCATCCAAGAAATTCTACCTCGGCCAAGTGTATCTTTGACGCTGGAGCCGGAGGCAACAATCAATGTGATTGATCCTAAGCAGAGCTAGATCCAGCCTTCGAAAAGCTACATAGAATTTGGCCAAGAACCAGACGATCCCAAGGAGGTGGCCCTGACAAGAAGACGAGCTTCCTCTCACTCAGTTGTGGAGGGTAAACTATTTCGACGAGGTTTCTTAATGCCTTTGTTGAAATGTCTTGAAGGGGAAGAAGTTGGGTATGAACAAGCCGAAATTCACGAAGGTATATGCGGACAGCATCTCAGAGGATGAGCCTTAGCTAAAAAGGCCCTCAGAGCCTGTTATTATTGGCCATCCATGACGCAGGACGCAAGGGAGCTAGTCCGAAAGTGCGATAAGTGCCAACGACATGCCGACGTCCACATCGCACCCCCTGCCGAGTTGACGACGTTGACCTCTCTGTAACCATTCGCCTGGTGGGGATCGACTTGCTTCGACCCTTCTCGATTGCTCTAGGCCAGGTCAAATATATGCTCGTGGCCGTGGACTATTTTCTAAAATGGATCGAGGCTGAATCTCTCGCCAGCATCACTTCCAAGAACAATATCAATTTTTTTAAGAAGAATATCATGCTCGCTTTGGGATCCCCTAGGTTGTGGTCACTGATAATGGTACCTAATTCACAGACAATAATTTTCAAAAACTAATGAAGGACCTCGGAGCTAAACACCATTTTACCTTGGTCGAACATCCTTAGACCAATGGGCTGGCTGAAGCAGTAAACAGGGTTATCCTCCGAGGTTTAAAACGTCGACTTGATGAAGCAAAGGGAAACTGGGCTGATGAGCTGCCATTGGTCCTCTGGGATTACCACACAACACCCCACTCCACCACTCGAGAGACTCCTTTCCGACTCACCTACGAAACCGAGTCCGTGATACCTGTTATACCCCAATTTTGTCCGCTCTTTTTACTACAATCGTCGTTATTTTTACCAGTTTACAGGTCCTATTACCATGAGTTAGCTTTTGAGCTTGTTCGGATGCTATCTCGTTTTATTGGGCATGTGCGTAGTAATTCACTTTATTGGGCCTATGTTAGATTTTCTCGTTTGGGCCTTGGCCGAGCTTGTCCTTTTCCTAGATTTGTCTTTTTAAAATAACATTTTCTCTAATTTAAAAAATCAGTCTTTTATTTACATTATCACCAAAACAAAAATAAAATTACATAAAAATAAAAAAAATAGAGAAGAAAGAAAATAATAAAAAGGGGGTGTCGGTAGCATTAACCTTCAGCCCAACAAGCTGCTTGCCAAGCAAGTCGACTTGTCCACAGTGAAAAGCACACCGCAGTGATTCAACAAGAACACTGAACACATTCTCTCCCTCAACTAGCGAAGCTCTCGCTCTCTCTCTCCCCCTCCCTTTTTTATTTTATTTTTCTTTTAATTAGTTTATTTTTAAATATTCATGATAAATATTTTTCACTAGTTGCACTTTTCATTTTTTCTTTTTTGTTAACTTTTCATTCATATTCAAAACAAAAACAAACTATTCCTTTTCCTATCATAAATAAAGAAATATTTCCAAGAACAAAATAGGGGATTAAGTCGACTATACAGTCGGGTTAGTCTGTTTTTTAGGTCACTAATGAACCGTTACAGATCATGTCCTGAAATCCCTATTTAAAACAGACAATTTCTAAATCAAAATAAACACAAACACATTTCTTTCCACAAATCAAAATTTCAAAATAGGGGATTAAGTCGACTGTACAGTCGGGTTAGTCAGCGTTCTAGGATGAATGAGCCGTACGGCGCAAGAGTCCTAAAATCCTTATTCCAATAAAACCAAACCAACACACATCAAACTATTTTCCAAACTCAAAAAACTCCATTTTTATAAAGTAGGGGACTAAGTCGACCGTACGGACGGGTTAGTCATCATTTTAGGACAAATGAGCTGATCACTCAGGAGTTCTAAAATCCCTAAATAAAATACACCAACAAATAAAGTTTTCTTCCAAGAACTACGTAGCCTTTGATTCTCTACCCAGAGATACGTAGGAGCAGAGGGTGGGCCCACCTCTGTCAAGTGCACTAATAAAAAAACCATTTTTAGTCTTTCTCTAAATATTCCTTTCTTAAATTTAAATAAAATATCAAGTTTCTTCTTTCTTCTAATCTCTTTCAAATTCAAAATAAAAGGGTAAATTAAATGTTTTCAAAATTAACTACCGCTTCTACAACTAATTAGCAGGTAATCTTCCTTAGGAAGGATGCCGTGGGGTGCCAGTACCTTCCCCACGCATAACCGACTCCCGAACCCAAATCTGGTCTCAAGGACCCTTATCCATTCCAAAAGGGATTTTCCAATGCTTGCCCTTAAAATAAACTTTGGTGACGGCTTCATTTTTTGAACCTTCGAGAGATCCTCAGCCGGATTTTTCGGTCGCTACAATACCTGTCAAAATTAGAGAAATAACTTGGAGGACCTCCCATCCAAGAAACCCTCTGGAAAACGAGCCAACTATTTGCGAAGAGCTCGACCTCTTGGAAGAAGCCTAAGATAAGGCTGCGCTACAGGAAGCCGTGATCAAAAGGCGGGTCTCGACAAGATACAACACTAAGGTCGTACCCTGGGAACTTGAGGTCCGAGATCTAGTCCTCCGTTGTGTAGATGTTGGACAGAAGAACACTACTCAGGGAAAATTAGCCCCAAATTGGGAAGGACCCTACAGGGTCGCTTCTAAAACAGGGACCGAGGCATATTAGCTAGAAACACTCAGCAAGGAGCTGGTTCCTAGAACTTGGAACGTAGCTATGTTGTGAAAATACTTCAGCTAAGAAGTACAGTTTTTTGTACCTCGCCTACTCGAGCAATCCGTCTGTGAATAAAACAAGCATGTTGATGTATTGACTTCAATATTGTCTTATCTTTCTCTCCTGCAAATCGTCCCATCCTGGACAACACTCAAAGGCAATTTTAAAGGTAGTTGCCCCTCTTCTCGATCCGAGTTAAATCCGGGCCGAGACCCAGTAAACTGGATCAAAGGGGGTCGGTCTCGTGACCACCCCTGAAAGGCGACTTTAAAGGTTGCTGCCCCTCTTCTTGATCGGAGTTAGATCCAGGTCGAGACTCGGTAAACTGGATCAAGGGAGGGACGGTCTTGTGGCCACCCTAGTTAAGACGACTTACAAGGAAGTCTCCCCTCACCTTGGGACGAGTTAGATCCAAGTCGAGACTTGGAAAACTAGATCTAGGGGACCAACCATAGGCAGAATCAAGCCAATCGGGCAAACACCCAGGCCAGAGCCCCGGCTAACCATCCGAGTTTGATTCAAGGCAAGACTCAGAGTGGGAGGTCGGGCGAACCCCTTTTTAAACACTTTAGTAAAATTTTGTGCGCGAAAATACAAAATTAACAAAATTCGTACAACGTCATTATACATCTTAAACATTTGTCAAACACGCAAAATTAACAACTTAATTTAACATGGATATGGCCGGGACCTCGAGTACGGATGTTTTAGGGACGACCTCAAACGAAGCCGAGGCCGCCATTACAAAAACCCAAAATATTGATAAGAAAAAGAACTATGAGGAGGGATCAACCACACCGTCGTAATTAACTCAGTCAACATGAAGCTTCACAATCTTTCCATCCCGGACATCATGCAACAGCCTTATCAGCACGGGGTCGATCTGGATTCTGGGATTGAGGCACTGAACCTGTCTAGGGCGTTCTGAAAGGCTTCCTTGGCTTACTTTACCCCGTTCTTCACAGTCACCTTATTGGATGCCTTGGCCTCGTCCCTCTCCTGATTCGCAACATCTGTCTCCCCCTCCAAAGTCTTGTTTCGAGTTTGGAGCTCGGCAAATTGGTTTTGGTAACCTTTGCTGGCAGTCCCCAGCTCCTCAATTTGTCGCTCAAGACCCGACACCTTCTCCTCAGTGGACATCTGCGCAGACTCGGCCTCGGCCAAGGATTTCCTCATTTTTCTAGATCCTGCTCCGTCTTGCCGACACTCTCCGATTTGGAAGCTAAAGTGTCCCTCTCACCTTTGAGCCGATCTCGTTCTTCCTGCATTTCTACAAGAAAAACGTCACGGTAACAAATGAGCTTCTTGGTTTTATCCAGAAATTCGCCTTCCAACCATAAGTTCTGAGCCTCGAGAGCCTTACCTTCTTCGCGTTGCGCAGCCTCCTCGTTCCACTTCATGAAGAGTTCGACCCTGACCCTTCCGACTTTTGTGGTGGCCTCGAAGTCCTCTAGGGTGAGATCGGCCACAGTCACTTTGGGAGAACCTTTCACTTTCTTTGGAGGGGGATGTGCCAATGCCAAGGTCCGCTTGTCTCTTGGTTCATCTTTTTTCCTCTTCTCTGCCTGGGACCGGAGGGATAGCCGAAGAGCACTCTTGTTTATGACCCCGGACGCCGAGGTAAAAGTGGCGGGGGCAGAGTTGGAACCGGCGTCAATATGATTACGAGGAACAAGAACTTGAGTTTCATCGTCCTCCCCGGCCAAGGTCATGAAGTCAGCAAATGCATCCGGGGCTGTCATCTTACCTGAAAAGAAAGAAAATAAGACGACGTCAGTAGGTCAACAAACAAAATTGAAGGGAATACATAAGAAATAGGAAAACAAAGTTCTACCAAGCTCGGTCGTAAGGGACGAGCCAGACTCTGAGTCCGCAAGAATAATAGCACGACAGTGGATCTTCTTCACATTGAAAGCCTCATAGTCCAAACGTCCTCACCTCCGAGCCTTGCCTCTTGGCAGGCATACTAATAGCCTTCGTGCTTAAAATGATCGTCACTCCACGTCACCGGAAAATGATACTTCGCAATCACTCCTTTTGCATCATTAGTCACCACCTCCTCAGTAGCGACGTCGTGCATCGAGGTGACATAGAAATACTTGTTTTTAAACTCTTTAACAAAGTCAGAAGCAGGGTTGGAAGTATCTGTAACGTCGGTACTTGAAGTAGCATCTGAACCTATAACTTATAACGTTTTATTTTTTCTCCAATTTTTGCCTTTATTATTTTAATTAAATTCATCATTTATCCTCCATGGAATGAATTTCTCTCTCATTTTTAGCATTAATTACAAATTAAATGTCCATTTATGTTGTTTTATATTTATAAGCTAGTTCAACGACTAATTTTACCAAACACTTTAAATTTAATTCGCTAACTTATCCGCTATCAGCTCATCTGCTATAAGCTAACTTAGATGTGTTATATGTTATTTAGCCAAATAGAGCCTATATATAAAAGTCAATTACCATTTGAGGCAAACACTGTAAAATATTTTGGTTGGTTTTCCATAAATAAAAAATCAGCGCAGCCATCGAACAAAATATTCTTTTTTGAAATGTTTGTCTTAGATTCCTTTCATGATCGTCATCATGATTCATATTAAACTTAATTAATTGTTATTAATCATGAGCGTTTCTTCCCTGACTTCTTATTTCTCATTAAGTACGATATATATATATATATATATATATATATATATATATATATATATATATATATATATATATATATATATATATATATATATATATATATATATAGTAGGGTTCAAATTTTGTAACTCTAAGAGTAACTTTTGTAGAGTTACTCTGCACCTAACCGTTGATTTGGATCAAATTTAATAATAACAATACATCATTAAGTAATGATGTATTAACTATATCATTATAAAATGTTAAAGGCTTAAATATATGTTCGGTCCCTGTAAATATAGCCAAAATCCAGTTAAACCCCTGTAAAAATAAAAGTTTTAAAATGACCCTTGTAAATATTAAATGTTTGCGGTTAAGCCCCTCAGTCAATTTTCCATATTTGCAGAGGGTAAAAATATATGCTCAGCCCCTGCAAATATGGCCATAATCCATTTAAGCCCCTGTAAATATTAAAAAATTTTAAATGACCCTTATAAATATTATATGTTCAGCTTTTTTTGATGAAAAATTGACAGAGGGGCTTAACCGTAAACATTTAATATTTACAAGGATCTTTTTAAAACTTTTATTTTTACAGGGGCTTACCTGGATTTTGGCTATATTTGCAGGGGCTGAACATATATTTAAGCCAATGTTAAAATTAAAATAATGACCTTAGTTTTTTTGGTATAAACCAGGGTATCCACCGCCGAACGGAGTGACTAATCCCCTCGCTGGATTGGAGGCACCTCGAAGGGTCGGACAGCAGACCCAGAGATTGAAAGCTGCTGTATACCCAAGGCGAGGATCGAACCTTCGACACTTGGTTAAGAGAAGATGAGCCCCAACCGCTCAACCACACCCCTGGGTTAAATAATGACCTCAGTTGATATGTGAATATATAACACATAATTAGTTATATCATTAACACCGTCTACATTGACTGAAAATAACAGATTACAACAACAAACAAAACAAAAATAAGGTCTAAAACTACTGAGATGGTGGAGTTAAACGGCGGAGGATCTCAGCGACGCTCCTTGTGGTTTCGACGTACAACTCTAAAGGACTCCGAAGTCTAAACATGTCATGACTGTCAATCATGGCTCGCACGTCAACGTCGTTCTTCACATCCATTGTGGACCAGCGGACACGATTATTATCGCCCATACTGGGGTTGCGATAAGTGATACGAGTGATCTCTCGCTCGTCACTCTCCACTTGCACCTTACTCTGTAGTTTAGCTTTGAGAGCAGCAAAGGTGATATTGTCTTTAAGTCTACATAAAATAGGTTTTGGACACTGGAAATAGACACTGTTTTCTTTGTTGGTGATTGTGCCTTGATGGTGAAGGGCAGTGAGTGCGGAATCATGAGAGTATTGTGTATTTAGGGTGTCCATTTACTTGTGTTGTGTGTGAAAGAAGTGAAACCTAATGGGTCTATTTATAGGGAAAGACTGAAACCCTAAAGCGGATTTCCACCGTTGATGCAAAGTGGTCGGCAAAATCTAGATCGTTGAAAGTGTCGGCAAGATCAAGACTGTTAAAATGTGTCGGCAAAATCTAGACCGTCAAATAATAAACTCGTGGAATAAAATATAATATAATCAGGTAATGTTTATGTAATCAACTGGGCCGGTCAATGCAACATGCTCTAGAACAAAAGAAGACCATAACTGTAGATGTCAAAAATATGGATATAACCACGATCTGACTTCAGATGAAGCATATACACTCCAAGTAGGTGTAAGCGTGCATTTTCGGCAGGCTAAATTAAATGCAGTCAATGAAGCTTAATTTTATGATTTTGAAGAAGAGGTATTTTGACAGGAGAAAGTGAGTTTGGTAGCAGATCAAAGATAAAGATGCGCTGTCGAAGAAGCATAGCATCGATGCCACTGAGGAGTACGAAAGTAACGTGGTCGAAGCAAGTGGCAGTTACACTGTCGAAGTCCTCAGCAGTTACCATTTTGTGAATTCACTAAACAGTTATTCTTTTCCCTTCTATTATAAATACTAGTTGTCTGAAGGGAAAAAAGGGTCGCAATTCATTTACATAATTCTAAAACACTCAAACTTCCGCATACAGAGAAAACGAGTCAATAGAAACAATGTATGAATCTGCGTCCCACTCTTTATAAATTAATGCAATTTTACTTCTGTTTCTTTAAGATTTCTGCACATTTATTGCTTGTTCTCTTCACATTCATCTCTTCTTTATCCGCTTTCTCCGTCAATTCGACGGTTATTCTTAATGCGGCCAAATTAAACCATAAGAACACTAACAATTTCTGGAAAACTTTAAACACAAATGTTCTGGGATTTTCTAGTTGATCCTGCAAGCAACACTTATGTGTAACTAGCGGTGTTTACCAAAAACCACGATAAACAAATTGGCACGCCCGGTGAGACCTTTGTGCTAAATTTTTTGAAGTATGTTGAAATTTTCTGGGTTTGTTACCAAACTCGTAGTGTAGTTCATACTTTGCATGCGTTTAATGAGTGGTAGGCGTCTTCCAGAGATGCCTCGCTCTAATGCAACCAACCCCCCTGCATCTAATGCACAAATCTTACACGATCAAGCGTCAGTTAGTGATACTAACGCTGCAAATGTCGTAGGAGTAACCGTTCCCATGCCTTCTTCGACAACTATAGGAGTAACTACCATAACCGCTCCTGTACTCAACCCTGTGTCTATGATGACTACTCCAGCGTTGAAACAGAATATGGCTAATCCAACAATTGGAAGCCTTCCATTTAATCTGCCTACGAATAGTCGAAAGTTACCCATACGGCATGCTAACAGCCTTAATGGCAGGCCTTCCGACAAGTACGATTGCTCAGGTAGATAACGTAGTCTCAGGGTTTTCGCCTTTGCACAGTTCTCCAGAGAGCTTTTATAGTCGAAATCCCCACCCTTCACTGACCAAATCGTCTTTGTTGGCATTAAGACAACAAATGGACGATAGTAACCATGACATGGTTAATATGTTAACACAGCAGATTGGTATTGTGTTTAACCCTTTAATACAAAACACAAATCATAGTTACCAAATGTTGGCAACACAAATGGGAAGAATTGTTGATTTCTTTGGCACTACGCCAATGTATAACCAGCAAATCCCTCAAATTCAGAATGCTAGGCCTGTCGAAATCCCTATAGAAAGGCCTAACACTGCAACTCCCATCAATCAAGGGCAACAACTTGTCGTCGAAGAGCCCATTCCTAATGTTGTACTAGTCCACAGGAACCAAGATGCTGATGAAGTAGTTAGACAAGTTCACAGAAATAATTTTGGAATCCAAAATAACTTAGCCAATCTTTCCGAAACTATTCTAGCAAATAATGGTCTTAACCTAGGCCTACACAGGCCTAATTATGTATCACCTTTGTCGGAATATGTTCTGCAAACAGAATTGCCTAGGGGGTGGAAGATCCCTAAATTCACAAAATTCACTGGAGAAACTAGCGAATCTACTGTCGAACACATTGCCCGTTATTTAACTGAGGCTGGTGATATAGCACAAAATGAGAACTTAAAAATGAAATATTTTCCAAGTTCACTAACCAAAAATGCTTTTACATGGTTCACTACTTTACCCCCACATTCCATGTTTAATTGGAACCAGTTAGAAAAGGAATTCCATGAACAATTCTATATGGGACAATCGAAGATTAGTCTTAATGAGTTGGCTAGTGTTCGATGCAGAATGCCAGAGTCAATTGACGATTATCTCAATAGATTCAGACTACTCAAGGCAAGGTGCTTTACTCAAGTGCCTGAACATGATTTAGTCGAAATGGCCGCTGGTGGCCTCGACTACTCTATTAGAAAGAAATTAGATACTCTACACTTAAGAGATATGTCACAATTGGCTGATAGAGTTCGACAAGTCGAAAGTCTTAAGGATGAAAAGGCCAGAACCAGTAGGTTCGACAAAAAAGGAAATGTTGCATATGTCAATGCTAATGACAGTGACCAAGAATTCGACATATCATATGAGATGTCAAAGAAGAGGTCAATGTTGTAGAATTAAAACCTGGGCCTCCATATACTTGTAAATTGTTGAAGCCTTCTGATGGGAAAAATCCCGTCGAACCAAAAAATGATAAATTTATTGCAAAAACTTATACCTTTGATGTCACAAAATGTGACCAAATATTTGATCTTTTAGTTACTGATGGTCAGATTTTAGTGCCTAAGGGCCTAAAAGTGCCACCATTAGAACAACAAAAGAAAAGAGGTTACTGCAAATTGTTGGTGTAAGCCCTAGTGGCCAATCTATTTTGTATAGATTATTGTTTGTATCATGATTTTATGTCATATATTTGATATATATGTAAGGCGTTATTTATTATGTTATAAGAGTATATCATAATAAAGTCCTTAGAATAGATAGTTTGTTCAATGGAGCATCAAATGTGATTTGATCGTGAGACCCCATTGAACTATAGAACGCTATTCTTGAAGTCTCCATAGTCGAAGTATTATTGTTAACAAGGACAACAATAATGCATAGAGGCTATTGTGTTGATGATTGATGACCACATCTCACGGGTCATGGATATGGAGATATTGAATCATAACACAAGTATAAATATTAGGAATAATATTTATACTGGATTGACCCACCATGAGAATGCTACATAATTGTTATGTAAGTGTCATTAGCGATTCTCATGCGACCATTGTGAGTAGTCCTTCGACTTGACGTCACTACGATCCCTACATGCAAAGTTGTAGACTTTAAAGCCATCAAACGTTGTCTGTAACAGGACAATCATAAAGGTGGTTATTGGGTCTGCAATGAACCATGTGGAGGGGTGTGAGTGATGTAGATAGGATTCGTCCCTCCTACATAACAGGAGTTATGTCTTGGGCCTATCAATAGAGTGAGACCGTGGAAATGGATGGCCATGCTAGAATGGACCAATATGTGATATTGTGTTCATCGTTATTTACGTGTCTACTCGGGGATCGATAAATAAATAATTGGACTTTGCAAGTATGACACATATTATGACTTGCGTTTGATTAGACATTTGGACGAAGGGACAATTACTACACGATAAGTTATGGTCGCGGAAAGGCTAAAATCGGATCACCGATTTTCTCATGACCTGGGTAGCAATGATGTGTTGCTAGACGCCGCTCTTTGCTTTAATATGAAATATTATTGCCATGTCAGTGAGAACCTATAAGGGTCACACACATAGAGCAAAGTATGTCGGGACGTATGATTAAATTAAATATGATTTAATTTAATCGGATGTTGATTTATAGTTAAATATGATTTAAATACATTGACAGTTATATTTATTTAATTGAATTTGATTTAATTAATTAAATAAGGGAAATTAAGTTTTTAGATTAAATATGATTTAATCTAATTAATAGTCAAGAATTAATTAAATTGTTTAATTAATTTTGGGCTGGGCCAGCACTTTCTAGGTATGACCCATTAGCCAAATAGGTTTGGAGATGCCACTCACTATAAATAGAAAAGTGGCACTCATCCCTAGGTATTAGGGGTGTTCGCGGTGCGGTTTGGTTCGGTTTTGAGTTAAAAAGTGAACCGAACCGCAAGGTAAAACTACATGCGGTTTGGTTTGGTTCGGTTGGCTTTCTAAAATAAAACCGAATCAAACCAAACCAAACTAATGCGGTTTGGATTGGTTCGGTTGGTTCGGTTTTTTCCAAGACAAAACATAATTTAAAACGAAGTTAAAATTAACTAACATAAAAAATGGCTAACATAAATCTTTAAGAAAAAATCTACTCAAATATATGTAGTATATAAATTACGCTTTTTTAATTCTTTTAAGATAGTTAAGACAATGTTTAAAAGAATTTGAATTAAATATTTTATTTTAATTTTTAAATATAGCATAACAATATAGATTGTTTGTTTGTCAAAAAAAAAATTTTGATTGTTTGTAAGTGAGTCAAAGAATTAATTGTATTTGGGCTAGTAAGTGAGTGAGAGTTGGGTTTTAGTTGCATTTGGGCTAGCAAGTTAGTAAGGAAGGTTGTAAGTCAATAAGTCTTAGTGTTACTTGCGGTTTGGTTTGGTTTGGTTTGGTTCGGTTTCTATAATCAAAACCGCGAACAGAACCAAACCGCGCGTGTTATACCCCAATTTTGTCCGAGCTCTTGTTAATAGCGTTTTAATTTACTAGGTCGCATTTTTTTTGCAAGTCTCGAGTCCTGTTAACGCGTGTCGGTGTCATGCGAGTGTCGTTAAGATGCCATTTGTGTAATTGGGCCAACAGTCGGGTTATTGGGCCTACACATATACAAATTGGGCTTATCATTTTGAGTTGGGCCCACGAACGTGGTTCCTAGTTAATTTTTAGTGTTAACGGGCCTATTTGTTCTATTTGAGCCTCGTTCTAGCGCATTTGCCTAGTTGGGCCCGATTTCGCTTTTGTATTTGGCTCAACTTCTTTTATTATTTTTATTTTGTCTACTTAATTTGTTGAGTCCAAAAATGTCAAAAAAATCAAATTTTATTTCATTTACAATTTAGGAGTGTTTAGAGTCCAAACTGTCCCAAAAATGCAAAAAAACAATAGTCAAAAATACAAAAAAATACAAAAAATGAAAATAAAAAGGGAGCGGCATCAGCAAATCTCTGGGGCTGTTCTTGCTCTCCAAGACTGCTCAGCAAGCCCACATTATCAGACCTGCAAAAGCCCAGTCAAACCAGTCAAAAACCAATTAAATGCCAACCCTAGTTTTTCAGTATAAATAAACAGACAATCCTAGGTCCAAGGACAGAATCGGATACAAACATACACAGACAGAGACAGATCTCAAAAATCACAAAAATAAGGATTAGGGCTTCACATTGAAATCCTAATCACCAAAAACACCAAGTTCGAGTCTGAAGCAAGAACGCGCAGTAGCACTGAGTCAGAATAGCAACCAAGAAGAGACTTTTCAGAAACGTGGAAATAAGAGGAACTGATTACTGCGAAGGATTTGGCATCGCAAATTGATGTGCGATTAATGGCTACTGTGTATTTCAAGAATAGCATCAATCGTTACTGGCGCCACCGTCGTGATTCTTCGGGAATTAGCAACGAGGAGAAAATGCATCTGAAGCAGAAGTTGTTGTCGAACTTGAGAAAAGAGAATGATCAGATAGCTCTAATGTTGGCAGTGCTAATCTCCAAAATCGCTCGCATCGATTATCCAAAAGAATGGTCAGGCATCTTTTTGGTTTTATCACAACAACTTCAATCAGCAGATGTTCTTGCCTCCCATCGAATCTTTATGATTCTATTTCGGACCCTAAAGGAGTTGTCCACCAAACGCCTTACTGTGGACCAACGCAATTTTGCAGAGATATCATCCCATTTCTTTGATTATAGCTGGCGCCTTTGGCAAAGTGATGTGCAGACAATACTTCATGGCTTCTCAGCTCTTTCTCAAAGCTATAATTCAAATGCTGACGATCAGCATCGTGAACTTTATCTTACATGTGAGAGATGGCTGTTGTGCTCTAAGATCATTCGGCAATTAATCATTTCCGGATTTCAAATTGATTCCAAGTGTTTTCAGGTAATTCTGTATCTGTCCCTTGTTTTTATCCTCTATGGTGATTTGTATCTTGAAAAGTTTAGCACCTTTTTTTTTATTTTTCAGACTTCTACTAACACCCCTGTATTTTACTTCTCGCGCCCTCCCCTGAAGCCCATGATTTTTTTTTGGAACGCAGCCCAGCTTACAAAAATAAGCTGGGCTCATTGTTTACACCCCAGTTTTTATAATACAGCCCTCCTGCCACTTGCATACCATTTTACTACTACACCCCCTGTTTCTCTTTTTTTTAATTTTGTTTCTTTCCCCTAAGCGAACTTATTTTTTTCCATAAACTTTTCTTCCCAAATAATGGATAAATATTTCCGCGAACAAAAAATTAATCCAATTGCGAAAACTCTTCAAAATCAAACTTTGTTAATAGTCTTGTGAAGCCTTTGCTTGCTTGATTATTAACAATGAGGTACTAGTGGTGATCACTTGGAGCCATTGCTCAATTGATCATCATGAATGCCTGAATTTTCCTAAAGAGTTTCACTAAATCAAAAAAAAACTTTGTTTGTAGTCTTGCGAAGCCTTTGCTTGCATGATTATTAACAATGGAGTGCTAGTGGTGATCACTTGGAGCCCTTGCTCAATTGATCATCATGAAAGCTCGATTTTCACAATTAAACAAGATAAAAAAACAAAAAAACCTTTTTCAGGACAAAGAAGAACTACGTAGCTTTGAATTCTCCATCGCACCGGGAGATACGTAGGAGCGGGCCATGTCCCGTCAAGCGTTTTTTTCTAAAAAACCATTTTTTCCCCCTTTTTCATAAAAAATAAAGATTTTCATTAAGATTTTTTCAATAAGAAGTAGAGAGGCAAAATTAAGTATTTTCAAGTCAACACACTAAAACCACACATTTAATTAAAGGTTCCCTCTCAGTAGAGAGGACGTGTGGGGTGCTAACACCTTCCCTGCGCGTAACCGACCCCCGAACCCTATTCTCTAGTTTCGCAAGACCAACCGCTTTCCAAAAAGGTTTTCCTAATATTTTCCTTAATAAATATTGGTGGCGACTTCATTGTCTTAAGAAAAGTTGTGAACGAGGAAGGTTCTCCCTCGGGGACTTTTTCGGGCGCAACAGCTGGCGACTTCACTGGGGAAACCAAAAAAAAAACATTTTTTTTTCAAAAGTGGGTCAAGCCTAATTAATTAAATGTGTGGTTTATATGATTGATTTGAATATCTTGTTTTGCCTCTCTTCTTCTTCCTTTTTCATAAGCATGTTACATCCATGTGCATTCTTATTCTATGTTTGCTTTTGCAATAGATAGTTACTTCTTTGCTTAGTTCCCTCATGCATTTCTTCCCCTTTCTTATCATGTCCCCTTCTTCTCTGCTCCCTTTCCTATGGTGAGCACGTGCATACTTCCCCTTTCTTATCATGTCCCCTTCTTCTCTGCTCCCTTTCCTATGGTAAGCACATGCATACTTCCCCTTTCTTATCATGTCCCCTTCTTCTTTGCTCCCTTTCTTGAGGTAAGTAGTGCATTGTTATTGGCACCCTAGATTAGTTTATATTGGATCGATATTTAACCCTAGGATAAACAACATGCTATTTGTCTAGACTGCTCTGGATTTTCATTTGCAGGTGGGGAAGGGTAGTTATTCCTAGGTGTTGTGCCCTCGACACACACTTCACATCCTATACTTGTGAGCATTGAGTGGGGCCTAAAACCCAAGGTCTGAACAAAAACCTAGGAGAGTGGGAACGATTAGTGACTGCCATTCGTAGACCTTTGTCTGTATGGCTCTCATGAAAGTTCCGCCCAAGAGTGCGCTTTGTCATGATGCCTCACACTCGGTAGCTTTCTACGATTGTGGGTGCCATCATGAGAGAGTCTTTAGCTCTTGGTTGCCATTGTAAGGAAGTGATTAGAACCTACATGGGAGGATTACCCCTTTCGTCGACTTTAGACCCTAGGATTCCCACCCTTTGTAGGACACGGGGGCACGCCTTTGTTTGTTGCATTAGTTTAGGCATTCCTTTTTCTTAAACTCTATTTCAAAAATCGTAGAAAATAATATCCTTTTTTTTTCTTACCCTCTTTTTATGTAACACATCATTTCGCATCCACATCATTTCGCATCCACATCATTTCGCATTCACATCGTTTCGCACCATTGCATTTGCATCTAACAAAAGTTTGAAAAAAAGAAAAAAAAAACATTCATCTTGCATTCCCTTGCATTACATAAAGATAAAACAAAAAAACAATTATCATCTGCATAGCATAAGCATTTCATTTATAATCATGCAAAAAATCCTCGTCAAGTTCATCCAAGATGAGACATTCATGCATAAGAATTATTTCAAAAAAGACACAGTAGAACTACGTAAGCTTTGATTCCTCATTACAATGGGGATACGTAGGAGCGGGTCATACCCCGTCAAGCACATTTTTCTAAAACCCTTTTTCCAATAAATCATTTGCATCTCCAAATAATTTTCAAAATCATGTTCCAAAACTAAAAAACAAAAAAAGAAAATCATTGTGAGTATCATGCATCTCATTGCACAAAAAAAATGAAAACAAGAAAGCATCTCATTCATAATCATGAATAAAAATCATCATCAAATTTATTCCAAATGTAGCATTCATGCACCATTTCATTAACCTCATCACTTTGGTTCAAATACATCATTCCTCCATACATGCATCTTTCAAAAAAGGAAGGGGCATTGGCATTTCATACCTTGCCTTGCCTCTAAAAAAAAAAATCATCATCATTTAGAGAAAAGCATCATTCTTGCATCTTTCATCATTCAAAAGAAAAAGGGGGCATTGGTATTTCGTACCTTGTCTCGCCTCTAAAAAATAAAAAAAATAAAAAATCAAAATCAAAAATCATTTTGAAAAAAAAGGGGCATCATTCTTGCATCATTCGCATTGGCATTCCATGTTTTGTCTTGCATTAAAAATAACAAAATTATTTAGAATAAGCCACGCTCTTCGAGTGGTCATTCTCCACGCATTTGCATCATACTTGCATATCATAATTTGTTCATTCATTCATTACATAAAATAAGAGTTGTGATGAGAAGCGAGACGTTCTTGCGAAACAATCATCCTTTTTGAAAAAGTTTATCCTTACTTGGTTGCAAACTCAAGGTGTTCCAAGGCACTCAGTTTTTCAAAAGCACTGCATCCCATCCATTCCATGACAAAAGACTGAAATAGTGTATCAAAGAAAAAACAAATTTTTAACTGTTGTTAACTCTCTGTGAAGCATTCTTCTAATGAGCGTGCATGCTATGAGTACATTCTCTTGTTTGAGTCCGTTGGTTTTCCTCCCTTACCACCATTTCCCGTCCAAGTCTAGTCCCGCCCCGTCCACCCATAAAGTGCATATTCTCCCCATCAGTGCGTATTTGACTTTTGGTTCAAGTCCTCCATGCTGGGGCAAGTCTGTGATCATTAATTCCCCTTGATTAATATCATATTCCTTCAGTGCAAGTCTCTCAAAAAAATAATAATAATAATATAATAAACAAGAAAACAAGCTCGCTAGGTTGAAAACCCGCAAAGGGCGGCCTAGGCAAAAAGGAGCGCCCGGTGGACTGAAAACTCACAAAGAGCGGTCCAGACAAAAATTAGGGCACAAAAAAGGAAAAAAGAGCAAACACATGAAGATAGATAAATTATTGTTCTAAAGTTAAGTCTTATAGAAATAAGCAATCGGGATTTGAAATGAAGTTTGGCCATCTCCTCAAAAACCCCAAAATCCCAGAAAGCCCCTTTCCTACCCATCTTAAGCCAAGAAAAACCAAAATCCAAAAATCACCCTAGACAAGGATCACCCCAAATAAAAAAAAACAGTGCATCACTTTTTATCAGCTCACCCGAGTCGAAGAAGGAAAAGAATCATAAAAAAAAAGGGGAAAAAGAGAAAATCAAAAAAAAAAAGGGATTCAAAAATGAAAATCCCAAAACAAAAGAAAATACAAAAGAAATGTAAGTGGTGAGCTGGTACATGTTACCACAAAATACAAGAGATCCTTGTCTAAATGAACCTTCAAACACTTCATCATTCCAACACCTGATTCCATAAACCTTCAAACACTTCCTTTGGCCTCAACATTAAACCCCTTAGTCATTCTACCATTTGCTTTAACAGAGCCCAAACAAACCCAATAACCATCTTCCTCATAGACCATTCACCGTCAATCAACGCCGAACAAAACTCATCCTCCCATTAGCCTCAAACACTTCATTAAGCCTAACCCTCCTTCCTCCATAAAACACCACAATCCCGAAAAGTCCATTCCGATCAATGACCGGTTGCTTTTGTTCACTCAAATTCTAATCTTAGGACGAAGAAGCTTATCTATGTACAATGTGTTTGCTCAAAAGAAAAACAAACGATCAGAAAAAAGAAAGCTGATCAAGAAAGAATAAACCCTCAGAAAAAAAGAGAACTGAGGAAATAAAAACGAACAGTCAGAAAAAAGAAAGCTGACAAAATAAAAAAGAGGGACTTGCACTCCAAAACACATTCAAGACGCATTAAAACAAGGTTTAGTGATCACCAGGTAAGGATTCTTTCGCACCAAAAGTCAAGACATCAGTAGAGAACCAAAGATTTGCACTGAGAATACCACTCAGACCCAAAAGTTGGGGCATTCTCTTCACCACCCACACACCCTAGTCTTGGGAAAGTCTGTTCAATGCCCATCCCATGTCACTCCAGTTGTCAATGTCATTCCAAAGTGGGGCGAGTGCATTCCCATTCCTTCACCTCATTCGTTTCCATAAAAACCTCACCGGGGCAATCTCTCAACTCACTATCCTAAACAAGACCTTGTCATTCTGATTGGGGCAGCTTTGTCCTCGTTATGACTGGGGCAACATCAAATTCTGTGGGTTGAAGCAAAACCCCTTTCATTCCAGCTTTCATCCCAAGAGCCGAAGCGTTCCCAATTCATCATCTTCTACACCCCTGGTTGTTGTCACCACTAGACAGGGGCAAATTATTCACTCGTCAAAGACCTGAATTGGGGCAATCTTGTATCTCTTGGTCCCTCATAAGCTTCGGCAATAACCATGTCTGTCATTCCTTCACTTGTCATAAATGTCCATGCCCTAAACCAATTCCAAGTTAACTGACTCATTCATTCACATTTGCACTCCTATGCATGCTTACTAGATAATGCTTCAAAGGAGAGAACACAAGTTGTTTACGTGATATCTAAAATTCAGTCATCATGGAAAGAAAGAGAAAACAAGTGAGTTTGTTTGTAAATAAAAACCTTGAGAACACCAGAGTTTGAATCAAATTCAATTTTTCAACAGAATGGTCAATAATCATCTCAAGTCCTTGCATTCAAAATCTCGCATCTCATCATCACAAAAATGTTTACCTCATGCATCTAGGCATTATAGCATATGCATCAAAGCATTACATTTGCATCTTCACATTTTGTGCATTCATCACATAGCAAAAAGAAAAAAAACATTCCACGTCAGTTGCACAGAAAAAGCAGAAATCTTTTCATTGCATTGGCATCATATTCGCACTTCATAAAAAAGGAAAAGAACAAAATCATTGCATCATTAGAGCATTACATTTTGCATCAGATATTCCATAGAAAAAGCAAAGAAAGCAAAAAGAAAACAAAGAAAAGAAACCACAAAAGCAACACAAAAACATTCCCTGTCATCCAGCATTCCATATCATTCATCATTTCACAAGCATTCCTTTGTCATTCAATCATCAAACATTAAAGTATTGCATATGCATCATATTAACGTTGGCATTTCCATAAAAGAAAAAAGAACAAGAATCATTGCATCAAACATCAGAGCATTGCATCATATTAATGTTTGCATTTCATAGAAGAAGCAAAAAGAAACAAACAGAAGTTAGAACAGGAGCATTCCATTCATCAAAGCATCAATCACCGCATACATTTGCATTCAAACATCAAAGCAATACAGTTGCATCACATCAATACTTGCATCTCATAGAAGAAAAGAAAGCTAAAGCGTCCCATGTCGTTCATCATTTCATTCATCAGCAATATTCACACTTCATAGAAAAAAAGGCAAAGAAGAAAAATTTTCCATTACATGTCATCTGTCATTCCATTAAAATACATGAGCATTCATCAAAACTTTGCATTCACATACCCATGATTCTTAAAAGAGCAAAAGAGAAGCCAAAAGAGAGAAAAAGAAGAGCCAAGAGAGCAACAAAAAGAAAAGAAAGAAAAAGAAAGAAGAGAAGCTAGAGAAAGAGAAAAAGACGGGAGAAAATCATGCATTCATAAGCGAAAGAAAAAGAAAATCATGCATTGCGTACAGACAAGAGAAGAAAAGGAAAATCATTGCATTCATCAAGCATATAGGAACAGTAGAAGATCATGCATTCATCCAACATAGACAAAGGAAATAAGAAACTCATCATTCAAAGAAAACAGCAATCATGGCATTTGCATTGCATGCATTTATTCATTTTCAGCTACAGGTACAAAGAGAGGATGAGCACTTCGGTGTTAGCCCTCGCCCCCAGATTCCAGAAAATGTTCCCCCAAGTTGGGAGTTCAGAAAGAAAAAAGAAAACAGAGGAATAGAAAAAAAAAAGAGAAAAGAAAAGAGAGCGCTCAAGCGCGCATTGCGGATTGGAGCACAGAGATCATCGCTCCCTTCTGCCCAGGTCTCACGTCGCGTACGAGAAACGCGATGGACCGCAGCCCCATGTGAGGTTCAACGGAATAGTTGTATCAGCCTAAGATACAGTGGACGCCGTGCATTGATCAGTATATCAGTTCCGGAGCTGATGACGATCCCCCCGGTCGCTCGAAAAGGCCAACAGGAAGCGTGCTCCTCAAAGCCACGTGCAAACTCGGATTCGTCAAGAGTTCGTTTAAGGATTACAGGTTTTAGGCAGCCTGGGCAATTTACCGCTTTTTGCACGCCAAGTGCCCATTTTACCTTTTCTGTCTGCACGCCAAGTGCCCATTTTACTTTTCTGCCTGCATGCAAATGCCCATTTTACCTTTTCTGTCTGCACGTCAGTGTTCATTTACTGTTTTTGCATCAACACGAAAGTGTCTATCTTTCCAAAAAACAAAAAAAAGGGGAAGTTCGGGTTCTCCAAATGGACAAAATTGGTATAATTTCTGAATTCTTTATTTCTATTTTACCTTCGAAATATGTCTCGCGCAATTCATATTTCTTGGTAAAATCCAAATAAAGAGGGGCAGCTGTTATACCCCAATTTTGTCCGAGCTCCTGTTAATAGCGTTTTAATTTACTAGGTCGCATTTTTTTTGCAAGTCTCGAGTCCTGTTAACGCGTGTCGGTGTCATGCGAGTGTCGTTAAGATGCCATTTGTGTAATTGGGCCAACAGTCGGGTTATTGGGCCTACACATATACAAATTGGGCTTATCATTTTGAGTTGGGCCCACGAACGTGGTTCCTAGTTAATTTTTAGTGTTAACGGGCCTATTTGTTCTATTTGAGCCTCGTTCTAGCGCATTTGCCTAGTTGGGCCCGATTTCGCTTTTGTATTTGGCTCAACTTCTTTTATTATTTTTATTTTGTCTACTTAGTTTGTTGAGTCCAAAAATGTCAAAAAAATCAAATTTTATTTCATTTACAATTTAGGAGTGTTTAGAGTCCAAACTGTCCCAAAAATGCAAAAAAACAATAGTCAAAAATACAAAAAAATACAAAAAAAACGAAAATAAAAAGGGAGCGGCATCAGCAAATCTCTGGGGCTGTTCTTGCTCTCCAAGACTGCTCAGCAAGCCCACATTATCAGACCTGCAAAAGCCCAGTCAAACCAGTCAAAAACCAATTAAATGCCAACCCTAGTTTTTCAGTATAAATAAACAGACAATCCTAGGTCCAAGGACGGAATCGGATACAAACATACACAGACAGAGACAGATCTCAAAAATCACAAAAATAAGGATTAGGGCTTCACATTGAAATCCTAATCACCAAAAACACCAAGTTCGAGTCTGAAGCAAGAACGCGCAGTAGCACTGAGTCAGAATAGCAACCAAGAATAGACTTTTCAGAAACGTGGAAATAAGAGGAACTGATTACTGCGAAGGATTTGGCATCGCAAATTGATGTGCGATTAATGGCTACTGTGTATTTCAAGAATAGCATCAATCGTTACTGGCGCCACCGTCGTGATTCTTCGGGAATTAGCAACGAGGAGAAAATGCATCTGAAGCAGAAGTTGTTGTCGAACTTGAGAAAAGAGAATGATCAGATAGCTCTAATGTTGGCAGTGCTAATCTCCAAAATTGCTCGCATCGATTATCCAAAAGAATGGCCAGGCATCTTTTTGGTTTTATCACAACAACTTCAATCAGCAGATGTTCTTGCCTCCCATCGAATCTTTATGATTCTATTTCGGACCCTAAAGGAGTTGTCCACCAAACGCCTTACTGTGGACCAACGCAATTTTGCAGAGATATCATCCCATTTCTTTGATTATAGCTGGCGCCTTTGGCAAAGTGATGTGCAGACAATACTTCATGGCTTCTCAGCTCTTTCTCAAAGCTATAATTCAAATGCTGACGATCAGCATCGTGAACTTTATCTTACATGTGAGAGATGGCTGTTGTGCTCTAAGATCATTCGGCAATTAATCATTTCCGGATTTCAAAGTGATTCCAAGTGTTTTCAGGTAATTCTGTATCTGTCCCTTGTTTTTATCCTCTATGGTGATTTGTATCTTGAAAAGTTTAGCACCTTTTTTTTTATTTTTCAGACTTCTACTAACACCCCTGTATTTTACTTCTCGCGCCCTCCCCTGAAGCCCATGATTTTTTTTTGGAACGCAGCCCAGCTTACAAAAATAAGCTGGGCTCATTGTTTACACCCCAGTTTTTATAATACAGCCCTCCTGCCACTTGCATACCATTTTACTACTACACCCCCTGTTTCTCTTTTTTTTAATTTTGTTTCTTTCCCCTAAGCGAACTTATTTTTTTCCATAAACTTTTCTTCCCAAATAATGGACAAATATTTCCGCGAACAAAAAATTAATCCAATTGCGAAAACTCTTCAAAATCAAACTTTGTTAATAGTCTTGTGAAGCCTTTGCTTGCTTGATTATTAACAATGAGGTACTAGTGGTGATCACTTGGAGCTATTGCTCAATTGATCATCATGAATGCCTGAATTTTCCTAAAGAGTTTCACTAAATCAAAAAAAAACTTTGTTTGTAGTCTTGCGAAGCCTTTGCTTGCATGATTATTAACAATGGAGTGCTAGTGGTGATCACTTGGAGCCCTTGCTCAATTGATCATCATGAAAGCTCGATTTTCACAATTAAACAAGATAAAAAAACAAAAAAAAACCTTTTTCAGGACAAAGAAGAACTACGTAGCTTTGAATTCTCCATCGCACCGGGAGATACGTAGGAGCGGGCCATGTCCCGTCAAGCGTTTTTTTCTAAAAAACCATTTTTTTCCCCTTTTTCATAATAAATAAAGATTTTCATTAAGATTTTTTCAATAAGAAGTAGAGAGGCAAAATTAAGTATTTTCAAGTCAACACACTAAAACCACACATTTAATTAAAGGTTCCCTCTCAGTAGAGAGGACGTGTGGGGTGCTAACACCTTCCCTGCGCGTAACCGACCCCGAACCCTATTCTCTAGTTTCGCAAGACCAATCGCTTTCCAAAAAGGTTTTCCTAATATTTTCCTTAATAAATATTGGTGGCGACTTCATTGTCTTAAGAAAAGTTGTGAACGAGGAAGGTTCTCCCTGGGGACTTTTTCGGGCGCAACAGCGCGGTGCAATGAAAAAAAGAACCGAACTAAACCAATAAGAAACGGTTTTTTTGCGGTTTTCGGTTTGGTTCGGTTCGGTTTGCGGTTCTCTATTGGTTTGGTTCGGTTTTGAACACCCCTACTAGGTATGCAATGTGTGCAGCGGGCCTCTCTCCCTAGGATGGCTAGCACCTCTGTTCCGGTTGCTTGTGTGGACTTCATAGAGATCAGATATTTTTCTGATTGGTGATCAAAGCACGCTACAAGAGGTAAACACAAAAGATCTCTATTGTTACCTATATGCTCCGTTCGTTGGTGATTAATGGCTAATCGGATCCTTGGCAAAAGGGATATTCCGCTCTAGAAATCAAAATATTTTGAAAAATGATCTAGAATCCCTAACACAAATATCATAATTTTTTAGGCCATAACACATCTCGTTGTGTTCTTTTCAGGGATTTGGCCCAAAAAGTACTGAATGAAGGCAGGCTGAGTTTGGTGAGAAGTCGAAGCCTCAGATGAAGATAGATACGGATCCTCTCCCTGTGGTGGATGCCATGTACGCTGAGCCAGTCGACATAAATGTTGTCGAAGCTACTGAGGTCATTGCTGCAGATTTCGTGGCGAAAGGGGCTACGAAGAGCTCAGAGATCAACGCTAAAATGGTCACTAAAGACCAGTACAATGAGA